>CM062818.1:937415395-938010395 GCA_031772625.1 Pinus tabuliformis
CTTGTGACCCGCCCACGATTCACGAACCATGGTATTGTAAATAAATATGCTATGAAAAGGAGTCATAGTGAGTCATAGGAAGAACTCAATCATTAAAGATCTATGTATGGGAAGTGAGCGAAGGCAAAGGAATCTATTTTCTATACTTGGGTGAAGGGGAAGGCTCTTGTAGCTGTGTGCGCGAAGACTTTGGTAAGTCCGCAACTGAGTGTCTGGTCCCCTGTAGCTATGTGCATAAGAAAGAAAGAGTTTATAACATAAAATATGAAGCTAATAAAGACTACTTTGGAGCAATATCTGTTTATCTTTGTGTTTATGTTTACTTCTACATTTACTGTGAATTTGCTCTATTTATTGCAGTTATCATAAAAAACACTTAATACATGCATGGAAGTGGTAGATCTATTAGTTTACTTGATGTTATGAATGTTTAAAGAAATCGACGTAGGGTTAGAATTTGTTTTTTGTAAGTTACTGTAATTTCCGCATTTTAAGGGTTAGGGTTCGCGAAGGTTAGAATAAGGCCCTAGGAATCACACAAACCCATCACACAAACCTCTGGATGTAGAAACTTGGTTCTGTCATCCCCCAATATTGCCTTAGGTGATACTCCAACCTGCACTACGCAGGTTGTTTCCAAAAGGGCCGGTAATATGAGTTGGGGAAGCCATGGTAATATGAACGATGAATTAATACATCCTAAAGAACTAGACCATGCATGAAAATAATTGACGAAGGCAGAGAAGCTGAAGTTATGCCAGTTTGTCCCAATTTTGTAGCTGTGACAAACACCCACCAAAATTTTTCTCATACTCAAATTTTGGAGCCTACGATGGATCTTTTGATCAATCATTCGATAGTCACTTCTTCGTCACTTGATACTTTTTGAGCTCCCTCTTGGATCAGAAGTGTTGAAGTCACTTGTACACACATGCATAGTCCACAAAAAGTCCATGAGCACATTATTCTATGCAAGCTTGGACAAGCATATCATGCTCCATCAGGACTATGCCTGTGCGATGTCTGATTCATGTCGATAGTTAGTGTGCATTGACAATGATAGTTTCTCACATTCTAGCTACATTCGTACTTCCATCTCGATGAGTTTTGCAAATTGTCGCTCCCACACACGTTTTTTTCACAGGTGTCACTTTCATGTTTTGGTTGTCGCCTTGACTTGTCTGTACTATAACTAGTATCGTTTCCATGTTATATTTTCTATGGAATGTGTTATTTTCACCGTCATTCATGTATCACAAGTATTGTTCACATTTTTATCTTCATATGGAAAATGTCATCTTCTGGCATGGGAATTGTCTCTTACCATGAAAAGTGGAGTCTTGGTTTGTTTCAAGGGGAAATATTTGTGATAAAGAGTGATTCTCATCTTGTAGGCTGTTTCACACTCAATTCCAAAGATTCACATGTTGTCACACAAGTGTCATCGTTATCATCGAAAATTCTATCTTCAGTGCCGCACTTGTCGTAAGTTTTCGCAAAGGTTTCCACACTAAGGGAAGTTTGTGTTCATATGTTCTAAATGATAAATGTTGTGTTGCCAAATGTCTAAGTGTGTGGATCATAGTCAAGTTCTATCACTGTTCACATTGGTTTCACTGATCCTGGACTTAGCCCAATTTCAGAAAGTTCCCAACAACCTAGTCTCATGCAACCCTCCTAAACTGCACATTGCATGGTCTCCGCCCTTCAGAAGAAATATTATCTCTTGGAACTATTAAATTCACAATATTTTCCTCCCAGAACTATGAATTTCACAACCTCAGTTCTTAATCTGAAGCCCTGACTCCCAGAACGACCCAACCACCCAGTCCCCTCTATCTTCCAGAATTGTGTAGTTGGTTGAATCACTTCCCAACCCCTTAGTCTAGTTCACTAAGCTCTCAAACCGCACATTGCATAGTCTCAGAGCCCAATCTCCACCCTTAACTTCATAAACTACAAAATTGCGTAGTCACTGGGCCTTTCCCTTGGACCACCACTGATTCTAGCTTAGTTAGCAGATCATCATGGAACATCTTAAATAGGGGTTTGTCAGACTGATGTCGTCTTGTAATGTGTTGATTGTAGACAAAGGAAATATACATGCTACAGAAATATGATGGAGAAGGAATACATATTAGATGACACCTAAGGAGCTGAGGACAAAGGATGATCATCAGGAAAGAAGATGAAGGAACACTAGAATATTATTAGAACCGCATGAAGACCCCATATGATTTACAACCTTTTGGAGGATAGATATGAAAAGAAAAGCACATCTCTCATCAATTTGAAGTAATAAGGATAACTTATCATTTCCACATCATTATGTATTCAATGTCATGTATTTCCACAAACATTGAAACTCATTTAATATATTTTCTTTAAGTGTTTTAGTCCCATTTGCAACATAGGAAAAGTGGTCTTTTCACATATTGGATGTCACACAACCTATAAAAGAATATTCTGATCATTTCGAGGGTCTATCTTTGTGTATATGAGTTTTTTATAACCATGTAAAAGTTATTCACACTCATTCATAAAGTTTTGAGCACTTTCACACAAGTGTCGTCATGGTCATCAAAAAGTGTATCTTAAGTGTCGCACTTGTCATAACTGGTCATAAAGTGGTCACACAGAGGGAAATTTTTTGATCATGTATCATGGGTGATCTATGTTATTTCATCATCAAGTATTCTAGGTGTGAGATTATATTTTAAGTTTTATCACTATACACATCAGTCTCACCAGTCTCACACTCAACCATTTTCGAAGACGCTTCTCGACCAAGAACCTTGGCTCCTCTCAGCCTGGCTGGACTATGAATTACATAGTTCTAGAACTCAAAGTGTTACCTTCCCTCTTGGAATTATGAAATTCATAGTTCCTGCCTCCCAAGATTTCCACAGTGCACAGTTTCTATGCCCAAGGCCCATCCTTTACCTCTAGGATTGCACAATCATTCCTCCTAGCCTGGTCCTAACTGCGCATTGCGCATGAACAAGCCTCAAGCTCTTTCCATGAGCCTCTGAAATGCACAGTTGCACAATATATCAATCTCCCTTGCCTCTTGAAACTGCACAGTATGTCCTCCTAGTGTCCATCCCCTCAACCTACCTCATTATCATCGAGGATTGTGTAATGTTTTCCCTTATTTTGGCTTGAACTATGGATTGTACAATCTCAGTGATAAATCTTCACCCTTAGCTACTTGAACTACACAATTTTGTAGTCACCAAACCCTCCCTCCTGAGTTGTCACCCGTTCATGGCTCAGTTAATGAATCCAAATACACTATCTTAGACTAGGGGGTTTTAGACTAGTGTTGTCTCACCATGAGTGAACTGCATATGCAGGTACTCTCTCACACCATGATAGGATGACAATGAAGGAGATTTTGAAGGGAATCATGTTGAAATACATCTTGGAAAGTGGACATGAAAGTTGATCAATTGATGAGCGCCAATATCGCAGCAAGGATGTTGTAACTCCTTGGCTACCAGCTTTACTTATCAACGGGGGTTCATATAAACTTGGAGGTGACAGTGCTATATGCACAAGTAGAAGTGAAGGGCCCTGCCTATTTTCACTGTTTTCATAACTGGTGAGAGACCCTAGGGAATCTAAGCCAAACTTCTATAGAGTTAGAAGAACTTGATTCTTTGATGAAAAGAGAAAATCTATTCTAAGAGAGCTACTCTACTGTAGTAATGAAGAAACAAGATGTAATGCTAATCACAACCATATCCTAATTAACCATTGAAACATCTATGCTAAGAAGAATTTCTAAATCAACACTATCCTAATGCTGCTATCTAAGTGATAGAAGTCAAAGCATCAAACCAAAGTAAATGTGTATGCAAGGAACTAAACAAAACCTATTTTAACTCTTTTTTGGTTTTTTTTGGTAAAATCAAGCATGCAATTTAAGTGCTCTTGTAGATGTGATAGGCGGATGGAAGGTGGTTGAGGATGGCTAAAAGGTCTATGGAGTGGTAGCGTTTAAATGATACACAGAACAAAGTTCAGGAAGGAGTCAAGTGGAAGACCAATCGAAGATCGAAATCAGCGAAAGGAAGATGTAATGAAGCAGCAATGCACAGGAACCGTTGGATCAGTCAGGAACATTATTAACGGGATATGAGTGGCGAAGATCTTATCGCAAGAGATTACGTGAATAGATGGATGAACAAGATGAACAGGAGATGAATGGCATAGATCTTATCGTAGGGGATTAAGTGAATAGATGGATGAAAACGACTAATGGAAGATGAGTGACAAATATCTTATCGCAGGGGATTAAATGAATAGATGGATGAACAGGATTAAGAGAATATTAATGGCAGAGATCTTATCACGGGAGGTTAAGTCAATAGATGGATGAACATGATTAATAGGATATGAATGACAGAACTTATCACGAGAGGTTAAGTCAATAGATGGACGAACATGACTAACAAGAGATGAATGGCAAATATCTTATCGCAGGAGATGAAGTCAATAGATGGATAGATCACATCAAGTCTTGTGTCGACAAAAGGGTCAAAAATGTGCGGAATGATGGAGTGGGTTTTCGTAGGTGGTAAGTAGTTTCTCGCGTGCCCTCAAAGCTGTAAGTAGAATTCCTAAATTTTACTTGATTAGCCTAAGTGAGTGACACATAGCATGCGAAAACCACTTTTCTCGCATGCTCTCGGGAAGATATTGGCCATGCAAGAATTCACTTGAGATTGCACGATAATCGTTGGATCATGCGGGATTGATCAATTGTGGAGATTGGCCAAGCTAGTTGGCAATCAGGTGACATGATAGCCATTGTATTAGGTGAGGTAGATCGATGGTGGAGATTTTGAGTGCCTAAAGTCAAACATTGAAATTAATATGCACGATGTTGATGGTGATTGGCCAAGTTTGTTGTGGATCAGACGATAAGGAAATCTACGGGCATAATTTGATTAAGACGTGATTTGTTAGCTTCCGCATATATTATGCATCGATAAAGTGCTGAAGGAAATGAGAATACGAGTGAGTTCTTATTATGGAAAGAGAGTGATGGAAAAATATGATGATAAAATGAACCAAGTACTTAATCAAGACGATAAACTCCCAAAGCTCATGGAAGAACTAGAAATCTGTGTTTTTGGGGTTGTTGAAGGGTCTATTCCTCAATTCATGGTCCTAGAGGGAGGAGGTGAGGCCAAGACACCTGCTGACAACCTTATGGTGATATTTTTCTCCTTGCTAACTTGCTAATTGAAAGGAGGCACAAATGGAAGCAAACTAAAACACAACTAATATATGCTACACTGCTGTAATGAAAATGCAGCTACTTAAGCGAATGAATGATCAAACCATGAATCTATGCTAGCATACATGTACAATAAAGAGGAGCCTTGGCTACTAGGGTTGGGCCCTAACCCAAGAGCTTTGGCCCTCTGTGTTAACTCAGTGTTGGCTCAAAACAAAACTCATTCTTTTATCAAAACAATGGATTACATCAAAAACTGTCACAAGTCTTGTAGCTCGAAAATAGAGTGAAATTTTACAATAAAAAATGCATATCCTATTGAGGTCCTAGGCCTATCTAATTACACATCTAAAGTCTCGAATGACTTCCTTAAAATTAGGGAGGCTCAGCTCCAAAACTTGAGATAAACTAGTGCTTTGACTTTCACTTTCTCGGCTGCCTTCTAGTCCTCATGATTTGGTCGTTTGCACTCTAAGTTGATGGAGGAATATTAGAATGGAGGGGTAGTAAATGAGGAGGATTTGCCTCCAATAATTCCTCTCCCTTGTCCCTTTCGAGTTTTGACCAAGGTCTTTTCCAAAATTCCTTTCTTTTATCCTTTAATCCTACGTTAAATGCATAGTAGACCACAAATCAAAATATCCAACTCTTACTCATCTCCTAAACAAAATATAATCAAAAGTATGCAATAAGTTGTGAGAATAGTTGGTTTGACTAAGCTAGGAGGTGAATTAAGGCCCATATAATTACCCAATGATGAGCCTCATGATCACCCCCATACTAAAAGTGTTGCTCATCCTCTGAGCAACTTAGTCAATGCCCATGTCCTTCATGGCTCTGGTAGCCTCTATGACATCCCATGCCTTTGCTGTGGTCTCGTCTTCTTGTTCATAGAAGCCTGCTTTCCTTTCTACTTCTTCCCACTACCTCTTTTCCTCTTCTCCTTTTCTCCCTTCTAGCATCCCTAGGAGTAGTGGTGGACTATGTTTTAGGCCTATCCAATTGACCTCCAACCTTTGCATTGATTGCTTATACATAGGTGTCCTGTTGAGTGCCTCTCTCAACCTTTGAGGGGAGTGATATTCTCTGATCTTCAAGTTGTGTGGCAGTGTGTTCCATATCCTTATGTAGGCATGTATACTATCATCTCCTAGTAGCCTAAACATATACTAAAACTGTGAAATTTCTTGCGCTTGGGCAACAAGATATCTAGGTTGTAGGTGAGGATCATTTGCAATTAGATTATGGGTGCTGATTAGGGCCATGGGATTTGATTGTTTAGCTTTGATGAAAAGAGGTTCATTTTTCTCTCTGGCCAATATTCTTTTCATCTTTGCAACCCTTGAATCATCATGGTTCATCAATGATGCCAAAGCCATTAATTGTAGATCTCCTAGCTCGACATTAGGATCCCAAACATTCATATTTATGAGGGCCATGTTGTGCAAGTAAAACTCAGCCATTTTGGCCCTGTCCTCTAGTGTACCTTGATCACAAAGATTAATAAAATACCTGTAGTCTTGAAATGGCATGGTGCCCCTTTGTGCTAGTGTTTTAATCTGAAATTGCAGCCATTGTTCTTTGAGGTAAAGAGCATAGGATTTAGCTGGCATCCTACATTGGATGGCCTCCAAGGAGAGGCTAGCCATACATGCTAATTGATTTTCCCTTTTCTACAACTGTCCTCTCAGCCATGCATTTTCCCTCTCAATTTGATCTCTCATTATTGCTTCTTTGTCCCTTAAGCCACTTAGCTCTTTGCCCATTTCCTTGATCTTCTCTTCCATGTGCGCAATGTCTTCCACTTTTGTTTCTTGCTGCTCCCTTACCCTGATTTCCAATTTCTGTGCTTCTTGTAGTTTTTGTTGTGGAACCAATAGGATGGCCTTACCCTTTAACGAAGTTTATTTGGTACTAGGCCTCCTTATATAGGTGATTGGTGACTTAGAGGAAGACATTTTGTCTCTTGGTGTAGGGGAATCTTCAATCTCAATAGGGATTTTTGTTTATATTTGTGGCTTCCCTTGCTTGATTCTTGTGCTCTTTCTTGGTCTAAAATATAGAGGGCTTTGCCTCCTTATTTTCCCTTTTTGCTTGACTGGGACGCTGAGAGCAGTGAGGGTAGATACTGCCTCCCTCTCAGGGGCCTCTCGGGACACCCTAGGTGACTCCTCCTTGTGTTCTTCCCCTTCTGTTTCAATGCCTTCTTCCTCTATGTTTTTCTTATCTTCTTCCTCTTGTTGTTCTTTCTCATCTCCATCAGTTTCTTCCTTCGTTTCCTCCTCTGTTTCAACATCATCCTCCTTCTATTCTCCTCCTCCTTCTCTGCTTCATCATGTTCGTTTGTCTTTGAGTTGACTACAGACACATGTGAGAGGACACCCAGTTTTGTATGTGATGACTGAATGAAGGTGGCCAAGTTAACTAGCCACCTTTTCACTTATAAACCAACTACCTCGTAACCCTTACAAATTTTGATCAAATGATGCATATGAGTGAGTGAGCGGGATACTTACATGTGGTCTCGATGCCATGTTGCAGTTGTCGAAGATGAGAGGTTCTACTTTGTTTATTTGTTGCATGGTCATTCTTCTTCCTTTTTTGTTGTCTAATGATTGTTTCTTGTCTTTTGCAAGTGTCTGTGACTGAAGATCTAATGCTGATGCTGTTGTGGATCTCCTGGATCATCCTAGTGAAGACTTGTAGCTGATGATTGATGTTTTGTGGGATAGGCTACTACGAGATTTCCTACAAGATGTCTAGTAGCTACTTCTCACTTAGAATTTCTTGATCATGTTGCTGGCTGGGGTTGTGAGGATGTTGCAATGAATGGACAGAGGGAGTAGAAGTGTGTGTGGAGAAAGGGACATTCAAGTAATTTTCTTACTCTCCTATGTTTTCCCTTTTTTCTTTTTTTTCTTTTTTTAACTGGTAGAAACTAATATCTTTTTGTTTTGAATGGTGAGTACAGGGATGATGGTAATGGACAAGGTGATGGGTTGGATCATGTCTAGAATGAGTTTTGGGGACCTAACCAACCTACCATTCACCCTAGGATTGCTCATTGTAGTTTATTTTTTAGGAAAACAATGAAAATGGGTGGTAGAAGCTTGAGAATGATGGGTGGATGGTGAAAATAGATGAGGGTGATGGATTGACATGGCCTTGGCCTTGTTGGAGCATTTGAACGAAGTAGGAGAAAGTCAAAATTTGACTTCTTTGACTAGGCTTGACCAATTTTCCTTTTGGTACCAACTTGTTCTTGTTGCTTGCAGATGTTGGAGAGTACATGCATTTATCAAAGAGCTGCATGGAGCAAGGATTTCTTTTATTTTTTTCTCTTTTTTCTTCTAGGCCTACTAGCCGCCTCAATGAGGTTTCCAACTAATAGGTCTACCTAGGCACCTCAAAGGAGGTTTTCACGTAGGATCTTTTCTTTTTTCTCTTTTTTTATTTTTTCCCAACCCATTGACTGCCTCATGGAGGTTTTCAATCAATGAGCCAATCTGAGGTGCCTCAAAGGAGGTTTTCACCTTAGATTTTTAATTTTTTCTCTTATTTTTCATTTTGTTTTTTTTCTTTTCTTCTATCCTACCCTACTTGAAAAAAAAAATCACTTTCAAGTGTATGAATACTTCCAATGGAGCCATGTGCACACCAAGATGACTTACAAAATGATATGGAGGCTTGAAATGTATTCTTTGACATGTACCTGGATTTGAGAGATAGAATGATTTGGATTTCATGATATCAAGAACATTTGAAGAAGAGGATATTGTTGCAACTTAATGATTGTCTGGAACCATATTTCAATATAGTTATGATGCCCCTGGTTTACTTGCTAATTTGGATCATCTTCAATGTCTTATTCTTCCATGACCTTCAAATCTTCCTCATTTTTCTGATTATTCTCTTGACCACATGGAGGATTTGATGGTAACCATGAGGGAGCTTTCTCAATCTCTGATTTGGTTGCCTACTCTTCATCAACTGCAGCCCATGATCCTTTGGTATTCTCATTTGAATCTTCTCCTGGATGTGGTCCTTCAATAATATCAAGATTATCTCTTTTTTTAAATACTATTCCTGAGCTATGGTGAATACTATTGATCTCAAGAGGAGATGTTGGGAAGTGTTGTACCTCAGCATTGTAAGTGGGTTGAGCTACTTCAATGTGTGGGTTTGGAAATGGTGGTACAGGTAGTTGAGGGGGAGTGGATAATTGAGATGGATGTGGTTTGGGTTGTGGTTGTGGTGGAGATGAATGGTAGGGATAACATGGAGTTGGGTATGGAGGATATTGAGGAAAATATTGAGAATATTATGGATGGCTCCCATAAATTCCTTTCCAACCTTGTTGCCAAGATTGGCTTTGGGGTTGAGATGGCCAATGCTGCCAAGGCAAAGGTGTGTTCCAATTACTTTGAGGTGGATATGCATAACCTTGAAATTTTGAATTAGCCTCTTGCATCATATTTGACTGAATAGGCTGCCATGGTTCTCTTGGAGCTACATAAAATAGCTGCATTGGAAATTGACTTGCTCCATTGTCCTCTTGGTAAACTTCCTTCAATCTTGGTAATGATGGACAATGTTTAACATCATGTGATTCTACAAAACAAATATCAACATTTTATTTTCCTTCATCTTACATTCTTAACATTTCTACTTGTTTTGTTAGATTGCTAAGAATTTCTATTTTAAAATCATCAAACAAATTTCCAAGTTTAGCTTGACTTACAGATCTTGATGCTGATTTACCTACTCTTGCTTTTCCTCTTGATATGTGTTTGCATGTTTCACAAATTTCCTCAAATGATAATTGATATACATCACCTCTACTCACGAGATTAAGGAGATCAATCCACTTATCCTTAATTGTTCTAAGTAAGAGGGTTTTTAGTGTGTCGGATCCTAAATGATGTAGTTTTGCCCTCTTAACATTATACATGAACCTCTCTATTAGATCCTCTAGAATTTGATCTTCTCTTTGATTCATTCTACATATTTCTTCTTTAAGATCATGATCTTTAAATTTTTCTAGACCTTCTGCATATCATTCCATGATCTTATTGAATTAGTCCCTAAACTCATGAACCATTTAAGAGATCTATCCTTCAAAGTTGCTGGAAACAATCTCAGTTTTTGAGTTTTTAATAAGTAACCATAAGATCTACAAACAATCTCAAAGTCAAAGAGAAAGGTTTCCGGATCCTCTAACCTTAGACCATGAAATTTTGGAATAAAAGATGGAGGGATGTTCTTCATGTGCACATTACCATGAGTATATTGAATGGGAAATCCGAGAGGATCTTCCTCATTATCATCATCTCCATCCATTTCTTCTACATTATTTGCCATCTCCTTCTTCTTCTACCTACAAAAGTGGATTGTGATATGGCTTTTACTGCATCATGTGATCAAATGGGGGATGGGTTGGTGTTGGATATTTTTTGTTTTTGTTTTTATGATTGAATGAAAACTATTGACAGAGAAAAAAATACTTGCTGAATTGAAATTCTACTTGCAAAATAGAAAGGAAAGCATATAATGACAACTGAAAGGAAGGAAGCTACTAGATTACTTTTACAGAAATAAACTAATGGTAGAAAATTGAAGACTAGAAATAGAAGAAAAGAAAGCATTAATCACATTCTACTTAGACATCTCCCCGGAAACGGTGCCAAAAAGTGATGAGTGCCAGTATCGCAACAACGATGTTGCAACTCCTGGGCTACCAACTTTACTTGTCAACCTAGGGTTCGTGCAAACTTGGAGGTGACAGTGCTATATGCACAAGTAGAAGTGAAGGTCTTGCCTATTGTCACTGTTCATCTGGCGAGACCCTAGGGGTTCCAAGCCAAACTTCTATAGAGTTAGAAGAAGCTTGATTCTTTGATGGAAGAAGAGAAAATCTATTCTAAGAGAGCTACTCTACTGCATTAATGAAGAAAACAACATGTAATGCTCAATCACACCATATCCTAATTAACCATTTAAACAACTATGCTAAGCAAATTTGCTAAATCAACACTATCCTAATGCTTCTATCTAAGTTATAGAAAGTAAAGAGCATCAAATCAAAGTAATGTGTAAGCAAGGAAACTAAACTAAACCTATTTTCACTCTTTTTTGGTTTTTTTTGGTAAAATCAAGCATACACTTTAAGTGTTCTTGTAGACATGATAGGCAAATGGAAGGTGGTTGAGGATGGATAAAAGGTCTATGGAGTAGCAGCGTTTAAATGATACGCAGAACAAAGTTCAGAAAGAAGTCAAGCGTAAGAGCAATCAAAGATTGAAATCAGGGAAAGGAAGAAGAAATGAAGCAGCAATGCACAAGAACCATTGGATCAGTCAGGAATAGTATTAACAGGAGATGAGCGGTGAAGATCTTATTGCAGGAGATTACGTGAATAGATGGATGAACATGATGAACAGGAGATGAATGGTCAAGATCTTATCGCAGGGAATTAAGTGAATAGATGGACGAACAGGACTAATGGAATATGAGTAACAGAGATCTTGTCACAGGGGATTAAGTGAATAGATGGATGAACAGGATTAACGGAAGATGAATGGTGGAGATCTTATCATGGGAGGTTAAGTCAATATATGGATGAACATGATTAATGGGAGATGAATGGTGGAGCTCTTATCGTCGGAGGTTAAGTCAGTAGATGGACGAATAGGATTAATGGGAGATGAATGGTGGAGATCTTATCGTGGGAGATGAAGTCAATAGATGGATGGATCACATCAATTCACGTGTCGATAGAAGGCTGGAAAATGTGCGCAATGATGGAGTGGGTTTTCGTAGGTGGTAAGCAGTTTCTCGCGTGCCCTCAAATCTGTAAGTGGAATTCCTAAATTTTACGTGATTAACCTAAGTGAGTGACATGTAGCATGAGAAAACCACTTTTCTTGCATGCTCTCAGGCAGATATCATCGATGCAAGAATTTGCGCGAGATTGTGCGATAGCTGTTGGATCATGCAGAATTAATCAATGATGGAGATTGGCCAAGCTAGTTGGTGATTGGGTGATGCGATAGCCATTGGATCAGGCGAAGCAGATCGACGTTGGAGATTTAGAGCACCTAAAGTCAAATGTTGAAATGAATACACATGCGGTTGATGGTGATTGGCCAGGTTTGTTATGGATCAGACAGTAAGGAAATCTACGGGCATAATCTGATTAAGACATGATTTATTAGCTTCCGCATATATTATGCATGGAGAAAGTGCTGAAGGAAACGAGAATACAAGTGATTTATTATTACAGAAAGAGAGTGATGGAAAAATATGACAATAAAATGAACCAAGTATTGAATCAAGATGACAAAATCCCAAAGCTCATGAAAGAACTAAAAATTTGTGTTTTTGTGGTTGCTAAAGAGTCTCTTCCTCAATTCATGGTCTCAGAGGGAGGAGGTGATTCCGAGACACCTGCTGACAACCTTATGGTGATCTTTTTCTCCTTGCTAACCTGCTAATTGAAAGGAGGCACAAATGGAAGAAAACTAAAACATAACCAATCTACGCTACACTGTTATAATGAAAATGAAACTACTTAAATGAATGAAAGATTAAACCATGAATATTATCATACATGTACAATAAAGAGGAGCCTTGGCTACTAGGGTTGGTCCCTAACCCAAGAGCTTCGGCCCTCTAAGTTAACTCAGTGCTGGATCAAAATAAAACTCATTCTTATTATCAAAACAATGGATTACATCAAAAACTATCACAAGTCTTGCAACTCGAAAATAGAGTAAAGTTTTACAATCGAAAATCGAATCCTACTAAGGTCCTAGAGCTCTCTACTTACACATCCGAAGTCTCCAATGACTTCCTTAAAATTAGGGAGGCCTAGCTCCCAAACTCGAGATAAACTAGTGCCTTGACTTTCACTTGCTCGGGTGCCTTCTAGTCCTCATGATTTGGCTATTTGCACTCCGAGCCGATGGAGTAATATTCAAATCGAGGGTTAGTAAATGAGGAGGATTTGACTCCTATAATTCCTCTCCCTTGTCCCATTCGATGTTTTACCATGGTATTTGCCAAAATTCCTTGCTTTTATCATTTAATCCTGCATTAAATGCAGATTAGACCACAAAGAAAAATATCCAACACTAACTCATCTCATAAACAAAATATAATCAAAAGTATACAATAAGTTGTGAGAATAGTTGGTTTGACTAAGCTAGGAGGTGAATTAAGGCCCATATAATTACCCAATGATGAGGCTCATCATCAATCGATGAAAAGTAAAGGGACACCAATTTGTGACCACAACCCAAGGCATGATATTATTGAAGAATTGTTATCAACAAGCCATGAGGAGATGGAAGACAAAATAATTCTCAAGTAGATATCAGAGACACAACAATAGCTGTGGTGTGACACTGCCAAATCATCAAGAAATCCATGTTAGCAGTGTCATGTCATGTCATGTCATGAGTTTTCATAAGCCACATCGTCATTGTGAATCATGTATATTAAAAATGTATTGTAAAGTGGAAGTCCAAGGGACACAAATGGAATATGAAGGGTCATGTAAGTTGAAAGGTCATAGGAAATCAAAAAATCATGAGGATAGTCAAAGATTCAAAAGGAGGGTGAAGAATCACCCCTTGGTTATATATACACCCTCATTGTATGAGCAAAGGAATTTTCACCTTGGTTCCTCCCGCAAGGCACTAGAGAGACAAATCAATTCTTTTGAGGAATAAGGAGTGGCTCCAACACTCCACTATTAGAGCTAGTGATGTTCATTGTATACATGTGTCTTGGAACTTTTACTTAATAATAGAAGCCCTATGAGCTAACACGTTCTGCATGCATGGATTATGAATATTTGTAAGACTATTATGTGAATGTTTGTAATGCATGTTTGCTTTCATCTGTGCTAAAGTAGTTGAACTATTTTAGTTATTTTAGTACTTATTATTTTAACAATATGTTGTAATTTATATCAGTATTATCACATCCTCATGGAATGTTCCAATGGATATTACATATATCTCCCTCATCATATTGGTTTCAATGATAGTTGCATCTCTGTGGACTATTCCGATTGATTTTGTATGAACCCTTCTTTTTCATGTTTGTCTCTACTATGGTGGTTCTACTACCCCTCTCTTAGAGGCTCACTTCTCCTCCCCTCTGCATTGAAAGAAATTTTACACACATATGATTGAATACTCACTAGGAACACCCCATTTATTTTCAAAGGTGCATGTGCACTCCTCTCTCTTGTTGATAGTTAGAGCCAAGGAATATCTATAAGAATACATGGAAATCGAGCCGATATTATGGATGGGGCTCCTACTCCAAATGGTGTGAGGTATAATTGGGACTTTACATCGAGGAGACCCCTTGGTTGACCAATTTCTAGCACCGTCAACAAAAAATCAATCTCGTCCTTGAATTCTACCAGAAACCCACTACTATATCTATGAATCTTCACTTTCTCCTCCTTAATATAAGTCACATACCTCAACAAGTCCAAGAATCTACTAGTGTACTCTTCATTGGTCATAAATACCAACCTCGGTTCCTAGAATTCTCTTGCCTTGTCATCATAATATTTCTCTGATAGGTACTTCTTCCTGAAACGTTTCTCAAACTCATTCCAATTCAACTATTCTTCATGAATACCTCTAACATTCTTTACATCTTCCCACCAGATATCTTATTTACCTTTAAGACAGAATGTAGATATTCTGATCTTCATGTTGTTTGAGTAATAATGTAATTTTAAGAGCTTATTCATCCCAAGCAACCATGCTTCTACGTCTTGTGATTTCTTCATTTCCCCATCAAATGTAGGTGGCTTCTATTTATTGAGATCATTTCATAAATATCCCCTGTCACTCCTCATGTAGGTGTTAGCACTCTGTAATTTCTTAAGGTTGTGAAAGAAATTACAAAGGTAACCACACAACCACTTTTAAGTTTAGAAGCTAGCCCTTCTAAACTCATAGAGGGATCTCTCTGTCAGATTTAGCTTTGTTCGCTTTGTAGGATTTTAGGCTAGATGTGAAAGTTCAAGGTTTGGTTTTTTAAAATAGTTTGGTTGGAACAGAAAGGAAATCCATTGGGAAATGGAGTCAGTTAAGTTTCAAGTTGATCAATTACAATAGTGACATATAAGTTTAACAGGGAAAGGTAGGTATACCTATTAGATCTTAAGATTTTTATGAGATGGAAAAGATGGAAAGTTTAAGGATCCATTAAACATAGAGAAATTAAGAATTCTAGTGTTTAATTTCAGTTGAAAACATTAAACTTCTTCAAAAGCCAGAATTGAGTGTACTGAAACAAATTTATATTCTTATTTTTCTTTGAAAAAAAGGAATAAGAGAAACATATGAATTAACAAAGAAGAACACATTAACAATAGAAGACAAGTTCGCCAATAAGTCTAACACAGGAATCCTGAAGAATATTTCTATATTACTAAAAAATTGGTCAATTGAGACTTAATTGACTCCACTGCCCAACGGATTTCCTTGCTATTCCAACCAAAATATTTTAGAAAAACAAACCCTAAACTTTCACATCTAGCCTATAATCCTACAAAGCGAACAAAGCTAAATCTAACAAGGAGATCCCTCTCTAAGTTTAGAAGGGCTAGCTTCTAAACTTAAAATTAGTTTTGTGGTTTCCTTTGCAATTTATTTCACAACCTTAAGAAATTATGGAGTGCAATGTCGCCATCTTGGCGACCATACTGGGTATGAAACAAATATTATTTATATTTCCATGGTAAATTTTTGTTTCAGTACTTAAAGCTTTTTATAGGTGTTTTGGCTTAGAAATTGATTTTCATATAAGGTGTTGTTCCACTTCTCAAGCTATATATATCTTATCTGTGAATATTTAATAGTAGATCTGGCTCCTAAAATAATTTATACTAGAGCTAATCCAGATCCAAATCCACTGAAAATTGTAGGTAATCTAGAAAACATCCTTAGAAAGAGAAGTTTAGTTGAGAGTCAGGCAGGTAATAATCCTCTCCCTAGGGTTAGTTATTTTCCTGAAGGTTTTGAAACAATAGAAGACATAGAATTTGATTTACCATTTGAAAATAGTCTCTTCCAAACTAAATATGACAATTTTGTAGCTGAAATTGTTTTCGATGAAAACATTTTAAAACCTTGCACTTCAAAACATATAACTCTGCAATCATACTCTGAGGATGATGTCATTAAACAATTTAACAAACTTGAAGTGTTGGTGTCTAAACTAGCTCAAGTTGTACAAAAAAATATTGAATCACCTAAATCCTCACATTCTTCTTCCACTACTTCGTCCCCAACTCCTCCAATAATTCCACCTATTTTTTTTGTTCCATTGGAAATACTAGTTGTTAATACAATTCCTTTTATTCCTACTATTTATGTCCCTTTAGAATTTCCTGTTTTTCTATTCCTATACAAATTCCTTCAATTCCTACTATCCCTCTAATAACCACTCCCATTTTCACTACATCCATTTCATCTTCAACCACTACCACTTTTACATAAACACAACAGAGTGTAATTACACCCCCTTTCATACCTTCTATACCCACACCTATTGTAATACCATCTGCATATCAAACACCAATCATGGTAGCTTGATATGCCCCCTTGGTGCTACCTCCGCAACTAAATTCAATGCCTCAATATTACCAGTGTAGGATTCCTCAATTTGATAGAACTAGGCCCATAATTGCTCAACAACATATTGATAAAATGAATTATGAGATAGAGCTCCAAGAGATAGATGATGTTGATGTAAAAATGAGATTTTTTTCTCAAAGGCTCACTATTGAGGTTAAAAAATGGTTTAAAGGGCTACCAGCTAACTCTATCCCAGATCTTGCTCAATTTCATGATGCTTTCCTAAAAAGATGGGAAGTGAAAAAGAACCCTCTACAAATTTTAGTAGAGTATGAATGTATCAAAAGAGCCCCAGGTGAATTACTCTAAGACTATTGTACCATATTTAACAATATCTATAACTCTATCCCTACAACGATACAACCTCCTCCGAGGCTAGACCTAATTAAATTTCCAGATGGTTTTGACCCTGATATGTCTTACCAATTAAGAGAAATAAACCCTGCAACTTTGGAGGAAATGCAAAGAAATGGAGTTAGTGTTAAATCCAATCTGTTAGAAAAGAGAGCTAGAATGAAAGCTTAAAGGATAGTTACTATAAAAGAGGAACAAGCTTCTTCTTCCTTTGATGTTAAGTTGGAAACTTTAGTAAGAACAATGGAAAAAATTATGGAGATAATTTCTATAGCTGATAGAACCCTTCCAAGGGAAAACCAAGGTGTTTCCCAAATTAGAAATCCAAATTTGAGAAAAACCAACCTCATATTAAACAAAGAGAGTGGAGAGGTCAAAATGATCAGCAACATATTAGACCTCCATTTCAAGAAAACTATGCAGATGAGGAAGCTGACATACTTGAAGATCATGAGGAAAATCAAAAAAATTTGTTAGATGAAGCCGAGGTTGACCATATTTTCCTGACTAAGGAAGAGAAAGACATTTTCCTACTCTCAGAACTAGAAACCATGCCATTAGACTCTCAATACTACAAACAAGGATATCAGAATGCAATTATGGAAGTGCATAGACAATATAACTTTAGGAGTAAAAATACTTTTGACACTCCTCCCAAAATGAATCCTGAAACTCCTCCCAAAAGGACCCAAAATGATAACCCTTCTACTAGTTAGCCTAAAGATAATTCTTAGAAGGAGACTTCTAAGAAACCAGATGCAACCACTAAAGAAATAGAAAAATCTCCTACATATTTTAGCATTGAAAATGAATTGGCTAAAGTAAAAATTTCAATTCCTCTCACTGAGTTAATCAATAAAAATCCATATAGATCACAAGTTATAAAAGCATTGAACATAGGGGAAGGTACTGACACAGTCAATTTGGCTAATGACAGACCTGAGTTATTGTTTCGGCTTGAGGTCAAAGGAAAATATGAGGATGGTAGTGTGCCCCCTTTCTACATTAGCTTAAACATTCATGATAAAATTCCACACAATGTTATGCAGGATTTTGGAGCCTCGCATAATCTAATTCCTAGAGCTATTATGGAGAACCTAGTCTTAGACATAACCGAGCCTTACAAAGAGTTATATTCATTTGATTCAAGTAAAATCAGATGCTTAATCATGCTTAGGATTAATTAAAGATTTATGTGTTACTCTAGTCCAAATACCAACAAAGAGCTTGGTACTAGACATTGTGGTAGCAAGCATACATCCTAAGTATGGAATGTTGCTCTCTAGATCCCTGGGAGAAAAATTACAAGGGAATTTGCAAATGGATATGATTTATGCTATAATTCTTGTGTTTGGTTAGCCAAGAAGATTATACAGGGAAACACTAATGAAGTACATGGTTAGTAGTCAAGACAAACCAAACAATTACCCCCTGTATTCAGTGCATTCAAACATGGATTCATTTATTTTGTACAATAATGAATGTGTAGAAAATTAAGTTTCACCCTTAGAAGCTGAAAACAAGGATGCCGAGGAAATAAAATTGGATTCCGAGGAAAAAGATGTAGAGGGAGAGGCTCTTTAAAATATGAGTTTTGATGGGGATATAAGTAAGCATGGAGTAGGGGCAAGTGTTTTTATTGTAAACTCATCCAAAAATATAGCTAAGGGCCATGGTTACAAACTAAATTTGTGGTGCACTAATAGCATAGCTGAATATGAAGCAATCATCCTAGGGCTACAAAGTTTAAAGAGATTAGGGGCAAAAATAATTTCAGTGCACGAGGATTATGAGCTAATAATCAATCAAATTAAGGGTGAATATGTTGCTAAACACCCTAGATTGAGCCCCTATAGAAATGCAATTTTGGATTTTTTGCAATGCTTTTATGAATATGATTTGTCTGGCACTCCTAGAAGCCAAAATATTTTAGTTGATGCCTTGGTTGTTTCATCTAGCACTTGAAAAATGAATTTTCATTCGAATAGGAAACATGTGGTGGAAGTGAAACACATTCTAGCCATTCTTGATAATGTAAGATATTTCCAAGTTTTCAATAATGATAAACAAATAGAAATTTTTTTACAAATGAAAGATGAATTTGAGTCTGTAACTATTGATATAGATGAAAAAGAAAATTAAAAAGAAATAGTGGTTAATGAAATTGACGATAATCAAGAAGAACTTGAGGTTATGTAATTAAAGGAAA
Source organism: Pinus tabuliformis (assembly GCA_031772625.1). Classification (NCBI taxonomy): domain Eukaryota; kingdom Viridiplantae; phylum Streptophyta; class Pinopsida; order Pinales; family Pinaceae; genus Pinus; species Pinus tabuliformis. The sequence goes on from CM062818.1 coordinate 937,434,876, forward strand.
ATGTATTACCAAGAGGATTGGTACCGTTGGAAGAGCTTTTTGACTTTGATGATGTATCCAAGAAGCCAAAAATAGAACCTGTAGGAATTGATGTAGAGGACTGTAACATAGGAACTGCAGAGGACCCCAAAATTGTCAAACTATTCAAGTCCCCATCTCCTAAAGAAAAACAAAACTACATTGAGTGTTTTAAAGAATTCACTGATGTGCTTGTGTGGAGCTATGAAGAATTAAATTATTGTGATACAAGTATCATTCAGCACACCATTCCCATCATAGAAGATCAAAATACTTTTAAACATAAATTGAGAAGAACAAACCTAGTTTTATTGCCTTTTATAGAGAAGGAAGTCAAGAAAATTTTCGATGCAAAGATCGTTATACCCCTTAGATTTGCAAAATTGGTATAAAATCTTGTACTTACTAGGAAGAAAACCAGTGAAATTAGGCTTTGTGTAGATTTTAGAAATCTTAACAAGGTTTCTTTGAAATATAACTATCACCTTCCTAAAATGGACCATATCCTACAAAGGGTAGTTGGCTCCAGTAGAATCTCATTGTTGGATGGTTTCTCACGATACAACCAGGTTCTATTTCATCCTAATGACCAACACAAAACAACATTCACTACACCCTGGGGCACTTTATGTATGTAAAATTTCCTTTTGGCCTTATGAATGTTGGGGCCACCTTAAAGAGAGAAATGGACATAGCCTTTGATGATGAAATCGACAAATTTATTGCTATATACCTAGATGATATAACTGTGTTTTCAAAGATAGATGAAGAACACTTTCTAAATTTAAGGAGAGTCTTTGAAAAATGCAGGAAATATGACATCTCTATAAACCCTAAGAAAACATTGTTTGGTTTAGAGGAAGGAAAACTTCTAGGACATATCATTTCCAAGGAAGGTATTAGAATAGATCCTAGTAAAGTCAAAGCCATTCTCAAAATTGACCCACCTAGAAACAAGAAATAAGTTCAATCCTTCATTGGGAGAATAAATTTCCTCGGGAGGTTTATTCCTAACTTGGCTGAAATTTTAAGATGCATTAAAAATATGCTAAAGAAATACATGGAAATAAAATGGAATAATGAAGCCAAGAAATCCTTTAGTGATGTAAAGTTAGCCTTAACTACTGCTCATGTTTTGATAAGCCCTGACTTTACTAAGGATTTTATGATTTTTTCTTTCGCATCTCAACATATTATTGCAACTATTTTATTGCAGAAAAATAGTGAAGGCCGTGAACATCCCATATTTTTTTCAGCAAAGCTATGAGGGATTCATCTCTAAAGTACAACATTATGGAGAACCAAGCTTTTTCTTTGGTGAAGGCATTAAAATATTTTATAATATACATCCTACATTCACATATCATTGCATTTGTCCCAAGTGTTGTGGTAAAATATATTATAACACAGGTTGACCCAAATGGAAATGGATTGTTGTGATCCTAGAGTATGAAATTGAAATCAAATCAATAAATCTTGTAAAAGGACATGAAATAGTAAAACTGATGGATGAATCCAGTTTTCATGCACTAGATATCAATTATATTGCAACATTAGATGAACAGGGAGAGTTGGTGACTCCACAAGTATCAGAAGCTTTTATAATTCACCATGGTATGTAGACATTATCTTTGTACTGCAAAAATTACAAGCTCCTCCTGGATTAACCAAACCAAAGGCTAAGTTTCTTAAACTAAAAGCTATGAAATTTTGTATTTTAGATCAGAATGTATATTGGAAAGATTCTGGAGGTCTTCTACTAAATTATTTATTGCAAGATGAAGCTGACAGTGTTATGGAAGAGTTTCATTAAGGATATTGTGGAGGTCATTTGTATTAGAAAAATACTGCCAACAAAATGGTAAGGGTTGGTTTTATTGGCCAACCCTATTCTCAGATGTGCATAAAAAAGTCACCACTTGCCACTAGTGTCAAATATTTGAAGGTAAAAGAAAGTTGTTTCCTTTGCCCTTGAAACCCATCTTCGTCGAAACTCCTTTTCAACAGTGGGGTCTGGGTTTCATTAGTGAAATTCATCCCAGATCCTCAGGCCAACATATATGGATATTAACAACCATTGATTATTTTACGAAGTGGATTGAAGCTAGACCAACTAGGAAAGCCACAGACACCATCATTTCCAATTTTTAGAAAACCACATTCTGTCTAGGTTTGGATGTCCCTATAAAATTATCACTGACAATGTTGTTGCCTTTAAGTCCAAGAAAATGGTTGACTTTTGCAATAAATACCATGTTAAATTAGGTAACTCAACATCCTATTACCCACAAGGAAATGAGTTAGCAGAGTCCTCCAACAAGAGTTTGGTTAATATCATTAAAAAGCTTTTGCAATAGAATAAGAAATCCTGGCATAAAAAGTCAATCAATGCTCTGTGGGATGATTGAATTAGCACTAAAAAGTCTATTGGAATGTCTCCATTCCCAATAGTATATGGATTTGATGTTGTTTTTCCTCCTTCTCTAGGAGTAACCGTGTTGAAATTTTTACAGGAGTCACAAGTGGAAACCAATGATCTACAAAGGAGGATCAACCAGACTATACAATTATAGCACTCAAGGGAAGAAGTTTATAACAAAACTGAGCTTATTCAATACAACATCAAAAAGATCTATGGCATAAGAACAAAAGCATATGAATTCCAGTTAGGTGACCTGGTGTTAAAGTGGGATTCAAGGAATGAAGACAAGGGAAAACATGGTAAGTTTGCTAGCTTATGGAAAGGGCCATATACAATTGAAGATTTCAGAGGGAATAATGCACTTTTCTTGAAGGACTTGAATGAAGAAGCACTACCTAGTGGCTCTATCAATGGTAGACTTCTTAAACATTATTTCTTCAAAGTTAGGCCAGTTTCATTTTAGAGCCATTGTATATATGTCATTTTACTATTCTATTGCAAAAGTGAGGGCGGCTCACATCAAGAGTTGAAGCCCAGAGAGAATGCCCTATGCTTGTGGTGATTTGTTTCCCATATTGGTAAATAAAATCATATGGATTAGATTCAGTTCAAAAATAAAGATAGCATGACCAATAGATCAAGGATACTGATCTATTACATTCTTGGCACCTCACAAGGAGGTGCCATCCCCATTGGATCCATTGTTAGGGTCCTATATTTCATAGGATGCCTTGATTGTAATTGTAATTTTTTATATTAAATGATTGTAAATAATCTTCCCTCCTGCAAATTTATTTCCAAAGAAAAAATAGAAAAAACAAAAGAGGGTATATATATATATATATATATATATATATATATATATATATATATATATATATATATATCTGTGAAAACAATAAAAATTAAAAATATCACAAAAAAGAGAGAAAAAGAATGAAGAAACCCTACAAAAAATATGTATGAAAGTGACAAGTCTAAATATCACTCCAAGAAAAATAAAAAAATGCATTAATAATACTTTAGATATTTTCAATGAAGTGTGCAACTTGTTTAAATTCCACATCAAAGCCAGAAGTAGATTACTTAGTTTGATCATACTGTTTAAAAATGATTAAACTGAATCAAATAAAAATTAGTTTAGGATAGTAAATAAATCAACCACACAGTGTAATTGTGGTTGAATTTGATTAGGTAGAATAAATGGATTAACCAAATTTTTTAAGCTTGGTTAGTTGATAAAAAAATGAGAAAAAAGGATTAAAACCTTAGAAAAATGAAAAAGGAGCTTGCAAGTCAAAATGTGCCCTTAGAATTAATAAACCATAGTTATATTAATTAATCATGTTATTTTAATCAATATTACTAAATTGTAATAAGGTGGGCACATCTTTCAATGGCCACAACCCACCCCACTTGGATGAATGACGAGCGATCTTTTCCACTCCCCCTAGTACTTCCAAAGGTTATCCAACAAGGGGGGGGGGTAGGGGGGCGGGGGTCGAGAGGAGCGGTCTCCACTATCCTGCTTTTGCTACGTGGCATCCCCTCATCCACTATGCTCCCCCTCTCCTCCAAAACTATTTACTAGCACTACCCCCATCCAGGCTCCCCCCTCATCCACTTTCCGCTACCTTTGATAGTCCACATGATCGTTTCCCGCCGCTCCACCACACCCCACCATCTAATCACCTCCCGTCTAATCTTACCTTGCCACATAATTTCCTCCCATCATCCTATCTCACCATGAATCACCATACCTTCCACTCCCATTCTTCCACCTACCCTCCTTGCTCCCATCCTTTGCCACTTCTTATTGAAATCGAACCGTTCCTAATGATAACGTTCCGGTATGCAACATATCCGCTCCATAACATGCCGAATGAAACAGAAAATATAATTTCTCTATAAAATCCATAAATTTGATCAGGTGGCCCCCCTTTCTTTTTATGTTCACGATAAAGGTCTACTACGTGACTTGAATGCCACCTCCTTCTAGCTAGATATCTAGTCATTTGTTGCAGAATCCATATAGCATTTCTCCGATCAAGTCCCTGTCACGACAACAAAATACACATTGACCAATTTATTTTTCGCGGGTGACCTTTATCTTTTCTGTCTCATTTTTCTATTTTAGTATGGCACCTAAGGTAAAATCCAAAGAATCCAATGAAAACCCAATGTTACCTCCACTTATTGATTTGGACCTGTTGTGGTAAAAACACAACCCCCCATTTTTGACTTGTTCACTTCAAATAATGGGGACCCTTTCTATAAAAAGTTTGGCTAAACACCTTTTTGGATTTTTATTTAGTTGATTGCCCTACGCTTTTGTTAATTTTACATTTTCTTTGGATTCTTGTTTTGATTGCTCTGTTAGAATCGATTTTTTACAAGCTTCCCATTGACGCTTGTTTCGCCTCATTTGGTCAACTGGTTTGAAAATGGCACTCCTTTGAAGTCTCATCATTTATCTAGCCTGGGTTAAAAATGCATAAAATGTACAATATTGCATTTTGTAAATAAATTAGTTCAATAAGGCATTCATTTTAAATATTAACCCGTAGCGAGTTTTTACTAACATTTTTCATTTTTAGCTATGTGGCCAAATCATTAAGTATCGAGATTTAAGAAATTTACTCCAATTTCTAAATCAATTATTAATCTCGAAAACCCAAAATTTTCGAAGTGGCTGTAGTTATTTTTTTTAAGAGTGGCTGTAGTTTATAAAATAACCCTCCTAAAATAAAATCAAAATCAAAATTGATTGTTAATATTAAATCTCGGATTAATTAAATTAATTATTATTTAAAATATAATTAATTTAATTAAACTAAAATCTAATATATAAAAAAAAATATATTGCATCGGGAGTTTCATATTTGGCAAGTTTAAAAACCCCTGATACACACCATACTCCCCGATACGATATCGGGTCGGAAGTTTTGTTCGCAACAAATTTTAAAAACCCTTGATATCCTCTATACCTCCGATTGCTGATGTACGATGGCTCGTTAAGAATTATGCAAAAGTTGAATATCGCATCAGGAAGTTTTTATATGTCGCAAGTTTAAAACATTGATATCCCTTCACTCCCCGATCCGATAAGTCAAACCGTGTTGCATTAAGCAAAGGGGTATTAAGGCATTAACTTGTTTTGGTTTAATATAATTTACAAAATATACTCATACGTATGAGCAATATGGGCTAAGTAATATGGAATGGGCATAAGGCATAAATTTTAAAATTAAAACCCATGTAATATGATTGGTTTGCCTTTAAAGTTTTAAGTCATCACTCATACGTATGAGTGAAACAGGTAAGGTAGGAAGGCTAGTTTTAATTTTATATTTAATTTTATATTTAAATAATTAAATTATTTAATATGTAGAATAGAATTAACTTAATTAAAATATAATTAATTATTGATTAGATTAATTAGTTTATAAATAATTAATTATATTAATTAAATTACATTAATTTGTTAATTATGTTAGTCAATTATAATTATTAGTTAGATATTAATTAATAAATAGTTTACTAATAATTAGTTTAATTTATAATTAGAAATTAAATTAGAATTAATTAGAGACTAATTTAGGATTAGTTTTTAATTACAATTTTTTAGCCCAGCAACAAAATTTCCAGATTCATGCCAGATTTGACTCATCAACTTTGGAAGCTCATAGAATGAGTTATACTTGGCCAAATGAGGCCTAGGACGGCTCATTGGAAAAAGAAAATCAAGGAGAACATTTTTGAAGAGGTTTCACTAACAGATTTGGCCATTTATTAGGTCAATAATCAGGCAGAAGATCAAGCTCCGAATTTTGAAAACAAAATCATTTTTCTGAGTTTTATTTTCATTGGTCCAGGTCTCTTCTAATTGCAGATTCACTCGTCAATGATATTCTTGGCCAATTAAATCATCCCAGACATCAATAGAGAATTTATATTTTATAGAATTTGATTGGATTTGATTTAAATGCCAGCAATGCCATGTTGATTTTATTGTTTCATTTTAATTTATTTTCATTTCTTTTTGCAGGAAAACAGTGGAAGAAATATGGAGAAAAGGATCTCAATCAATGAGAATGCTCCAGCAATTGGATTTGGCAGATTTCTCTTCACCAAATATTCCTCTCAAGAATTCCTTCATAAATAGTATAAGTAATAGATTGCAAAAGGGGAATCAGGCTGCTCCCCTCTGCAATGCTAGACTTCTAAAAGCACTACTGTAATAGGAATTTAGAGTTGTAGGAGAGAGGAGAGAAAATCTCAGATCTGGGGATTATTGAGGATTTTTCCTTTGTATCTTGAATTATGTATGAGGGGCAGAGTTTTCACTATTGTGGCTTTAGCTTTGAAGGCAAAAGTTCAAGTGATGTAAAGGACTGTTGGAGACCAAGATCAGAGAAATGGATGCAATAAATTGGTATTTTTAATACTACTATTTTAAATATCAGTTTCGTTTTTATGGTAACAGGAATGTCTCATTTTATTCATGTTTGTGCACTATTGTCAATATGGGTAATTTGTCTCAATCTTGTTATTAGGTGTCTCTGTTCTTATGAATTAAAATATGATTTCTGAGTAACTATTTACTCAGAAATCTGTCTTATAAAACTAATTTATTGAATGGTAATGTGTTATGAACTATTTCTACATGTCATTATTCAATTATTGGATTTACTGATTTGATAATTAATATCATTTTTGTGAACTACTTCCGGGAATGTTGTTGGTTTATTATTTCAGTTGATAGGTCTCAATAGGATGTGTTTTGGTAACCATAATATCAGTTAATTGAACTACTTCATTAACTTGATATTCATTATAAACTAGACATATGTAAATCCCAATACTTTAATTATCTTGATCTTAGTTGGGTTAAATCTATATCTGCCTAATTAAGATAGGGTTTAGATTAGTTTCTTTTGCTTGCATCATAGAATAAACTTGCATTTAGAATAAATTCTATATTCTTTTAAGTTCTCTCCTCAAAGAGGCAAAACTTTAGTTGTGGCTTGGCTGAACCCAAATCAGCATAAGGGTCATTCTTTTGCCTGATCAGCAAGAAGAATTGATCTGATATCCCTGTCTATTGGTAGTTAAGATACATCATAAACCAATAGTGATAGGGAGAAGGTAACTAGACCTGGTTAAACCAGTCGGAGCCACCACACCAAACGGAAAAGGAGCTTCTTTAAGGTCCGGATCAGGTGGTTATCCCCCCATGTTGTTGCAGCGATTTTCGAGGCATCAACATTTTTGGTGCTAGAAGGAGGGCCTGAGAAATTTGTCTATTGGAGTCTTTTCAATTTTAATATTTTATTTATTGTGATGGCTCCTCTTAAACTTCCAATTTGGAGTTGCATCTATGGACGTGCATCCTCCAATACTCCACCCGAAGTGGTAAGACTCGTCTCAGGTAAAGTTTAATGGTAAGGGAAATTCTTCTGCTTTTAATCATGTCTTTCAATTTATTCAAAATGTTTCAAATTATGATTTTCAAGGAATTGATGAAGGCATCTTATGCAGAATTTTTACTCTTACATTTGCGGCAAAAGCCAGAAGCTGGTGTAAAACTCTTCCAGTTGCTTCAATCCACAGCTGGGATCAATTTGTTACAATTTTCATTTGTAAATTCGACAGCTATGATTATGAATAGGTATGTGAAGAAATTGAATATCTACGTAGGTTTGAAAATGAGTCTGTTAATGATTTTAATATTCGATTTCATTGGAATTGCTTAAGATTTAAAGATGAAGATAAGCCTACGGAAGAAGAATCATTAGATTGGTTTGAATATATTTGTTCTCTTCTACCCATTCCCAATCCATATGAAATTAATGCAAGTTTTGTTTCATCCCCTTCTAATATAAATGAGAATCCCAATATGGATGTGCAAATAAATTGTGATGAAGTGGTTTCACAAAGCTTGGAAAATATTTCCATTCAAATGCAAGAAGACAACAATAGCAATTTTGGGGAAAAGCCGCCTTGAAATCTGAAAGCTACTTTGAAATAAATTCGGAAAATCAAATCGCAAATCAGCAAGTACAAGCAGCAATCAAAGTAAATAAAATGCAAACTGCTGTACAAATTTCTGAATTTCTCCATGATGAGAAAATGCCGAAATCACAGCAGCAAAGAAGACTTCTTCAAGAAAGCATGAGTATGCAAAGGAATGATCTACAATCTGAAATTTACAATGAGCATAATGCACAAGAGCTCTCAAACAGAGACAATTTTAAATGCATTGTTTCAGGTTCACATTTTTCCCTTTATCCTGATGTTTTTAATGATAGTAACTTTTCTCCTCTTGGTATCAATGATATTTCAGAAATTAAAGAGGATGATTTAAATGAATTACCATTAAATTTTTATCAAGATAAAGAAATAATATGATCATTCTTTTGCCACTAATGAACATGAGATTTTTGTTCCTCCTTGTTTTGGTATATTGGATGAAATCGAAGGGAATTCCAGGCAATCTTGTGAGGTCATTTATGATGATTACTCTGACATTGAGGATGTTGAGTTTTATTCTCAAGAGAATCCTCATGATAAAATTCAAATAACATCTGAGGATGAGGAACGCTTCAATTTAGGAATTATCCCAACTAATCCTCATTTTAGAGCAGCAAATTATCTTCATGATTTCACCATTCAAGAAATCATTTCAATTTATGATTCATATGAGGATCAAACTCCCATTCCTATTCATAATCATAATTCGTTTTTATTTCACAAGTTGGAATTCGAAATTACCCAAATTTCATAATTCTAGCCAATCCTTGTGAAAGAGGAATTATTTCAAAACAATCCCAATTGTGCTGTAACATTAGTTGTACAAATAGTGATTTCATTTTAGTTTTTCTTTCACAGCTATTTTGTTTAAACTTAGATTTATTTTCTGATTTTATTTTGCAAAATTTTCACATTTTTCGCTAGCATATTGAACACCTTACTATCAAACACTCAATTGATGCATTTCCCAACTGGGAAATTGAAGTTTCATATTATAATCATGAGCATCAAAAGATAGCAATATTTCAATTTCAATCAATGCTAATGTTTCATCAAAAGCTTCTATTTTTTCAAAGGCAATGTCAACAAGAGAATGTATTTTTGCAATAAGGCCAGCAATTCAATTCCATTAATAATTTTCTATTTCATTTGAAAGATTTCCATCCATTTTTCATTAATTCATTTGAAAAATATTTGGAAAATTTTCTCTCAAAGGAGATTGTTAATAACTTAACATTTGTACATAACACTAACAATTTTTTCGAGGCCTTTGAATTTGAAAACTCATATCCACAATTTGGCCCATCATCTCCTCTTTTGAACGTTTCCCAATCATTAATGAAAATCCATCCAGATTTTTGTGATCCAATTGGTATTGAATTGGAAAGGAAATTTCATGAGAAAGAGATTTTAATCAACTTGCTAACAATAACTCCACATTCTGATTTCATATTTAATTTTCTTAGTTTAATTAGATTTGTATTTTTATTACTAACATTTGAACTATACATAAACACAGGAATAAAAATGAGAAAATGGCTACATGTTATGGAACCAGCTCAAGAAAAGATAGAAAAGAAAGATCAACGCCTTAGAATTCAGCCTCTTTGAGGGGGCAACCTCCTTTACATTACATAAATGAACAATTCTTGGATGATACAAATGACAAAACCTCCTTTCTATATATAGGAGTCTAAGGAGTCACAATATAATCCAGCCGACCTAACAATAATAATATAAAGCCACAAAAATAACAATAGAGGGATTCTATGAGGCACAAAAATAACAATATGGGGGTAATAGGGGCACAACAATATAAATAAGGGGTATAACTACAATAGTAATGGGGTAATCACTAGTATTATAGGGACCCAACATGCCCCTCTCCTTCAAAAAAGTGTTGTCCTCAACGCTTGAGCAGTTCTGGATACTTCTGCATAAAATTCTCATCCTTCCATGTGGAATCTTCAGTGGATAAGTTCTTCCACTTGATAAGATACTCTGAAATTGATCAATTTCGTAGCTGTCGAGTTCTTGTTTCTGTGACTGATTCCGGTTCCAATATAATTTTTCCTTCCTCGTCAAGTTCTGGCAATATTGTTTGAACTGGGAGCTTGTCGCCTATAACCTTCTTTAAACATGAAACATGGAAAACTGGGTGCAATCGAGAAGCTGCAGGAAGCTCCAATTTGTATGCCATAGTACCAATCTTTTCCAACACCTTGTACGGACCATAATACTTTGGTGATAATTTGTTATCCTTCTTAGCTTGCTTTAGGGACATTTGCTTATATGGTTGTAGCCGTAGGAATACCCAATCACCTACATCAAAACTTCTTTCACTGCGATGTTGATCTGCCTGTTGTTCCATTCTATTTTGTGCCAACACGAGGTTATCCTTTAAGAGTTGGAGGACTTGTTGTTGATGTTCGATGTGATGTTCCATTGCCTGAACCTTAGAATTTTCTCTTAAATATGATGTGGTTGGTACCCATAAAGTGCCATAAATGGGGTCATTTTTGTTGCTGTATGGAAGGAAGTGTTATACCACCATTCAGCCAGAGGCAACCATTTGACCCATTGTGTCTGTTTATCAGATACAAAGCAACGGAGATATCCTTCCAAACATTTGTTTACTATCTCAGTTTGCCCATCAGATTGAGGATGATAAGATGAGCTATGAGCTAACTGAGTACCAAGACAAGAAAATAATTATGTCCAAAAATTTCGAGTGAAAATGGGATCTCTGTCACTTACAATAATCTTTGGATTTCCATGTAGCTTTTGAACTGTTTCCATAAATGCAGTAGAAACTGTACTAGCTTTAAATGGATGTGATAATGCACAAAAGTGTGCATACTTGGTAAGTCTGTCAACTACCACCATGATGACACTCTTTCCCTCAGAATTGGGTAAACCTGTGATAAAATCCATTGAAACCTCCTCCCAACGTTGGCTTGGAATGGATAAAGGTTGTAATAGACCCGGTGTCTTAATTGTTTCAACTTTATTTTGTTGGCAAACCAAACATTCCGCCACAAACTTTTGAATATCTGATTTAAGGCCATCCCAAAAAAATTCCTTCTTAACCCTGTGGTAAGTTTTTAAAAATCCTGAGTGCCCTCCTAAGGGAGAAGTGTGCAATTCCATAAGAATCTTTTGTTTTAGCTGGGAATTCTTACAGAGGTATAAGCGATCTTTGTACCATAACGAATCATTTTTCCAGCTAAATGTATCAGAAGTACTGGAATCTTGTTGTAGCTTTCGAATAAGTGCCCACACTTCTTCGTCATTCTTCCATTCCTCCTTTGCTTCGTTTATCCAATCTGGTTGGATAATAGAAATGGCACACAACAATGCTTCCATAGCCTCATCCTTTCTTGAGAGTGCATCTGCCACCACATTTTGCTTCCCTTTTTTGTAGATGATTTCAAAGTCATAACCCAACATCTTTGTGACCCACTTTTGTTGCTCTTCAGAGGATAATCTTTGTTCTAAAATGTATTTAAGGCTATCATGATCCGTTTTTACCTTGAAGTGTCTTCCCATTAGGTAGGGTCGCCATTTCTTAAGTGCATGGAGTATTACCAACATTTCCTTCTCATAAATAGCTTTTCTTAAAAACTTTCCCTTGATTGGACGACTTTCAAAAGCAATGGGTCTTTCATCTTGCATTAGAACAACACCAATTCCATTTCCTGAAGCATCACATTCCACAAAAAAGGTTTTTGTGAAGTCCAGTGTAGCTAAGACTGGTGCTTGGCACATTGCCTCTTTAAGATGTTTAAAGGCCTTTGTTGCTTCCAGAGTCCATGAAAATGAATATTTCTTCAATAATGTTGTTAGAGGTGCTGCTATTCTCCCATAATTCTTAACGAACTTGCGATAATACCCTGTCAACCCAAGAAATCCTCGCAGATGCTTTATGGATGTGGGGATTTTCCATTCCTTAATGGCTTTAATTTTGCTAGGGTCTACCTTAACTCCTTCATGAGATATAATATGACCCAAATATTCCACCTCCTGGACTCCAAAGAAACATTTGGATCTTTTTGCATATAATTGTTTCTCCTCCAATAGTTGTAGCACCTTGTCAACATGTTCAACATGATCCTTCCAAGACTTGCTGTAGATTAGTATATCATCAAAAAATACCAACACAAATTTTCTAAGGAATGGTTTGAAAATTGAATTCATCAAACCTTGAAATGTTGAAGGTGCATTGGTAAGGCCAAAAGACATGACCAAAAATTCATAATGACCCTCATGAGTTCTAAATGCCGTTTTCGGAATGTCTTCAATCTTCATTCTGATTTGATGATATCCCGAACGAAGATCCAACTTGGTGAAGTAAATTGATCCATGCAATTCATCCAGTAATTCATCAATGACAGGAATGGGGAACTTATCTTTAATAGTGAGCTTGTTGAGCTCCCTATAATCTGGACACATGCGCCATGATCCATCCTTCTTGTGCACCAATACTACTGGAGCTGAGAAAGAACTTTGACTCAGTTGAATTATACCAGCGTCTAGCATTTCTGCAACCATACGTTCAATTTCACTTTTTTGGACATATGGATATCTGTACGGCCTGATGTTTGGAGGAACACTTCCTGGAATCAGATGAATAGCATGATCATGATCACGCATAGGTGGGAGACCTTTGGGAGTCTCAAATACCTTGGAATGATTGTCCAGGACTTTTTGGAGATCTGGAGAAATAGATGATTCCAATGTGGAAACATCTAGCGAACATAATTGTGCAATTACACCTCTTTGTCATGCCATTAGAGCTGATTATCTTTCCTGGTTTCTCTGCAATACCCCTTAATTCAACTTCCTTTCCTTCCACAGAAAATTTCATGAAAAGTTCTTGAAAATTAAAAGCTATCGTACCCAAGGATTGTAGCCATTGGACTCCTAGTACAACATTAGCACCTCCCATTGGAATGGAAAGCATTGGGCTAGTCAATACATATTCTCCCATGGATAGCTTGATATTATGGCACTTTCCAGAACAATTTATTGTTCCTCCATTTGCAATCATCACTTGACACTCTGGTGCTGGATATAGGAAGCAATTCAATTCTTTTGCTACCCTACAATGAATAAAATTGTGGGTGCTTCCTGAATCAATCAACACTATTACCTTTTTCTTCTTGATTTGTCCTTCTATCTTGATGGTTTTAGGAGTGGTAATTCCCGCCAATGCATTACAAGATATGGTCGGATTTATTTGTTCTTCATCTAGGCTTTGTTCCTGGAATATATCCTCTTCTTTTGACCTTTCTTTCTCCTTTTCTTCTTCCTCTTCACAATCTATGTAGAATAATTTCTTCTCAGCACATTTATGACCTTTTGTGTATTTGCTATCACAATTGTAACAAAGCCCTTTTGCTCTTTTTTCTTCCAATTGTTGTGGTGTCAACCTTGTAGGTTGTGGAAGACTATGGGCAACAACACTTCTGTCTTTATAGTTGTGAATGGTATGCTTCCTAGTTGCCATAATTTTGCTTTCCATTTTTCTTGCTAACCTGAATGCCTTCTCTAATGAATCAGGTTCCCAAAGGCGCACATCATGTTGGATATTATCCTTTAAAGACCCTATGAACAAATCAATCCTATGCTCCTCTGGAATATATTTTACCCTTATGTTCAATTTTTGGAACTCCTCAATGTGCTCCATTATTGAACCCTTTTGTTTGAGACTTATCAATTGGCTTAAAAAAGTGTTGCTTTTTGTATCCTCATAATGTGCTATCAATTCTTCCGTAAAAATTGCCCAAGTGATAAATTGTTTACGAGAACAAAGCCATTGATACCATACAAACTGATTTGGTTCCAAATATAAAGTTGCCATACGTACCTTTTGTGTGTTTTGCACATTATTGAGATCGAAGAATTGCTCCATCTGTAATATCCATGTGGCGGGATCCTTGCCATCAAACTTCCTCATATCGATTTTTGGAATATGGTGGGTCTTCGATCCAACATTAGAGTCTATGGAATCATGATTAACATTTCTTTTGTTCACATCATGAGTTTCCTTTACAACCTTTTCACCATTAGTAAGTATTTCTTGTAGAAAATTTGTCAAATCTGTCTTCAAATCTGCCATGTCTGTCTTCAAATCTGTCCTCAAATCTGTCTTCAGATCATCCATCTTAGCTTCCATGGCCTTTATCTTAGATTCCATGCCATTTATCTTAGATTCCACGCCATTTATCTTAGCATCTGTTAGCTTTTGTGAGCGTGACATTTGTTGCACTTGTTCTTGTAATTTTGATATATCATGTAGCATTTCTTCCTCTTCTTCATGAGTCATGCTAGAGCTTTCAGGTTCCTTACTAGGTGTTTGCATTTTCTTTCCTCGGGGCATCAATTACCGATAATAATGCTTTACTATGCCCTTTGAATTCCTTCAAACCAAGCTTATGCAAAAAATAAAATAAAAAACTACACACCTTTTTTTACTTTGTAGAAGCCTGATATTGAATCTGATGTATCTCTGTAATTTCGAATCATCCAGTTCTGAAATTGTGACCTGTAGTAGCCTCGTATGTTCTCTTTCCAATGCCACTAGTCTGATCCAAATTGGATTCTCCAAGAAAGAGTTATGCACACTCTCCCGCAGTGACATGATTATAGACTATTTCCGTAGAGCGAACTTGTATGAAGTGCTACGTGTCACTTCTTCAACCTTTGACTCTTAACATTATATAAAAGAAAACTACAGTCCGTTCTCTTTCTGTACCTTCTTACAAAATTTCAATCCGATGCTCAAAAAGAAAGTTATGACGATTTTCCCCAGGTCACCTGTTTTGAGTGTAATTCAGGAGTCTGCGAAAAGACCAACTTCCTCAGATCATATCTACGAAAATATCACGCGAAAAACTCTGAAATTTAGACCCAAGGTTCAGCGCGATTTCTTCTCAAATGGGTTTTTTTTGCGACTTCTGAAACGTCACAGAAAAAACGTTATAGTGAAAATGCCACGATGACCTGTTTGGAGCAGCGAAACCCTAGAATCCAAAG
This sequence comes from Pinus tabuliformis, assembly GCA_031772625.1. NCBI lineage: Eukaryota > Viridiplantae > Streptophyta > Pinopsida > Pinales > Pinaceae > Pinus > Pinus tabuliformis. The sequence goes on from CM062818.1 coordinate 937,450,387, forward strand.
CTCTGATACCAAATGTTATGGAACCAGCTCAAGAAAAGATAGAAAAGAAAGATCAACACCTTAGAATTCAGCCTCTTCGAGGGGGCAACCTCCTTTACAATACATAAATGAACAATTCTTGGATGATACAAATGACAAAACCTCCTTTCTATATATAGGAGTCTAAGGAGTCACAATATAATCCAGCCGACCTAACAATAATAATATAAAGCCACAAAAATAACAATAGAGGGATTCTATGGGGCACAAAAATAACAATATGGGGGTAATAGGGGCACAACAATATAAATAAGGGGTATAACTACAATAGTAATGGGGTAATCACTAGTATTATAGGGACCCAACACTACACTGGAAATATGACTATACCTAGTCATTTTCATGTATATGGTTAGAATAGGAGTAGAATTAATTTAGTTAGTTTGTTTTGTATAGATAATTTATTTTTAACAGTTCTGTAGATTAAAAATAAAACAAATCAATCAGCCTTCTCATACATGTTCAGTGGAAACATTTTTCCTTATCAGAAAATTTTAATTCTTGCTTTCCTTTTTGAAATTTCTTATAGCAATATCTCTACTCTGCCTATTTTGAATAATGTCTTGATTAAATTCAATTAAAGTTGCACTTGGTATCGATTGCCTCAAAGCCACTTTTTTTCATTTCGGGATTTCCTTCTAAGATTTTCTTTTGAAATTTATATGGTAAGGATTTGAGGATTAATAAGCTTCATGACCCCATTATCCCACGAAATGTATGATTGTCTATGATAAGATTAATTCTAATTCCATCATTATTAGTCAGTCCAACCTTTCACGGTAATCATATGAAGTTCATATTATCTTCCTCGGAATTTGCTAAAAGCTGACCTTAAGGATGTCCATTTTGCCAAGTGCACACATTCAAATCTGTTTTGATATTTTTCCACAATTAGTGGCTTAATCTCATTCTAATTTTTAGTTGATTATTTGATGCTGCAATACGCATCATATTCATTTACTAAAGACATTATTGAACAGTCGCTATAACAATACGCATTCTTCTCAAGTTATTCAGAATAAGCAGAGGTAATAAATTGCTATCTCAATTCGAAAGGGAAGTTTATTTTTATATTTATATTTCCTGAACATGAATAAACAGATTTTATTTAGGCTGATTGCACACTTAGATTTAGAATAAATAATGAGATGATTTTAAATGAAGAAAAAATTTTGATAAATCAAAGGAAGAATTTAAAGATTTATGAGGTAAAATCTGTAGACAATTTCCTTCCAGGTACGCATTTACAAGTTCGTCCTCATCTCTTATTAGTTTCTCTTTTCCTTAGTTTATTTTTGATTCGTGTTTTGTTTTATTTACAGGTTTTCATTTGTTTTTAGAAACTTGAAGTAAGCAATAAACCCATTTCAAATTTGCAATAGGCTCAGGGAAATTTTATTTGTGATGCATTAGAATTTAAGCATTTTCAATTTTGGTTTTATTCACTTAAAAAACACAATTGAAATTTCAAGGAATATCATAAGACCATTCGCATCATAAGATTTCATTGGAAGTAGTTCTTAGCATTTCTTTTGATAACAAATTGTTCATAAAATACCTCTGATGTATTACTTATATGCCATATCGCATTTCGCATGTCAGAGCTTTGCAGTGAAAGTATACTTCCATTATTGTGAATCACCAATAATCGGCTTTACTGATATTGCGATGAACACATAATCCCGTACCCGATATGAAATTCAAATCAAGTTTAAAAAAATATCGCGTCTGTTTAATTCCAATAATGGTAGGAACATAATTTTAAAGGGTCGATGTCTTGGATCCGATATGTTATTAAAATATCATCATAAATCTATCGGGTCCACTCTTCATCGCATATCGGCATATCAAATATTGTTACACCATGTGCTTAAAATTGCCGATCGCCGACTAGCCACGTCATTCATCGCATATCGGCATCGCAAGAATCATATCGTGTTACATCGGGTACCAAAAGTTTGCCAATCGCCGATATCGCAATCGCTTCGTCGCATTGTTATTTATTCTTACATCAAATTTCTGATTCTGCGATGTGCGATGCGCGATGTGGAAAGCACAGTGTAAATATGCCCCGACCCCCGATATAATATTTCTTTAATGATGCGATCGCTCCATCTCATAGCACAACTTCTCATCGCATATTTTCATATCGGCGATTCGCCGTTGCAACCTTTGATGCGAGAACTTCCAATGCATGCCTCTAAGCCGTTAACATTTAATCAATGTATGGCATAGCAATAAAAGTGAAGTTTTGCAAATTAAAATTCAAGCATGGTGAAGAAACATGTTGTGTGGATCATCCGATGAGGTGATGTGTTAAATCGAGCTTGGGTAACCACTATGGGAAAAAGGCAATTGATGACAAATTTGCATCATACAAAAATCATTTCAATTTCTCATACATTTTAGTTTTAAATATATAATTCCATAATTAAAAATGGAATTCAAGACCTCTATCTTCATATTTAAATTTTATTATCTTGGATTTGGTCTTGATTCTGAACAATTTATCAAATCATGGAGTTTATATGAAACATATAATATTCTGAGGAATAGTCATTACTGCAAATTATCATTCTCATCTCTGATGCATTTCTTATAATTTCAATTTCCTTGAATACTAAGCATTCCATTTTTATATTTTACTGTTTGCTTTAGTTTAAATAAAGTAAACAATGATTTTGGGTTATAGGATTTTGGTTAGTTTGACTTCTTTATGTTTTTAATGATAATTAAAATAAGAAGTCAGCTAGTTTGGAGAAACTGATACCTTTCAGGTAAGATCAAAAGAAATTATCCAATGGTAAGATTCATGTACCCACTTTCATTAATTCGTTACTTTTAGTTTCAGTTTTGTTTTTGCTGATATAAAAAATCTGTTTTGCAGTTCTCCATTTAAAGCTTTCAATCCTCTGCCAGATCATATTTTCGAAGTCCATACTCTTCTCCTAGCTTAATTTCATGAAGCAGCGATGATCTTCGATGAAACAGCTACACCAGGAAGTTTCTGAACCTTTAGTTTGTTTCTTTAAGCATTCCTTTCATTGGAAAACAATTAAGATGATGCTTTGAAACAAGAAAATTAATATCAGACAGAAAGTTTTCATGGTGGCTGAATTTTATCGTCACTGCTATCCAAAAAGCCTAAAACACTTACAACCCTGCAATGTATGATTTTTCTAAAATCTCGACATCAGAAGGAATGATTACACGGTTATTTTATTTTTCTTCATATTGTTAAGACATTGGTATAAACATTCTTGTTTGAGTTTATCTTTCGAAACTTGGATTTTCTTTTCCACTTTTAAAATTTCATCATTTTTAATTTTTGATCGCTGATCTCTTTTCTCATTTTAGCATAAGAATTCTTTTTCTTTGGATTTCAGTTTTGATTTTGGTGACTTTGCCATTATTTATATGAAAGGCCTATTTGTTACCTAACAATGGTCAGGATACGTGGAGAAAAATTGTTAATAGTCACCTATTAGCTTTTTCTTAAATCTCTTAGTGAAGTTTGATTTTCTTATTATAAAGGTAGACATACTTAAGGAAGAAATTACCAATTTAGAGAAGTTGGCAAAGTATCATAAAATCTGAAAATTTCTTTTTCATCAAATTGTAATCATTTTGAGATTTCAAAATTTTATTAAGATCTTTCAAAGTTTTATTATCAGTCAAGAAAAGTTATTTATAACCAAGTAAAGACACTTTACAGCAAAGCACCTTTAACTCTGAAATTGTCATTCTTAACTCTTAAGGAGTCAATGATTCTCCCTGTCCCAAAGAGTCTTATTTTTCTAGAGTATAATCCAGAAATATATTTAAACTTAAAAGATAAGAGGTCTCATCATGAGCCTGCTTACCATGATCATAGGGGAAAAATAGGCTGACATTACCAACACTGCTAAACAAACCAGGGTAATGGCTTATGATTGCAAACAATTATAAAACAAGGGGTCTCATCATGAGCCAGCTTGTTCAGTCCGATTATAGCCAGTGAATGGCATTGTCAACTATCTGGCCACCAAACCGGGATAATGGCTTTTAAGATTTATAACAAAAAAAAAATTAAAAAAAAAAATTAAACATATATAGATGGATTTATCTCTAGATCAATAATTCTTAAACAGATGGGATTCTAAATCATTTATGATTAAAAGGTAACCCTGTCGAAACTATAGATGTTTGCTGGCAGCAGTGGCTCTACCTATGACAAATGAGCATATTTTAAAAGCTAAGCTGTAAAGTGACCCCTGCTTTATCTCTACAACTAATTAAGGACTGATATAGAGTTTTGAAATATTTTAATTTATGAGAAATTTTGAGGAAAATTACAGTTAGATGATTCTTGTTTTTATTAAGATTAATGAACCTAGTCAAGCATTCCAAAAAATAATTCTCTCTTCTTTAATTGTTTTTTACTTTAATTTTAGGAAAATCTCATTCATATCAAAGAGAGATAACTGGTTCTTCTCCCGTGTGTCGCCATTGTTGTGGTAAAAACACAACCCCCCCATTTTTGACTTGTTCACTTCAAATAATGGGGACCCTTTCTATAAAATTTTTGGCTAAACACCTTTTTGGATTTTTATTTAGTTGATTGCCCTACGCTTTTGTTAAATTTACATTTTCTTTGGATTATTGTTTTGATTGCTCTGTTAGAATCAATTTTTTACAAGCTTCCCATTGACGCTTGTTTCGTCTCATTTGGTCAACTGGTTTGAAAATGGCACTCCTTTGAAGTCTCACCATTTATCTAGCCTGGGTTAAAAATGCATAAAATGTACAATATTGCATTTTGTAAATAAATTAGTTCAATAAGGCATTCATTTTAAATATTAACCCGTAGCGCGTTTTTACTAACATTTTTCATTTTTAGCTATGCGGCCAAATCATTAAGTATCGAGATTTAAGAAATTTACTCCAATTTTTAAATCAATTATTAATCTCGAAAACCCAAAATTTTCGAAGTGGCTGTAGTTATTTTTTTTAAGAGGAGTTGTAGTTTATAAAATAACCCTCCTAAAATAAAATCAAAATCAAAATTGATTGTTAATATTAAATCTCAAATTAATTAGATTAATTATTATTTAAAATATAATTAATTTAATTAAACTAAAATTTAATATATATAAAAAAAATATATCGCATCGGGAGTTTCATATATGGCAAGTTTAAAAACCCCCGATACACACCATACTCCCCGATGCGATATCGGGTCGGAAGTTTTGTTCGCAACAAATTTTAAAAACCCCCGATATCCTCTATACCTCCGATTGCCGATGTACGATGGCTCGTTAAGCATTATGCAAAAGTTGAATATCACATCGGGAAGTTTTTATATGTCGCAAGTTTAAAACATTGATATCCCTTCACTCCCCGATCCGATAAGTCAAACCATGTTGCATTAAGCAAAGGGGTATTAAGGCATTAACTTGTTTTGGTTTAATATAATTTACAAAATATACTCATACGTATGAGCAATATGGGCTAAGTAATATGGAATGGGCATAAGGCATAAATTTTAAAATTAAAACCCATGTAATATGATTGGTTTGCCTTTAAAGTTTTAAGTCAGCACTCATACGTATGAGTGAAACAGGTAAGGTAGGAAGGTTAGTTTTAATTTTATATTTAATTTTATATTTAAAATAATTAAATTATTTAATATGTAGAATAGAATTAACTTAATTAAAATATAATTAATTATTGATTAGATTAATTAGTTTATAAATAATTATTTATATTAATTAAATTAGATTAATTTGTTAATTATATTAGTCAATTATAATTATTAGTTAGATATTAATTAATAAATAGTTTACTAATAATTAGTGTAATTTATAATTAGCAATTAAATTAGAATTAATTAGAGACTAATTTAGGATTAGTTTTTAATTACAATTTTTTAGCCCAGCAACAGAATTTCCAGATTCATGCCAGATTTGACTCATCAACTTTGGAAGCTCATAGAATGAGTTATACTTGGCCAAATGAGGCCCAGGACGGCTCATTGGAAAGAGAAAATCAAAGAGAACATTTTTGAAGAGGTTTCACTAATAGATTTGGTCATTTATTGGGTCAATAATCAGGCAGAAGATCAAGCTCCGAATTTTGAAAACAAAATCATTTTTCTGAGTTTTTTTTTCATTGGTCCAGGGCTCTTCTAATTGCAGATTCACTCGTCAATGATATTCTTGGCCAATTAAATCATCCCAGGCATCAATAGAGAATTTATATTTTATAGAATTTGATTGGATTTGATTTAAATGCTAGCAATGCCATGTTGATTTTATTGTTGCATTTTAATTTATTTTGATTTCTTTTTGCAGGAAAACGGTAGAAGAAATATGGAGAAAAGGATCTCAATCAATGAGAATGCTCCAGCAATTGGATTTGGCAAATTTCTCTTCACCAAATATTCCTCTCAAGAATTCCTTCATAAATAGTATAAGTAATAGATTGCAAAAGGGGAATCAGGGCTGCTCCCCTCTGCAATGCTAGACTTCTAAAAGCACTACTGTAATAGGAATTTAGAGTTGTAGGAGAGAGGAGAGAAAATCTCAGATCTGGGGATTATTGAGGATTTTTCCTTTGTATCTTGAATTATGTATGAGGGGCAGAGTTTTCACTATTGTGGCTTTAGCTTTGAAGGTAGAAGTTCAAGCGATGTAAAGGACTGTTGGAGACCAAGATCAGAGAAATGGATGCAATAAATTGGTATTTTTAATACTATTGTTTTAAATATCAGTTTCATTTTTATGGTAACAAGAATGTCTCATTTTATTCATGTTTGTGCACTATTGTCAATATGGGTAATTTGTCTCAATCTTGTTATTAGGTATCTCTGTTCTTATGAATTAAAATCTGATTTCTGAGTAACTATTTACTCAGAAATTTGTCTTATAAAACTGATTTATTGAATGGTAATGTGTTATGAACTATTTCTACATGTCATTATTCAATTATTGGATTTACTGATTTGATAATTAATATCATTTTTGTGAACTACTTCCGGGAATGTTGTTGGTTTATTATTTCAGTTGATAGGTCTCAATAGGATGTGTTTTGGTAACCATAATATCAGTTAATTGAACTACTTCATTAACTTGATATTCATTATAAACTAGACATATGTAAATCCCAATACTTTAATTATCTTGCTCTTAGTTGGGTTAGATATATATCTACCTAATTAAGATAGGATTTAGATTAGTTTCTTTTGCTTGCATCATAGAATAAGCTTGCATTTAGAATAAATTCTACATTCTTTTATGTCCTCTCCTCAAAGAGGCAAAACTTTAGTTGTGGCTTGGCTGAACCCAAATCAGCTTAAGGGTCATTCTTTTGCCTGATCAGTAAGAAGAAGTGATCTGATATCCCTGTCTATTGGTAGTTAAGATACATCATAAACCAATAGTGATAGGGAGAAGGTAACTGGACCTAGTTAAACCAGTCGGAGCCACCACACCAAACAGAAAAGGAGTTGCTTTAAGGTCCGGACCGGGTGGTTATCCCCCAATGTTTTTGCAGCGATTTTCAAGGCATCAACAGGACCATAAAATCTTAGGCGACAATTTATACCAAGTTGCAGAGACCAATTGTGAGTTCGATCTTTGCGAACTTCACAGTTGGCTCAAATAGAATTACCTTGACCTCAATGATGATTTGGGACTATGGGCCTCCCTCCTGCCCCAATTTATTTTTCCCTAGACCTATTATTTCCTAGAATTTGTAACTTGGTGTCAATTTCAATATATTCCCAGTAAAAGAACATTAGTGGCCCAAAATGGTGAAATCCTTTTTGCCATTAATGGTCATTCAATCTCAAGGATGATCCAAATCCAAAATCCTGATCATATGCAGCCTTTTCACCCAAATTTCCTCATGTAAATATAAAATAAGCTCATTTTCCCCTAGGGAGCCAAGATATTTGAGACTTTCTTACCAAAAAATTCCCAATTTCCCAAAACAAATCCTCCTTATCCTGCTTCTATGTTCCCTAAGATGACCAAACACATAATTTCAATAGTTTCATGCCTATTAGGATAGAATTATGACCAATGGGTGGATGAAATCATCCTATCCTTTCTTTCTGTGTTTTCCAAAGGTGAAAGTCCTCCTACTATTTTCTGTTATAGTGAATTTTTAGCCAAGAGAATTCATGAAAAATTCATGAAATTTTCAACTTAAGGAGTTTTCAAGTATGCATTTGTCTTGGTGTATTTGTTTCTTTATTATCAATGGTACAAGTTTTGTTTTCATCTACAAAAGGTATATAGTCAAGGGACCCCCCCAATCAGTCATTCAATGGACCTCCCTAGTCAGAAATAATAGCACTAAATTCACATTCAATGAGTTTGTGGATCAATTTTTGCATATGGTAGCTAGTTTATTAAATAATGATGAAAAACCAAGAATACATCCACAAATCAGCAAAATTTTGCACCTAAGTGACCAGACCAAGAAAAGAGGCTAGTATTTATACCAGAGTTATATAGAGATCAAGATATATGGGTGTGAATTCCCCCCTTATAAACTCCCCAAGCTTGTGTCAATTCATATTTTTGCCTTAGAATTTATCAGGAAAATGATCAACATGGACCAGCTACACTTCCTGATAGCCACGGAGAAAGAACAATTCAAAATAAAAACACGAATAGGTCCCCTCACATGCAATGCAAGATCAACAAGAAAGGAAGAAGATGCCATTTAGAGGTAGATGAAGTCCAAGCATAGTTTTACATGGTCCTATGACCCTTTTGGTATAATTTCTAAACCGAGGGTAGGAAAAAGGCATGCTCCTTATGCCCATACATCTAGAATAGATATAGAGCAATTCTTGTACCAAGAAGAATGGAAGGATAATACATTATAGGAGACCGAAGAATAGGTGTTGTCAACTTCACAGACATGAGTACCACAAGAAAATATTGAAAAGAGACCAAGGGAAACCATTTCCTCTTCAGTGACAGAGATTTCAGAAAAGGATTTCATAGTGTACAATAAGAGGCACGATACCATGGATGTAGGAGAGACACAACAACAAAGTGCAAAACAAGAGGAACTTATTATCCTAACAGACTCAGGTATACCTTCAGTGTCAAGCAGAGAGGAGACCATTCCTATATCTTTGATGACCTCAATAACAATATATACACTTGTTTCATCACCAATAGGAGAGATGGAGTAGAGCAAGAAAGATCAGAGTATTTTTTCCATCTACAAAGAAATTAAAGAAAAGAATCAAGCACTCCAGGATACTACATTTTCACGATTTTGGAAGCAAATAACCACCACCCAATATAGACTTATTTTGACGTTTGATACTAAGAAGAGAAGAATACAATTTTCTTTCTTGGAGCCTAAAGTTGCACAACCTCATTCAATAGATGACTACAAGAATTCCATTTTCTCTTTTGATACAAATATGATCCATCCTATAGACCAAATGGAATTTCATAAGAAATATGGTGAGATTCTTTACAACACTATCACAAATTCAACTATGGCTACAGCTAAGCTCCAAGTCTCTGTAAACAAAATTCAAGCATAATTAAAATTGGAAAGGATTTCTTCTCTAGCCAAATACATAAAGATAAAGTCTTTGGAGGATGTAGTCATTAAATTCAGATATGATCCCGACAATATAACAATAGCTGAGGATATTATAAAGAATAAAAATGTAGACATAGAAGCATTGAGAAAATAACATAATCTCTCCTCCACTGAATATCCACATACTAAGGAGTATGGAGAGCAAGAACAACAAAAGTAGAAACTGTTCAAAATTATTATTGAATAGAACAATCAAATTGCCAAGATGGAGAAAGAAATGGAAATACTCCTAAAAGAAAAAGAACAACAAGCAGGTTCAGTGTAGGCCATCCCTTTGACTGTGATTCCAGTGATAGGTACATGGATAGTAGTGGCATCAACATTAGCAACAACTTCAACCAAAGTTACAACAAAAGAAGGAGAATCCAGCAACACACCATTAGCATTAGCCAAAGTAATGGAAAACATGTCCATTAAAGACCAAGAGATTTAGAAGTTGAATGCAAAACTGAACAATTTGCAAGAAAAATAATTAAAGTGGATACTTTCTATATAATAGAGTGACAAAAAACATGTTATGAAACCAGCTCACAAAAAGATAGAAAGTATAGATGAACACCTTAGAAATAAGCCTCTTCGAGGGGGAAACCTCCTTTACATTACACAAATGAACAATTCTTGTATGATTCAAATGAAAAAACCTCCTTTCTATATATAGGAGTCTAAGGGGTCACAATATAACCAAGCCGACCTAACAATAATAATATAAAGGCACAAAAATAACAATAGAGGGATTCTATGAGGAACAATAATAACAATATGGGGACAATAGGGGCACAACAATAACAATAAGGGATACAATGACATGGGGGAATAACTAGTATTATAGGGACCTAACATGCCCCTCTCCTTCAAAAAAGTGTTCTCCTCAATGCTTGAGTAGTTCTGGATGCTTTTGTATAAAATTCTCATCCTCCCATGTGGAATATTCAATGGGTAAGTTCTTCCACTTAATGAGATACTCTGAATTGATCGATTTCGTAGCTGTCGAGTTCTTGTTTCTTTGACTACTTTAAGTTCCAATATGATTTTTCCTTCCTCATCAAGTTCTTGAAATATTGTTTGAACTGGAAGCTTGTCACCTATAACCTTCTTTAAGCATGAAACATGGAAAACTGGGTGCACTCGGTAAGCTACAGGAAGCTCTAATTTGTATGCCATAGTACATATATTTTGCAACACCTTGTACGAACCATAATACTTTGGTGATAATTTATTATCCTTCTTAGCTTGCTTTAGGGACATTTGTCTATATGGTTGTATCCGTAGGAATACCCAATCACGTACATCAAAACTTCTTTTGCTGCGATGTTGATCTTCCTGCTATTTCATTCTATTCTGTGCCAAGGTGAGGTTATCCTTTAAGAGTTGGAGAACTTGTTGTTGATGCTCGATGTGATCTTACACTGCATTAACTTTAGAATTTTCTCTTAAATATGATGTGATGGATGGTGGATGATATCCATAAAGTGCCATAAATGGGGTCATTTTTGTTGCAGTATGGAAGTGTTATACCACCATTCAGCCAGAGGCAACCATTTGACCCATTGTGCCTGTTTATCAGATACAAGGAAATGAAGATATCCTTCCAAACATTTGTTTACTATCTTAGTTTTCCCATCAGATTGAGGATGATAAGATGAGCTATGAGCTAACTGATTACCAAGACAAGAAAATAATTATTCCAAAAATTTCAAGTGAAAATGGGATCTCTGTCACTTACAATAATCTTTGGGTTTCCATGTAGCTTTTGAATTGTTTCCATAAATGCAATAGAAACTATACTCGCTTTAAATGGATGAGATAATGCACAAAAGTGTGCATACTTGGTAAGTATGTCAACTACCACCATGATAACACTCTTTCCTTCGGACTTGGGTAAGCCTATGATAAAATTCATTGAAACCTCCTCCCAACGTTGGCTTGGAATGGATAAAGGTTGTAATAGTCCTAGGGTCTTAATTGTTTCCACTTTATTTTGTTGGCAAACCAAAGATTCCGCCACAAAATTTTGAATATCCATTTTAAGTCCATCCCAAAAAAAACCCTTTTTAACCCTGTGGTAGGTTTTTAGAAGTCCTGAGTGCCCTCCTAAGGGAGAGGTGTGCAATTCCCTAAGAATATTTTGTTTGAGTTGGGAATTCTTACATAGGTATAAGCGATCCTTGTACCATAACGAATCATTTTTCCAGCTAAATGTATCAGATGTACTGGGATATTGTTGTGTCTTTTGAATGGGTGCCCACACTTCCTCGTCACTCTTCCATCCATCCCTTGCTTTGTTTATCCAATCTGGTTGGATAATAGAAATGGCGCAAAGAAATGCTTCCACATCCTCATCCTTTCTTAAGAGTGCATCTGCCACAACATTTTTCTCCCTTTTTTTTAGATGATTTCAAAGTCATAACCCAACATCTTTGTGACCCATTTTTGCTTCTCTTCTAAAGATAATCTTTGTTCTAAAAAGTATTTAAGAATATCATGATCTGTTTTTACCTTGAAGTGTCTTCCCATTAGATAGGGTCTCCATTTCTTAAGTGCATGTGGTATTGCCAACATTTCCTTCTCATAAATATATTTGTGTAAATACTTTCCTTTGACTGGACGACTTTTGAAAGAAATGGGCCTTTCTTCTTGCATTAAAATAACACCAATTCTATTTCCTGAGGCATCACATTTGACAATAAAGGTTTTTGTGAAGTCTGGTGTAGCTAAGACTGGTGCTTGGCACATTTCCTCTTTAAGATGTTCAAAGGCCTTTGTTACTTCTGGAGTCCATGAAAATGCATATTTCTTCAATAATGTTGTTAGAGGTGCTGTTATCCTCCCATAATTCTTAACAAACTTGCAATAATACCCTGTCAACCTAAGAAATCCTCGTAGATGCTTTATGGATGTGGGGATTTTCCATTCCTTAATGGTTCTAATTTTTCTAGGGTCTACCTTAACACCTTCATGAGATATAATATGACCCAAATATTCCACCTCTTGTACTCCAAAGAAACATTTGGATAGTTTTGCATATAATTGCTTCTCCTCTAATAGTTTGATCACCATGTGAACATGTTGGACATGATCCTTCCAAGACTTGTTGTACATTAGTATATCATAAAAAAATACTAACACAAATTTTCTAAGGAAGGGTTTGAAAATGGAATTCATCAAACCTTGAAATGTAGAAGGTGCATTAGTAAGGCCAAAAGGCATGACCAAAAATTCATAATGACCCTCATGAGTTCTAAATGATGTTTTTGGAATTTCTTCAGTATTCATTCTGATTTGATGATATCCTGAAAGAAGATCCAACTTGGTGAAGTAAATTGATCCATGCAATTCATCCAATAATTCATCAATGACAGGAATGGGAAATTTATCTTTAATAGTGAGCTTTTTGAGCTCCCTATAATATGGACACATGCACCATGATCCATCCTTATTGTGAACCAATACTGCTGGAGAAGAGAAAGGACTTTGAATAGGTTGAATTATATTGGCCTCTAGCATTTCTACAACCATACGTTCAATTTCACTATTTTTGATGTAGGAATATCTTTAAGGCCTGATGTTTGGAGGAATACTTCCTGGAATCAAATTAATAGCATGATCATGATCACGAATAGGTGGGAGGCCTTTGGGAGTCTCAAATAGCTTGGAATGATTGTCCAAGACTTTTTGGAGATCTGGAGAAATGGATGATTTCGATGTGGGAACCTCTAGTGAACATAATTGTGCAATTATGCCTCATTTTTCTTTCTTTAGAAGCTTTATCATTCCACTAGAGATGATTATCTTTCCCGGTTTCCCTGCAATACCAATTAATTCCACTTCCTTTCCTTCTGAAGATAATCTCATGAAAAGTTCTTGAAAATTAAAAGGTGTTGTACCCAAGGATTGTAGTCATTGGACTCCTAGTACAACATTAGCACCACCCATTGTAAAGGAAAGCATTAGGCTATTCAATACATATTCTCCCATGGATAGCTTGATATTATGGCACTTTCTTGAGCAATTTATGGTTCCTCCACTTGAAACCATCACTTGACACTTTGGTGCTAGATATAGGAAGCAATTCAATTCCTTGGCTATCTTACAATGAATAAAATTATGGGTACTTCCCAAATCAATCAACACTATTACCTTTTTCTTCTTGATATGCCATTCTATATTGATTTTGAGGAGTGGTAATTCCATCCAATGCATTACAAGATATTGTCATATTCATTTCTTCTTTTTCTAGGGTTTGTTCTTGGTGTTTGTCTTCTTATTTTGACATTTCTTGTTCCTTTTCTTCCTCCTATTCACAATCTATGTAAAATAATTTCTTCTCTACACACTTATGACCTTTAATGTATTCGTTATCTCAACTGTAATAAAGCCCTTTTTCTCTTTTTTCTTCCATATGTTTCTGTGTCAACCTTGTAGGTTGTGGATGGCTAGGGGCAGTAACACTTCCATCTTTATGATTGTGAGTGTTAGGCTTCCTTGTTGTCATAATTTTGCTTTCCATTTTTCTTTCCAACCTGAATGCCTTCTCCAATGAATATGGTTCCCAAAGGCAAACCTCATGTTGGTTGTTATCTTTTAAAGTCTCTATGAACACATCAATCCTATGCTCCTCTGGAATATCTTTTACCCTTATATTCAATTTTTGGAAGTCCTGAATTTGCTCCATCATTGAACCCTTTTGTTTGAGATTTATCAATTGGCTAAAAAAAGTGTCACTTTTTGTATCCTCATAATGTGCTATCATTTCATCTGTAAAAATAGCCCAAGTGACAATTTGTTTACGAGAGCAAAGCCATCGATACCATACCAAACTAATTTGGTTCCAAATATAAAGTTGCAACGCATACCTTTTGTGTGTTTTGCACATTATGCAGATCAAAAAATTGCTCCATCTGTAGTATCCATGTTCTGGGATCCTTGCCATCAAACTTCCTCATATCAATCTTTGGAACATGGTTGTTCTTCAATCCAACATTAGATTCTATGAAATTGTGATTAACATTTATTTTTTTCTCATCATGAGTTCCCTTTCCTACCTTTTATCCATTAGTAAGCATTTATGGTAGAAACTTTATCGAATCTGTCTTCAAATTTGTTTGCAAATATTCCATGAATTTCTTTAAATCATCCATCTTAGCTTCCACACCAGCCATCTTAGCTTCCACACTGTCCATCTTAGCTTCCACGCCATCTATCTTAGCTTCCACGACGTCTATCTTAGCTTCCACATCGTCCATCTTAGCTTCCATGTCATTCATCTTAGCTTCTACGCATTTCTTTGAACCATTCATCTTAGCTTATATGCCTTTCTTTTAACCATCCACCTTAGCTTCTACGTCTTTCTTTAAGCCATCCATCTTATTTTCTGTTACTTTTTGTGCGAGTGAAATTTGTTGCACTTGGTCTTGTAATTTTGATATATCATGTTGCATTTCTTTGTCTTCTTCATGAATCATGCTAGAGCTTTCAGGTTTCTTACTAGGTGTTTCCATTTTCTTTCTTTGGGGAATAAATTACCAATAATAATTCTTCACTATGCCATTTGAATTCCTTCAAACTAATTTTTCAAACCAAGCTTATGCAAAAATTAAAAAAAACCTACACACCTTTATTCACTTTGTAGGATCTCGATATTGAATATAACGTATCTCTGTGATTTTTGATCTCCCAAGTCTAAAAGTTCTTCCTGTGGTAACCCTATGAGAAATATTTCTAACCCCGCAAGTATGATGAATATTGGATTCTCCAATAAAGAGTTATGCCAAATCTCCCACGATGACCTGAGTATAGACTCGTTCAGTAGGGAGAACTTGTACAACGTGCCACGGGTGACTGTTTCAACCTTAGATTTTGAAAATGATACCCAAGAAAACTACAGTCCATCCTCTTTCTGTAACTTCTTACAAAAATTCAATCTGATGCTCAAAGCGAAAGTTATGACAATTTTCCTAATGTGACCTGTTTGGAATGTAATTTTGGGGTCTACAAAAACCCTAACTTCCTCAGATTATATCTCCGAAAATATAGCGAGATAGGATCTGAAATTTGACCCAAAGGTTCAACGTGATTTCTTCTCAAATGGGTTTTTTATCTTCTGAAACATTGTAGAAAAAAAGTTATAGCGAAAATTCCATGATGACTTGTTTGGAGCAGCAAAACCCTAGAATCCAAAGCTCTGATACCAAATGTTATGAAACCAGCTCACAAAAAGATAGAAAAGATAGATGAACACCTTAGAAATAATCCTCTTTGAGGGGGAAACCTCTTTTACATTACACAAATGAACAACTCTTTTATGATTCAAATGAAAAAACCTCCTTTCTATATATAGGAGTCTAAGGGGTCACAATATAACCAAGCCGACCTAACAATAATAATATAAAGGCACAAAAATAACAATAGAGGGATTCTATGGGGCACAATAATAACAATATGGGGACAATAGGGGCACAACAATAACAATAAGGGATACAACGATAGTAGTAATGGGGTAATGAATAGTATTATAGAGACCTAACAAAATACATAAGCTCACACAAAGTATAGAATATCTAGAAAACAAATCCATTATGGATAACACCATGCCACAAGCTAAAGAGAACATCTCGTTGGAGATAAATGAGGCCATCTATTGAGATCATATTTGAATACTATGAATTGATGTAGAAATAAAAGAGAATCTTAAAAGATGTGAAAAGGGACCTTGGCACCAGACCCAGTGATTTCACTACTCTGATAAGGTTTTTAAATTCAAAATTGAGATAAGAATTGGAAGAGCTAGAAGGATATAATAGACACCTTCTTGGAAGCGAGAAAGGTTCTCATTAAGAGAAACTTGATGCTACAATTAGAGAGAAAATTCAACGGTTTGGAGACTATCATACTGTGGTTTCATAAGAAATTTAATATATTACATCAAAAAGGTCTCCTTGGTCTAGAAGGAATGGGAGATACATTGGTCAAGATTGAATATTATCAATAGAAATTGTACTACATTGCTAGAGACAAGTCAAAATTTTCTAAGATTAAGGGTACAATTATAGGAAAAGCATTCATCGAAGGCCTCATTTACAACCAACTAATGAAATCTAAAATCAATCATTTGTTTCTTAGTAAGCCTACCTTTGAGAAATACGTAGCGGTAGATGAGACTTATCGAGATTTAATTAAGTTTAAACTTCCAGATGAGGAAAAATGGAAAAAATCGTGTGAGTTAATAGAGTAAAAATTCATCAAGCCTCTAGAATGAAATCAACAACAAAGCCTCTAATTTTCAGATCTAGTCATCACCAGTAACCCAAGAAAATAGTGGAAACAACTTTAGCAATTTCAGATTTCCTAGATTTGGGTTATATTTTTGTAATAAGTTTGAGATATTTTTATAAGAAATTATGTATATTTTCCAAGAAAGATATTTTATAATAGGTTTTATAAATACTCCAGAATTCAAAGTATTAATGTTGGGACTTGTATGAAGAAATAGAATTTTGATGTAAAGTTGTTCACCATGCTCAAGTGGACCAATTTTCAATAATACAGAAAGCTTTTTCAGGATTCTTGTGTCAAACTTATTGGTGAAGTTATCTTCAATTGTTAATGTGTTCTTCTTTCTCAATTCATATGTTTCTCTTATTCATTTTTTTCAAAGAAAAATAATAATATGAATTTGTTTCAGTACAATCAATGCTAGCTTCTAAATAAAGTTAATGTTTTCAACTGAACTTAAACACTAGAATTCTTAATTGCTCTATGTTTAATGGATCCTTAAACTTTCCCTATTTTCCATCTCACAAAACTCTTAATATCTAATAGGTTTGCCTATCTTTCCATATTAAAATTATCTATCACTACTGTAATTGATTAAATTGAAACTTAATTGACTCCATTGCCCAATGGCTTTCCTTTCTGTTCCAACCAAACCCTGAACTTTCACATCTAGCCTAAAATCCTACAAAGAAAAGAGCTAAATATGACAAAGAGATCCCTGTATAAGTTTAGAAGGGCTAGCTTCTAAACTTAAAAGTGGTTTTGTTGTTACCTTTTCAATTTCTTTCATAGCCTTAAGAAATTATGGAGTGCTAAAAGTAGGGATGATCATGATGATGACCATGATACTTGTCTCAACCAAAACTAGAGTAAATTCCAAGTCCACTGCCTCATATATCAAGTGTATCCAAGAATCTTCCATCTCTAACCATGCCATCTCTATCCAACCTGTGCCTGCCATGTGACCTGCTACCATATGCTCCATTAATTCTATCCTCCTATCCATGACTGATTCTAAGCGGTCCTTATCTCTAAAAGTTTGAAAAGCTCTAAAGAATCACAACATTGACCTCTTCTTTTTTCTCATGTGTGCTAGGAAATCTCTCTTGTAATTGAATGATTTAGTCATTATCTTCTTTGTAACTCCTTAATTCTACCTTCAAACTTCTCAAAGTGTCTTCTATGTCAGGAGAATATACCTCACCATGCTACACATCTAATCTATAGGGAGAATCTCATGAGTTGTAGTCTACCATCTTGTTAGTCATCTTTGATATTCTCTTCCTACAAGATATATCTTGTCAGCTAAGTCAAATTATAAACAAACCAATGTACCTCAGTGTAGCTCAATGGAGGATATCTCATCTACAAGATAAGCCAAATTAGCACAATATATGTATAATCATAATCATCACCATATATAGACATCATCTCAAACATCATCCCAATTACCATGCACGATGCCACAAATACAACACTAAATTGGTACCATGCATGCATAAACAACATATGTATGACACACATGCATAAACAATACATATAAAAAATTACAAGCATTCATAACCAACACATCCCAACAACAACACCATTGACTTCTACATGACATGACAACAACAACCATGACCACCACCATGCTTACATAACAATCACATACACCAAAATCATAAGGAAACATATGCAACTGACAGTACACATGAAAAGACGTTCATCCAAGGAGAACAAAAACTAGGCACCACCCAAGGAGAACAGAACCATGCTTTGATACCACTCTGTAACACCCTCCTCCCACATTTACCCAAGCTAGCAAGTCCACTAGGGTAAACATGTAAATAAGAGTTAATATGACATGATTCAAGTCCCCGAGTACAATTAAGGAAGTGGAATCATCCAGATAAGAAGGCCAATATGACCTTCCTCAGGAGCTATTGAACCTTCAGGAGACAACCAACCCTTCCAGGTGCCCAACCCCTAAGACAACTTGATGTTTTTATGATTGAGATCCCTGTTCGCTCCCATGAATGGACACACATGTGACTAAGACCCTCTAGTCGCTCCCACAGTAAGGCATGCATGTAGCTTTGGCCTTTTTAGGCAGTTCTGTGCTAGTGACCCCAGATTCTGTGCCAATTTTTCAGGGCCAAGACTTAGGCCACTACCCAAAACTTCATGAAACTTCCAAAAAATATAATTAACACTGAGTTATGGTTACTAATGCAAACACTTGACCAACGAATTGATATGAACTCTACTAGCCATGCTAGGAATTTCGTCAAACATATCGTAAACATGAAATCTATAGGTCATAACAATAGATCTAAACATAGGGATCTCATACTTATCTAAGAATCATAAAGAAGGATTGATATGTCCTTCCAATATCTGTGTTGTTATCTAATAGTTCATTTATTCGTTATTATTTCATCTACTAACAAAAACATGAAGAGATACATAAATCAATATTATCATAAAACATGCTCATGACCAACAAATAACTAGAGATATACCAATGACGAAACAATATTGAAGCCACATAATGACAAGCACATTTTCTCATAAAAATACATAAGGAAATAGGGGATATTATTAACATATGAAAATCCAACCAAGTTAGGGACTTCCACATACCACCCGACCATAGATTGGGCTGAACCAAATCTCTCTTTCACCTAATCGTCCACAGGCCATATTCCAAGCACAAATGTAGGATCTTAGGAAACAACTCAAACAAACTAAAATAGGGCTTCCATAGGCCAAACTACCTCAAACCGCAACCAATGGTTCCATCTCACAGTTAGACATCACTAACCATCACTAGATCGTTGTCTACCCAAGATGTCTAGGGCTCCAAAGAATTTGTTCCAACCAAGGTTTCTAGGACTAGTAACTCAACCCATGGCTACTTCCAGGCTCCAAAGTGTTTTTCCAAATAGGGCTTCCAAGATTAGTAACTCAACCCAAGCTTCTAGAGGGCTTCCAGAGTGTTTCTCCAACCAAGGCTCTAGGAACTAATAACTCAACCCATAACCATAAAGAACATAAGAACCAAACACAAAAAAAGGAAAGAAAACCACAATGCCATGGCTATTCAGGAAATGGAAAGGCTAGAAAAAACCACTTTCAATCCAGGAATTCATCCATGCCAATGACAAATCATAACCGAGAAACCACATGCATGCCAAAACAAGCAAGGAAATCATACATGCAACTAGGTTCATACAAGAAAAATATGCAGTAGCTATTGATCTAGATGTACTATTGTACTTTCCTTCTATTCTTTTGCCTTCTTTCACCAAATCCAAAGTATGCCACACTCCTACAAGAGTGCTCCAAGAAAACTCTAAGTTTCCAAGAGTATGTGAGAGAGGATAAAAGAGAGAACTCCATGTTAAAAATGAAGAAAAAAAGCTATGAACTAATCCTCAAAATCCTTTTTATCAATGAGGCCTCTATTTTCTTCATTTTTCCATTATTTTCCTTCATTTTTCACCTCACATGCAACCTATGACCTTTCACCTTCCTTTTCTCCTATTTTCCATTATTTGCATAAATAAAATGGCAATAAATGTTTCATGCATTTTCTAAACCTTTTCCATTGCCTTTTCCAATTTCCATAGCCATTAATTAATCACAAGTGATCCCTGTCACTAGGTTTTTTCCCAAAATTCAGCTTGGAATACGTGTCCCATGACCTTGGTTATTATTTATCCTTTATTAACTTTATTACATGGATTTAAACCTTGTCTAATATGGATTAATTTTTGATATCTATATGATTTGAATGATCATGAAACATTGGATTCTAAAATATTTTGATACAACTTTGATTATCACATTAGATAATCATGAGATCCAACTCTTGATCAAATAAAATTGCAAGTATCTTGTGAATCCCAATGGCCTCACAACTCACTGTACTAGTTTCCATATACTCTTCCTATAATAAATTAAGTGGCATGAAAATCTTCTTCCTACTAAAATAGGATATCAATGTTTATCCAAAACTAAAGAAACACCTTGAGGTGGATCTTCTTATAGACTAATGTATTTGTTTCCCAATCTAAGATACACACTTATATATATGTTGAAGTGGGGCTGAAGTGTTCACTCATAGTTCTCTATGTGATAATACATCATTATAGTTCCAATGGGAAGTGAGTTTCGGTGCGAAGGGGAGTACAAACAAGGAATTCAAGAGTGCATGACTATGTATAAACTATTATTGGTATAATATGTACACAAATAGTTTTTCCCCTGCTATCTCATTTTCTCATGTTATTCTCTTTTATTTACATGTTTATTATGAATGTGGATTATAATTTTTACTAATAGTTCTTGCAGGGCATAGTGTTTGGTGAATTTATGTTTCATGGTGGTTTCATGTTGGTATTCAGGAGTAGGAATGGGAGTGTATATATTTGAAGTATTCCCCTCAATATAGCTACATCAACGAGAGAACCTTCTCGTGATAGAAATGTATGATATCCTTACTCTCTCTATGATTTCTTGTATAGGAATGCATGCATTGGGAATTGTTTGCTTTTGTGATTTGAGTGCAAGAACCTTCATCTGGGTAAGTCTTGGAGACTTGTTGGGCCTAAAATAACTTGTTACTACAAGAAAAAATCTGCCTTAAACAAAATTGGTGACTCCACAAGCAATATCCCAGTGGGCACATTTTTGTATTCTTTGTCTATTAGTGCTCATGAAATAATTTTTATTTTATCTCCTCAAATTATACAATAGTCATGACTCATATACTAAGTTTGGATTTGAAACCCTCGTGATAAAAAATCAAGGATCTAGGTTTTTCACTTCGAGTTCCCTGCTGAAGTTAGTACCATAGTGTTGAAGACCCTTAGGTTGCTCAAATTACTCTATGCTGTAGCATTGATAACCTATTATTGCTTGGTTTTCTCTACATGAGAGCATTGAAGCCTTCAATTTAGGGCTTTTCCTTGAATTTCATTAGTTTTTTGGTACATGTTTTTCCATCTTGGTGTTTACATCTAGATCCATATTTTTTGTGTTGTTTTACTGTGTAACACTTAGATTCACTTCAAATAAGGGAATTTGTTTATATTTTTTAATGATTTTTAACACTCTTTAGTTTGATTCCCCACAAAGACATCGGTGGCTAGATACCTCTTTGGCATCATCGTCTTGTCACCCCTCTTTCATTTTCTTACTTGGAATTTTCCTATTAGTGCATACTTGCATGTAGGCTATGGTTTTGGTTTTGAGTAGGTATTTTTATTTGCTTTCCTTTAGCTTCAATTTCTATTAGTTTATATATGTGATATTGATATATATTTTTTTCTGGAGAGATTAATGAGAGTGTGTGAGTATTTTACTCATCATTTCATTTATAAAAAAAATATACTACCCTTATCTAATTAGGTTTCATTGAAAATCAACATTTGCATGAGAGTTTCTATGCATGGTTTTATTTGAAAAACAAGGTTGAAAAAACCACACATGTTTCATCCATACATCCTCAACATAATAAATAACCAATAAGATTAACATCTAAATAAAATTAATTTGAGAATTTTTACTTTCTTTGGTAGGAAACACGCAGTAGCACTTGCTAGGGCATTGAATTAGGAGAGTGAGGTAAATTCTCCAAGACCAGAAAATAATCCTTGTATCTTGACTTAGGGAGAGAAAATCCATTTCTAGTGGCACATTTACTCGGAATCCCTTCTAACATAAGGGTTAATAACAAGGTCACATTGAGTCCAATAAAGTATTCTTCCCCACTTCATTAGTCTTGGTGGCATTGGTCTACACGTATTACTTGGAGGTCTCTCTAGGGAGGATTCAGGCTCGATATTTGTCCCTCAGATGTAGAACCAACTGATGAATATTCCCCCAAGTTGGGTTTCTATATGTGGTATCCTTAGTAGCCATTATCTTAGGTAACTTATAAGGGTGATTACGAGGGGGATGCCCTTACTGTACATGGGGCATACATTAGTAAGAACTTACTTGGTTCTACTTGGGGTTACTTCATGACTCATAAGAGTACTTTATTTTAGGTGTTTGAGTCGTTAACTAGGAGGCTAGTGAAACTATCCCAACCATTTCATCACATATGACTTGGGAATTGATTAACTAGACTCCAATCACAGGAGCATTCCTTTGATCTCTAGTTTGCTTGTTTTCTACCTCAGATTATATAGGTGCATGTCATTTGGTTATTTCTAGTGGCCTTGTGTTTTTTTTTTTCACATTCATGTACATATTTTTCCACCACTTTGAAGGAGTTTCATTCGTATCACTCTCGTCACCTTGAGGGTCTTACTCCCTTCGAGGAGTGTTCACTTACCCATAGACATATACTTAACCCTACTACTACCATAGACACACTTGTGTCATGGGTCACTTTTGGTGATACTCAAGGGGTATAAAAAAAAATTCATCGAGTGTTTGACCATAGTTTTCCACCTCATCTCCATACCTCGACACCCATCTCTCTAGGTTGGGGTATAGACTTATATGGATCTATACATAGTCCTTTAATTGTTTTTTTTATGGATCACACCACTACCACGGAAAAACCTAGTGTGTCCACACCTATTGTGGCTGATGGTATTCCATAGGGAACTTGCAAACCTACCTCTATGACCACAGGCCTTGTTCACATCATGTCCACAAATAACCTTTCTAATTTTCGTAGAACCTTTAGGGATCCTTTTTCTCTACATATAGCACATCCACTAGGGATCCTTTTTTTGTCCAGTAGGACCTTCAGGGTTTTGAATAACGCCAGAAGAAGGCTGGTTCATACCAAGAATGTGAGCCTATTAGCCACTAACATTTGTGGTGCCTGAAACCATAGAAATGTTCAGATTCTACCACTTAGGCGGTGGAATAGCTTGGCCACTCAACGGAGGGATTGAGGAACTGATAGAGATCGGTGGTTGAACCAAATGGGTAACCGGGACAGACGATACAAGACGGTTCGGAATGGTGGGTGGCACCAAGAATGAGGTAACGACCTATTGGGAGGTGAAGTTCACAATGAACAAACCTGTAGTAGGGATGGTGTTAGATGCCCAAACAGGATTATGGTAAAGTGATGAGGCACTAGGTGTACCTGAAACCCATTGTGCCAAGGATACGTAATTAGGTGGAAATTCTTGATGCACACTAATGGGAATGCTCCATATATAGGGGAAAGCTTCAGGAGGAAAAGAATGTTCTTCCTCCTTGACAGTATGTGGAGTAGAAACTTCTGACTCATCTGGAGAGGTGACTGGAGCATTGCTTTCAGGTTCCATATCTAGGAACAAATGACACCGAATGACCGAAGAAGTACGAGGGGATAATTCCAAAGGAACACACGGTTAATTGTAAAAACTGTATAGACATTGCGGTGATATCACAACAGGGCAAAATAAAGGATTCAGAGGATAAATAATTAGTACAAGCTGACTGTCAGTGGTCGGCGAACTCTTAGGAGTTTGAACGGGATTGTTCGGAGATTCCAGGACAAAATCAGCAGGTGACCCAGTATATGAAGTAGGCAGAGGATGTGATGACAAAGATTGAATGCTCAAAATGATTCCAAGTTCAACACCTTGGTTCTCGAGTGACTCTGGTAATTCAGGAAACAACTCCTCAAGCAATATTTCAGACGGAGGAGAGGAAGAGGAACTAGGTGAACTAGATGGTTCAACCACAATGACCTTGTCTTACTTAACAAGAAAAGAGAGGGATAAACTTCAAGGCTTTAAAATTTTCTTTATGGGAAACTCGTGATTTGGTCCAGAAAAGACTAACAGGATGTTTTAAGATCATGGGAAATTAATTTATTAAGATGCATAAATAGACTGGTGCTCTTTCATGTTTTAAGAGTCGAGAAAGAAACAAAGATGACTCTATCACTTTCGATTGGAAACGAGCTTGAAAGGACAAACGCTCGAATGATCTTTCATGTTTAATGAGTCAAAAGATCAAATGGCTGCTTTGGATGGTCTAGTTAGAAATGATTACTAGGCAACCGTGAACTGCAAAATACCTCCCGGCGAACCGATAAGCATGGCCAGGCAATCTCCCTTAATTTTGTGTTCGGTGTATCACGTTTGCAAGGTTGTTGACTCAGCTTCGATGGATTGTCTACACTAGAGAGAGTATAAAACACACAATCAAATGTGAACAACCAAGCGACTGAAAGAAAAATGATTCTTCACTACTTCACTTTTGAGAAAATAAACTAATTAAAAATACATTCCAATTCCTAATTTCCTGACAAGTACATTTCTAACAGTCCTTCCAAAAGAAAAAAGAGTTCTTTTTCTTTTCAAATGCCAATGCAATCCTAGTCTTCAATGATGCTGACTATCGTAGCATGATGATGCAACAAACTAGAATTTCATACTTTTCATGAAACGACGAAATGAATTTTTCACATACAACACTTCAATGAAAAAGTTTTCGAGACAATTAGCTCTTCAATCAAATGAAAACACGAAAAGAGAAACTCGTTCAGACTAATGAAACACTGAATTTACCAAAACAAGACAAGCAATGTGATTTATGCTGAAAAGGAAAAGTTTAGACAAACAAACAAAAACTTTTTAAACTCGTATAATGGGGGCCAAAAGTCGTAGCAAGACCGCAAACGAAATGGAAGGAGTAAATGCACCAATAACTCGACTCACTGAGTTCACAATCAGCTGAATGGATGAAAATCTATATTCCCTAGTGCCACTGACCATCCAATGACCCAAGAAATCAAGCAGACAGATGACAAATCAACAAGCAAACAAAACCAAATGAAAAGCAACTTTCTAGTCTAGGAGAAAAAGATCTAAAAGGCTTACAGGGTAAAAATCATGAGAGAAAAACACACTGGCTAAGATTTGGGACAAACCCTAATCTTCACTTATAGACATCGGCGTGACTTCCTAACTGACAAAATGTGCCATAAGGAGGCCGGCGTGAAAGTTTCTCAGCATATCGCGCTGATCGACGTGACAGTCAGCAAATTAAGCATGCTGAGTGAGGAAGCCGAGAAAATCAACAAATTTTTTTAAAGCTGGGACAGATTTGCTACTATGAATTTCTAACTCAGACCAGTAATAAAAGGAAAAGAAATAGAACCAAAGGAAAAAGTGGAACTAGAAAAATTCACACAAAACCATGAAATATCAAACAAACAAATCGAAGGATTGTTTCCCCAGTGGAGTCACTAATTTGTGGTGAAGTGAAATTATGAGGGCGAACACAAATATTTCCTCTAGCCCGATGATGGGTCTAGCCACAACTAATACATTATATGGAATATTTCCTTAGGTTAGAACCAAGTAAGAGGGCCTACCTCTTAGTACGCTTATCCTGTTTGGTGGTGACCTTGCTTGCTCGCTCCAGTTATCTCTCGTTTCCTTCTTTAAACACCTAAAACAAGTAAACAACAGCAAACAACAACCATGATAATAGAAAAATTGTAATTCAACCTACTTAACAAGTCAATAAACATTAAGCCATGAACATGTAAGATGACACAACATGTAGGAAATCAATCGATAGTTGCATATATATTGAATTAAGAAGATATTAGAACCATTGTCTTGAGGTTGCCATTCTCCTCTGACAAAACCAGGTTCCCATACACTTCCATTAGCATTCCATGATGGCCTAAAAAATTATAGTTTGAAGGCTCTTCCCTTTAGGCTTCACACTAAACCAAATTCATGCTTCTCCCTCACACAACTAGAGAGCTACAACTATGAATAGCTTGTAGTTTACTCCGAACTTACTTAGCACTAGCACACCAATATTGACACTAGCTTGTGCTTGGGAAAAAGGGAGGTTTATATATCATGAATGGATGGGAGATGGATCCTCTTCTCATGGGAGAAGGTCTTATCTCTTGAGGTAGTTCCATCCTTAGGGGAAAGGATCCCAAACTGATATTCTCGACCCCATCCGACCAAACCATTTACCAGAATTTTGTTATGAAGTTTCAAGAACTAGAAGCTTCGGCTCCTTATTTAGAAAACTTTCCATAAGAGGATCAGTGTGACTGGAAAAAATATCAGTCGATCCAATCGGTGCTATGGATAGTGTTAATCCCTACATATCGGCATGAGCAGGATAAGGGTCATTAGCACTGGTCTTCTAGACTTGTAAAAATAGAAGATTTTGGGGAAATGTTGCAAGAGGGAATTGTTTTGATCATGAAGAGGGACACAATGGAAGTTTCTTCATGAAGGGAGAGCATGTAGGGTTCACTGTAGAGGTTCTCCAGGATCAAGGAACGAGGAGTAAAGGGATAGTGACAAAATGTTGTGTAACAGATGCCCCCTAAAGCATGAAGGCCAAACTAGAGTGAGGGATGAAATGCTTTATGAATTAGTGCGGGGAACTGGAGTCTGTCATTGAAAAACCTGCAATAAAATACAGATACTTATACATAACTAAAAACGCTATCAAATGATACATGAATCATGTTATGGATGCAGCCATCTAGAGAATGATCATGTTAATGGATATAGGTATGGGCATAGCCATCCTATAAAGAGGATCATATCGAAACTAAGGTATGGTCACAGCCATCCAAAAATGAAAAGGATCACATATGATAGCTCATGGTATGGTCACAACCATCCAGAGAATGATCATGTAAATGGATCCAGGTATGGGCACCACCATCCTATAAAGAGGATCATATCGAAACCTAGGTATGGTCATAGCCATCCAAAAATGAAAAGGATCACATATGATAGCTCATGGTATGGTCGCAACCATCCATATGAGAGAGGCATCTATATCAACATAATCATGTCACATCACTTCGTAACCTGGAGCTTAGTGATTTGAGCCCAGGGTCTTGTGCTCCAACACAACCCGGTCAAAGTACAAATTCTAACATGTGAACATATGTGTTGACATCGAACATGCTAGAAGGTTGCTTGATTACCAGTCAATGATGTAAACTATTAACAAGTGTGAGAGAAACCACCAATAATGATGATGGTCCTCAAGGTAGTATCAACACAATTCATGGAATGTGAATAAAGGAACTGAAGTCGAACACCCATGAAATCACCTGATCCAAATTCAATGATGTGAACTTATCATCGAGTGTGAAGAACTTGCCATTAGGGCATGCAAGCTCTAAGGTACTGGAAGGGAGTCTCTCGGTCAACTTAATGAATAATGGGCTAAATTTTATAGGAAGTGATCGTGTCGAAGGAGGGCCATAATGTATCCCACATCATCGACATAAGATAAAGGGATGAAAAATGATTTTTGGTGATACAGAGAATCAGTGGTAAGTGTAACTGTAGAAGGAAAACTCTTGAACATATCAACAACACGACTAGAAGTTTGGAAACTTTTGGATCCATAGGATTGGTGGTCATGATGATGTGGTAGAGATCAAATGGAAGGAAAAAATAAATGGCCCAACCCAGGGAGGTCAACGATACAAAGGAGGATATCCCATCTTGACACGAAGAAGAAAGTGTCATGTTCAAGAGTGAGTTTCTGACACAACTGATTAGGTTTCCAAATTTTCCCCCACCCTTTATGGCAGGTACCCCAATTATTTTTTAATCGCAAGATTGAAGGGGATAGCATATGTTTGCACTGTAAATTCATCCTTCAAACAAATCTGAACTAGTAATTTTAATGAGCCCTAGGAAGGAGAAGCTCATGTTCGTCATGGTGACAAATCCAATGTTGTTATATGTTTTAACGAGTTCAACAAAGGTGTAACTTGCTACCTTTTTCATGTTTAGAGATTTTTAAAAAGACATAGAAAATAAAACTCTACATGGTCCCTTTTCGTAAATTTGTGTCTCTTGAGCCTGAAAAGGTAGAAAACGATACTCGAGAGAACCGCTTGACCATTTTAGTCAAGGAGTACCTTTTTCTTAAATAGTGCATCCCAGCTCGAAAAAGGGGTAAACTTATACTAGGCACACAATGTTTTACATCTGTTAATGAGTTCGAAATGAGAAGGGCTCGACTATCTTTTTGCTTTTAAAGGGTCAGAAAAGAGCTTGAAAGAAGACCCCCCATTTTATTCTCTTTTCTGACTCAAAAGGGAAAAATACTTGGCAATCTTTGCATATGAGTTTTACGAGTCGAGAAAAGAGCTAAAACGTGACTCAACATCATCATCGAACATCCATCACTTGTCGCTACACAAAAAAGGTAAAGTGCATTATCTAGTTCTTGAGGCAAAATAGGTCAAAATATTTACAAAACCTAATATTTCATGAAAACCCGAATAAAAGGGAGGAAAAGTAAATATTCTTTACCATCTACTATTTTACCTTGCTGTGAAATACTTTTTACTTACTTTTTCCCTAATTGTTCGGAGTAGATTGCGAGAGATCCGGAAGGTCATTCGTTGAGCCGTCGGTTACAGGTAAGATCCAAAGCCCTAATCTTCATTTTCATACCATTTATTCCTATTTTTAAGCATTTTTGGGATTTTTGAGGGAGGATTTGTCAAAAAAAAATTCCCTTGGTCGACGGGACTTTCGGGCACAGAATCATGCTGGTCTTGGGTGGTTAAAATGGCCTATCACATCGTGGGTACAACTACTTTTTAAACATGGACACCAACACTGTGAATAGTGAAAAAACCAATTTCCCTTCAAAACCGATTTTGGAATTTGAAATTTATGGGTCAAAAATTATTATTGACTTAAATCTATGTTTTTTGTAGGAAATAATTCCTGAAAATGGTAGACTGGAAAGAACGTGAGCATGAGGATGTGGACACCCAGGCACTGAATGATCCAAATTGCCTAAATTATTTGAGGGACTGTGGGCTCCTCAAATTCTTTCTCACACCAGGGATGCAGGCCCAACCTGAGTTGCTTTAGTACCTGATTAGCCTCTGGGGCATAAATCGGGAAATATTCATCATTGGCGACCAAGAGCTATTGTTAGAAACTTTAGACATATATTTCATCAAAGGACTATTCCGGAGAGGGGAACCAATCAACTTATATGGGCCACGATTGATTGGGGCAAGCATATCCATGTTGCTTGCCAAACATTGCCCTAAATCCCTCAAATCCAAGAGTGTCAAGATTGAGACTGTCACCGTCCGAGATCTGACACTGAGAATTATACTGCTGACTATCAACAAAGTGGTAGGGTCCCAGGTAGTGCATGAGCCTAACAAGTTGAAATTCCTATATTCCATTGACTGCAAAACACCGATGATCTTCAATTGGATGGAAGCCATGAAGATCAACATAAAACTCTAGATGACCAAAGCTAAGGTGGGGAATTTGAAGCAATTTTTCTTTGGATCCATACTAGCGACCCTTTTCCTGGAATGGGTGCTGATGTTCCAGTACCAGTTGAGCGAGGTAGATCCTCCCATGCCACGTGATTCGCGGATGGCCTGCTAGAGTTGTTTGATGCGTGGGATCACTGGGGGCCAACACATGTCATACAGTCCTGCCTTCTTTCATGGCTACAACGATAGCTGATTGTCGTGGAGGACTGGCCATACAGTGGCACCAACTTTTTTTGAGATCTAGACATGCCGCTACAATATGGAGAGGATTTTGACGATGAAGGTAAAAAATAAATTTTTTAATTTTGTGATTTTTTAATTGTTTTTTATATATATGTGTTTATAACATTTTACCCTTTTAATGCAGATATTGGACTAGAGCATCCTGCTGGGATGTCCCCAATAGCCAGGAGCATCGCCTACCAGTTTGATGTTGTCGCTCCTTATCAGGAGGGGAGTGACAACGATGACGAGATCACGAGGAACATTGAGGGGTTGACTCGTGGTATCCCAAAGTATGCTCGAGTGGGAGACATTCCTCGCCAGTACCAGAGAGACACGGTGGGAGTATCAGATCAGATCTATTGATTGTTGACTCAAGTTGCACAAGCTGTGTTCCACTACCATGATCACTATGCTGATTAGTTCCTAGGTCTAGCATTTACATTTTTGAGGCCTTCATGCCATAGATATATGAGGCCTGTGAGCCACCGATGTTATTTTGGACACATATTATTTTCTGGGGTTTTGATGGTACAAATGATTTGTTTTGGTTTTTCACATGTTCTGTAAATTTCTATCCAACACATAATTAGCTAATGCATCTGTCAATGTGTTCATGTGTATAGGAATATGATGATATGTCATGTAATCAAAATGCCTGTCTAGTAGATGAATACAGAGATACATTCTCAATATCTGAGGATTTCTAATGGAATATTGCCCGTTGAGTTGAAGGACGACAAGCTATGAATCTAGGTTGACAACCAATTCTCGAATGTCAAGATAAATGAATTCTGATAACAGCTCGATTACCGCACTATATTAAAAAATGTTGTTGGTTGTGTGACCTAAATAGATACCTTGAATATCAATCAACTCACCGTGAGGGTCATAAATAGCCATTGTTGCAGATGATAGGTTTTGGGTACTACGACAAGCACCATCAGCGAAACCGATGTGGGGAGTCACAGACATCTGCAAAGCAAGGAAAACATAGTAAACAGGAAATTTGTTTGAAAACTA
Source organism: Pinus tabuliformis (assembly GCA_031772625.1). Lineage (NCBI taxonomy): Eukaryota > Viridiplantae > Streptophyta > Pinopsida > Pinales > Pinaceae > Pinus > Pinus tabuliformis. The sequence goes on from CM062818.1 coordinate 937,481,834, forward strand.
ACACTCCAAACCACACTGCACAAAAATGAATGACACACCAATGTACACAAGTAACCATGCAAGATTGCCTAAGCATAGTACGTTTTGAGGGAGTCCATGCTTGGACTTGGGGAATCAATCAACGCAGATGAACACTGAAGTTTTACTGCTGTCATGATGATTAAGCATCGACTTAGCCAAATAATAGAGTAGAACTCATATAAGGCATTGCCCCCATGCCCCCTGGGCAAGGGAGGGTTACAAGTCAAATGGCAACTCCATTGCAATAATGGGCAATCGGTAAAAAGTCGCGAAGGGAGAAAAGGCCTGAATTCATGAAGGGATAAAGGTGCCCTCAGTTGAAATATCTTGACAATGTCAGGCAAAATTGACATGTCAATAGGCAGTGGAGAAGAGAACTGCTCAAAACACATAGACTTGGCCACTGGGCTAGGTACAAATGAGGAACAAAGATGAGTATCGCTCCAAGATGGTTCCTTGAGAGACATTACTTTCATGATACTTTTGTTAGCAAGGAAATTCTCGACTAAGGGATCAAGAGATTCCAAAGCATCAAGCCATGGGTATTGAGAATACGTATCGAGAGAGGTCTTCGAAACAGAAGAATCAGAGGATGTGGTTGAGGCTGAAACAATTTCCACTTAATTGATTTCAACAAGACTAAGTGGCATAACCTCACCCTAGGTATCAAAAATATCTGGTGAAGGTATGACCCAAGGGTCATATTTAATCGAGATCATGTTGACAGAGGCAACATGAGGAGGTGGGAGGGAAAAATTTCCCATTAAGGAAGAATCTTTAAAAAGACCTACCCCCACACTCTCATAAGGAGCACTAGTTTGCTTGACGTATGTAACATTGCCATCTGAGGAGGAAGAGGCAAAGAAGGACAATTGGTCAACAGTGACAATCTTCCCTTGACAGGGAAAATGAATCATGCAAAACAAGGGGGAGGCTACAACATGCATGACATGGGTCCAGCTTCAGCCGAGTAGAAGATTATAATTAAGATTAGAGTCAACAATCTCTACCTCGACTTGTACTGTCTTTCCCTCTAGAGTAATGGCAAGGTTAGGTAAGACACCGAAGGGTCACGAATCATGCCCATCAAAAGATTCCAAAGAGTTCAGGGATTGGTTCAAAGCAGGAGAACCAATGGCCTTCTAGCATGCGATTGACATGATGTAGGTGGAAGCACCTTCATCGATGACAATCCTGTGGATGGTCTTCTCATTGATGATTACATGAATGAGAAAGGAAATCTGATGAGGTAGGTGCGGAACATGGTTCTCTATATCAAAACATATCAAATTGGAATCAGTGGGATCAATACCCCCTATCACCAAGAACAAAGATTTCCGTTGTGATGGGAAGCTTTGGAGCACCTCGAGATATGACATAATGACAGTGCCTGAGCCAAGTACTCAACAATATTATAGTGCTGAGTGGCTTGAGCATTGGGATTGTACAAGGATTTCCTTAGCACACCTCGAGAGGGTGCCTGTATAGCAGAATCAAGCTTAGGGTGCTTGATATGAAGAGGGCCAGAACTCGAGGCAGAAGAAGAAGGGGTGGCTTCTTTCTCTTTCCTGGCTGCTGGAGCAGGAGTTTAGTAATCTTTTGATCTAGTAGCCATATTAATAGGCATACTCATCATGAACACTTGGGATCCTAAGGAAGCAGAGGATTGAGGTTGGTCTACCATTTGGGTCTGCTGAGATGGAAATGGCTCTTTTAGGACACTTGGGGTCCCTTTGAGCAAATGACTAACTTCGGATCATCGGGGACAATTGTTGGTATAGTGATCCTCCTCGCAAATGAGGCATGGATACTTAGGTTTTTGTTGTGAAGACTCACCAATAGACGATTTAGGAGGACCCTGTTTTGGGGCATCAGATTTACCCTTTCCTTTGCCTTTCTTCCTATCTTTCAAGGATTTGTCCGCTATGATAGACTGGACAACATGGACCTCTGAGGTTTTACCAGGGCCAGGTGGATTCTAGGAAGAACTATTGGGAATAGTGTTTGAGACCAACTTCTATTTAGAAGAATATTTAGCAGGGGTCTAGGACACTGAACCAATGACTCCATCAACAAGGGGTGTAGCCTACAACTTTGATGTTATGGGATCGACTGATGGCCATGGAGCATTGAGAAATAACTCGTAGAAAGTGCGAGACTGGGAGTAAACTATATCTAAGTTCTGGGCACGAGCAATGGCTTGTTCTTTAGTAACGCACCCACCCATAGCTATATTGTGAGAAATTGGGGCCACGAATGACTTAGTGAACCATTCAGTGAGAAACTGATCAACAATATCGAATTCGATTAGGTGACATCTACGTTACCGTTCGTGGATGTGATCAGAGATGTGTGTCATAGTATCTTGCTTAAGCGATGTGAGCAAATAGGTGCCAGTTTCATAGCGAACCAACAATTGGAAATGCATGAGGAAAGCCATGGCTAAAGAGTTAAAGTCATGGTAAGTACTTCGAGGAAGCTCGATGTACCACTTGGCTGCAGTAGTTGTGAGGGTTTTTTGGAAAAGACAAAGACGAATGGAATCGTCAACATAAGAATTTGAAGAGCACCAGAGGTGATATGTCATCACGTGGGCTTGAGGATCTTCTTTTTCTTTCCCATCGAATTTCAGACAATCGCTTGGGATCTTGGATGGAACCGGAGGCCAGTATGGCGAATGAAGAATTGGATCATTCGTAAGGCGAGACACATCTAGCAACTCTAGTGTGGCCAAGAATGGCAATTGAGTATTAAAAGGCATTGGAGGTTGGTATGCGGGTGCAATTGGGGGAGCCCATCCCTGTTGGTAAGAATTTTGGCCCCACAGTGGGGGATTTTGGCCATAGGGAGGATTCTGACCTTGAATACCTTGGAACTATCTAATCATAGGTCGCTAATAAGCAACATACGGGTTAAGATAATGTTGAGCCTGTTGACCTTAGACATATGGGTGTTCCACATGTTGTCCCTAAACATATGGGTGGTGAACCTGTTGCCCCTAAACAAGAGGATTATGGACCTGGTTCACTTGGGCATAAGGATTATACACTTGTTTCCCTTTGACATAGGGATTATGTACCTACCGCCCTTGGCCAAAAGTATTTTGGACCTGTTGGCCTAGGACATTAGAATTTTGGGCCTATTTCTGTAAGACTTGACCCTGGACTTACCCTTGCAAGGGTTGACCCTGCTGATATGTATATAAGGGTTGCTACTTCCCAGGTTGGTTTCGTTGCTGCAGGGGTTGGCCTTGCGGCTGCAAAATATGTCCCTAGGGCTGCAGGGGTTGGACCTCCAAGGAAATTGGCTAGGAGGTTTGTAGAGCATACTACCTCTATTGCTGCATGGTTTGCTACAATGGTTGCGAGGATTTCCCCTGTGGTTGTTGCAGTTGACCTTGCTATGGGATGATTTGCCCTTGTTGTTGCATGGATAGCCCTTGCTACAACAAAGGTTGCCCTTGCTACAACAAAGTTTGTGCTTGCTGTAACAAAGGTTTCCCTTGTTGTTGTAGAGGCTATCCTTTCCATTGCAAGGGTACTTGAATGGTGCCCAAAACGTTTTCTAACTGAATCTGGCCATAGCCACTCTGGAAAATGGATAACCTATGCTAAACGTACTGCCTAGACTGAGGGACAGAAGGAAGATTAACCATTCCTTGAGAACCATATGGAATGTAAGGAGTTTGGTATTAGACTTGAACCTCATAAGGCTGTCGATAGTGGACATTTTTTGACCCAGATGGACCAACGAGATTTTGAACCTGTTGGTACTGGACATTGCTTGATATAGCAGGACTAGCAGAGTTTTGAATAACGCTAGAAAAAGGGTGGTTCATACCAAGCATGTGAGCCTGTGAGCCACTCAAATTAGCAGTGCTTGACACCATAGAAAAATTTAGATTCTTCCCCTCAGGCGGTGGCACAACTTGGCCACTGACCGGAGGGATTGAGGAACTGACAGAGACTGCTGGTTGAGCTAGACAAGTAACCGGGACAAATAATACAAGAGGGTTCGGAATGGTGGGTGGCACTGGGACTGAGGTAACAACCTATTGGGAGGTTGAGATAGCAATGAATGGACTTATAGTAACCATGGCATCGGACAGCCAAATGGAGTTATGGTAAAGTGATGAGGCACTAAGTGTACCTGAAACCAACTATGCCAAGGATACATAATTATGCGGAAATTCCTGATGAACACTAACGGGAATGCTCCCTGTATAGGGGAAATCTTCAGGAGGAAAAGGATGTTCTTCCTCCTTGACAGTGTGTGGAGTAGAAACTTCTGACTCAACCAGAGAGGTGACTAGAGCATCACCTTCGGGTTCCATATTTGGGAACAAACGATGGCGAACGACTGAAGAAGTATGAGGGAAAATTCCAAAGGAACACCCGGTTGATCATACGGAATGTACAGACACTGTGGTGAGATCACAATAGGATCAAACAAAGGATTCGAAGGATAAATAACTATTCCAAGCTAACCGTTAGTGGTCAGCGAACTCTTAGGAGTTTGAATGGGATTTTTTGGAGATTCCAGACCAAAATCAGCAGGTGACCGAGTATCGGAAGTAGGTGGAGGATGTGATGACAAAGGTTGAATGCTCAGAATGATTCCAAGTTCAACACCTTGGTCCTCGAGTGACCTTGGTAATTTAGGAAATGGCTCCTCAGGTAATCTTTCAGATGGAGGAGAGGAAGAGGAACTAGGTGAACCAAACGGTTTAGCCACGATGACCTTGTCTTAGTTAATAGGAAAAGAGAGAGATAAAATTCAAGTCTTTAAAATGTTCTTTATGGGAAACTCATGATTTGGTCTAGAAAATACTAACATGATGTTATAAGATCATGGGAAATCAATTTATTAAGACGCATAATTAGATTGGTGCTCTTTCATGTTTTAAGAGTCGAGAAATAAACAAAGATGACTCTATCACTTTCAATCATAAACGAGCTTGAAAGGAAAAATGCTCGAATGATCTTTCAAGTTTAATGAGTCAAAAATATCAAATGACTGCTCTGGATGGTCTAGATAAAAAGGATTACCAGGTAACTGTGAATTGCATAATACCTCTCGGTGAACCGAGAAGTATAGGTAGGCAATCTCCCTGAATGTTGTGTTTGGTGTATCATGTTTGCAAGGTGCCCATCTCAGCTTCCTATGGATAAAGGATTTTAGCCTAGAGGGGTCTCTCATTATATACTCGATGGTACGGGGAGCACAAATCCATACTAGCATTGTCTAGTGCCGAAGCTAATGACAACTGCAAGGTTTAAAGATGACGGAACATGTTTCTAGCCTAGACCGTTTAGATGTGATCATTAGATTTCAAATGCGCCTTAGGTTAAATGAGTTCATTTTAAAGTTTATCTTGAGTTATGTCTCAGTTTTCAGGCCTTAGCGATGTGACTCGAAAAACCCTAAATGCAACTAAATGAGACAAGAACCTTTCAATTCAATGAATTGTCTACACTATAGAGGGTAGAAAACACACAATCAAATGTGAAAAACCAAGAAACTAAAGTAAAAATGATTCTTCACTACTTCACTTTTGAGAAAATAAACTAATGAAAAATACATTCTAATTCCTAATTTCCTGACAGGTACATTTCTAACAGTCCTTCCAAAAGCACAGACAGTTCTTTTTCTTTTCAAATGCCAATGCAATCCTAGTCTTCAGTGATGCTGACTACCATAGCATATTGATGCAACAAACTAGAATTTCATACTTTTCATGAAACGACAAAATGAATTTTTCACATACAACACTTCAATGAAAATGTTTTCGAGACAATTAGCTCTTCAAGCAAATGAAAAAATGAAAAGAGAAACTCATTCATACTAATGAAACACCGACTTTACCAAAAACAAGACAAGCAATGTGATCTATGCCAGAAAAGAAATGTTTAGACAAGCAAATGAAAACTTTTCAAACTTGTATAATGGGGGTCAAAAGTATTAGTAGGACTGCAAATGAAATGCGAGTAAATGCACCAAAAACTCGACTCACTGAGTTCACAATCAGCTAAATGGATGAAAATCTAGATGGCCTAGTGCCACTAACCATACAATGACCCAAGAAATCAAGCGGATAGATGAAAAATCAACAAGCAAGCAAAACCAAATGAAAAGTAGCTTTCTAGTCAAGGAGAAAATAGTCTAAAAGGCTTACGAGGTCAAAATCATGAGAGCAAAAAAAACTAGGCAAGATTTGGGACAAACCCCAATCTTCATGTACAAGCATCGAAGTGACTACCTAACTGACAACAAGTGCTAGAAAGGGGTCGGCACGATTGTTTCTCATCATATCGCGTTGATCGACGTGACATCCAGCGAATTAAGTGCGTTGAGCAAGGAAACCAAGAAAAAAAATGAAACTTTTTAAAGCTGGGACCAAATTTGCTACTAGGAGTTTCAAACTCATACTAGTAAGAAAAGGAAAAGAAACAGAACCAAAGGGAAAATGTGGAACTAGAAAAGTTCACACAAAACCATGAAATCTCAAACAAAGAAACTGAAGGATTGGTTCCCCAATGGAGTCGCCAATTTGTGGTGAAGTAAAATTATGAGTGCAGACACAAACAATTCCTCTAGCCTGATGATCGGTCTAGCCACAACTGATACATTCTATGGAATATTTCCATACGTTAGAACCAATTAAGATGGCCTACCTCTTAGTATGCGTTATCCCATTTGGTGGTGACCTTTGCTTTCTCACTCCATCTATCTCTAATTTCCTTCTTCAAACACCTAAAACAAGTAAATAACGGCAAACAACAACTGTGATAATAGAAAAATTGTAATTCATCCTACTTAACAAGTCAAGAAACATTAAGCCATGAACATGTAAGATGACACATCATGTAGGAAATCAATTGATAGTTGCATATATATTGAATCAAGAATAGATTACAACCATTGCCTTGATGTTGCCATTCTCCTTTGACAAGACTAGGTTCCCATACACTTCCATTAGCATTCCATGATGGCCTCAACAATGATAGTTTTAAGGTTATTCCCTTTAGGCTTCACACTAAACCAAATTCACACTTCTCCCTCACATAACTAGAGAGCTACAACTATGAATAGCTTGTTGTTTACTCCGAACTTAATTAGCACTAGCACACCAATATTGACACTAGCTTGTGCTTGGGAAAAAGGGAGGTTTATATAGCATGAATGGATGGGAGATGGATCCTCTTCTCATAGGAGAAGGCCTTATCTCTTGAGGTAGTTCCATCTTTATAGGGGAAAGGAGCCCAAACTGAAATCCTTGACCCCATCCGGTCAACCCATTTACCAGACTTTCATTATGAAGTTTCTAGAGATGGAAGCTTCAACTCCTTATTTAAAACAAATTCCATAAGAGGATCAGCGTGATTGGAACAAATCTCAGTCACTCCGATCGATGCTAGGGACAATGTTAATCCCTGCATATCGGCACGAGGAGGACAAGGGTCATGAGCACTAGTCTTGTAAAATGCGAAAAACAGAAGATTTTGGGGAAATGGTGCAAGAGGGAATTGTTCTGCTCATGAAGAGAGACACAATGGGAGTTTCTTCATGAAGGGAGAGCATGTAGGATTCACTATAGAGATCCCCTAGGATAAAGGAACGGGGAGTACAGGGATAGTGAGAAAATGTTATGTAACACCTCTATCCAAACCACCTCCTCAAGTCAGACCAATATTGGAAACCATGCTATGGGTGGAGCACCTCAACCACCTATGTCATAGGGGGTACCTACCCCCAATCTTCATTGAACTCACCTTTCTTGGAAACCCATGAATTTCCTAATCTATGTAATCTAATGAATAATCACATAAATCATAATCCTACATGGCCACCGATCCCGCATAAACTTCTAGTAGACATTCCTAAGTTCGATGGTAATCCTTGAGAAGACACTCCAAAAGACATTACTACTTACCACTTGTGGTGCTCTTTAAACTCTTTTATGGTTGATAGCATTCAATTTCTTATTTTCTAGAAAAATCTTACCAATGATGCTTCCAAGTGGTACATTGATTTAGAAATTGCTTCTTATGATAAATTCATGTCATTAACACATGATTTTTCCACTCACTATCAATTACTTATTAGGTATAATATCAGAACCAAAACTCTCACTAACTTCCATTAGGATAGCTCCACCCACATTTTTTATCACATTCATGAGTGGATAAAAAGACAAAATATCTTTAGAACTAAGTTCCTTGATGAGTTGTTACTTGAGCGGTTTACGAAGTCCCTCATTCCTATGATTGGTGAAGATGTGGCAAAGTAGGAGCCCAAACTGAGAAAAATGCCATCATGTGTGCCCATCAACTAGACATGATTTATTCTCAAGTGAGCACTCTATATGAGATCATTCCTAATACTCTTTAGTCATTGATTGATCTAGTGAATTAAAAGCTTGAAACCCATGTTGATAGTGTAGTGGGGTCGATGTATTTAGGAAACATAGACCATATAGCCTCTCAAAATGGGGAAAATGAGTATCTCTTCTAGTTCCTTGGCTGGTATGCTTCCCTATCAAACTCCTAATACTCATGTTCAACCCTTTAAGGTCAACTTTGTCCAATCCACATTGAACAAAAACCCTCTACAACTAAGAGGTAAGAATAAAAATAGGAAGTTCAATAAAAATTCAAATGATGAAAAACGAGCATCACAAACTTAAGAGACCACTTGGGGTGGAACAAAGGAGGAGAAGAAGAAAGAATGATTTCCTTGCAATATTTGTGGGGAAGACCATCTCACTATGAGTTCCCCTATATAGATGAGATCCATCATTGTTTCTCATAACAACTTTATGCTCGTGAGCCTACTACTTGGTGAATCCTTTTCTAGACCATAAAAAACACATTGTTACAAAACCTCCACCAACTCAACAGGGGGGTAGAGGGGGGAATTATTTTAATACTACCTCATCCTCCACGCAAGATATATTTATGGTGGAAAAACCTATTGATGTCACAACTAGAGAACAAAATTATGAGAATGTTGAGAGTGGTACTTCCGCCTTAGAGCTCATGAATCCACCTCCACCTTATGGCCTCCTTCACTTTTATAAGCCATTTTTGAACATTGTGCTAGACCCTCCTAAAGGTGCACTTTAGAAGACTACACATCTTGACACCTAATCCTCTAGGATTGGGAAAATATATTGTAAATATGTAAATACAATATAAGAAGATGAAGATACCTTGGAATATGAATCCCAAGGGTCTCTGTCCTATGTGTACATATGAATGTTCTTCTTAATAAATTTTTATAGAGTTAACATATACCAGGCTTGTCATGGTACTAGAGCATAGGTCTCAAGTTGGAATTTCTCTGCCCTTGTAACCCCTTTGTTTTCTGTCTCATTTTCCACTGTATACTCATATGAAACATTATTTTAGCTATTGTAAAATATATTTCCATTTCATCATTACCCTTGTAACACCACTGTTATTTCCTACAACCATTAATGCATTAGTTTGTGACCTGTAATGCAGAGTATATATTCCACTATCTTTGCGCACAACGATGTTGTTTGTGCATATTGTTTTCTGCAAATTACGAGTGTGGTAAGCCTTGTGGGGAGAGAAAATGGATCCTTTCATATGAGCCTGTGTTATGACCTTTGGAAATCCTATAGTCCTGAAGAAGAAAACACCACCATCATCATGTCCCTTGGAATTCATGTAGCGTCTTGAATGACTCTCGGTATGGTATCTGCATTGAATTACATATGCATTGAATTACAAATGCATTGAACTATTGTTGAGAGGGTCATTCCATTGAAATATGTGGTGAATTATTGTTGAGAGGGTGATTCCATTGACATATGTGGTGAACTATTATTGTGAGGTTTATTTCAAAGTTAATCATTACAAATATGATGGATCCATATCAACAGGAAATTAGGTAGTGGAGGAACATGAGTGGTCAAATCAAGGTAGGAGGTGATGGAAAAATCATGTACGATGTCGTGAATTCTCTTTGTTACTCGAAGCTCTTGCGTTGTTTATATAATAGATCCATGTCATTTATATAATAGAGATGCTATTGCTTATATAGTAATGTTGTTGGTTTATATAGATTGTTTATATAATAGAGTTTTGTTGTTTATAAAATGTAGCTACTAGATTATATAATGTATGTGAATTGGTTTACCATATACAAGTTGATTTATATGAGATTATTAATGAGTTGGAGTATATAAACCAATAGTGTTGGTGTCTATCAAAGTGATTGTTTGAAATAGAAAACCTGAAGCCAAACTTAATAATTCTAGCAATTTTATTAGGGTCTTTTTGATTAACTTTGGAAATAAATTTGTATGATGGGTCTCTGTTGTTTGTAGAGATATATTAATTTTTTTTATTAGAGATTATTGCTACAAGTATTTTAACTATTCAAGGCCCAACTTAGAACTTTGTAGGGATGGATTCTCTCATCTCAATAGTTTGATTAGTTCTCACTAGAAAATAGAACTATCATGAATGGTCTAGAAAAATAAAGCACACTCTCATTTTCAATGAGTTATGGAAAGGTATACGTGAAGGAGAAAGTGACAATCTACATGCAAAGCCCACATCAAACAAAGAGCTTGCCATATGGGAAATAAAAAATAGAAAGGCCTAGGACTTGATTGTTGGATTAGTAAATGAAGAGGTGAGTTGTCACATTGCACCAATTACCAATGCATTTAATGCTTTAAATATGTTGAAAGCCTTATATGACTCACACTCAGAGATTGAGGTAGTCCAACTAATGATCAAACCCTTCAATATTGAATTGAAAGATGATGACCCCTTTTCCCTAGCCTCTAAAATCAAAGATATTATGTATGATGTAGAAGCTTGTTGAAAATAGAAACAAGAAATGATAAAAATAGAATCCAAAATATTCCAATTTTAATTTTTCCTTGAATTAAAATTGAATTTAGTCTCACCAGATATTTGGAAATAATTAATTAATTCAATATGGATTAGTTAGTTGGATAAATTCAAGTTAGAAGTCTTTTTGAAGTCATGCAATGGTTATCCCTTAAATTAAGTAGATTATACCTTAATTAAGGAGATAAGATTGATTTATATTTGAGTTGTAATTAGTTAGCTCACTTTATTGAGTTAAGTCCAGTTAAATTAGTTCCAATCTATTTAAGGAACTAATTGTGAGTTATCATCCAGTTGATGCATGCATGCACTCAACTAGTGTACTCCAGATAACAAAAGATTCTCTCATCAAAAACTCATGCATTTCTATTATGAGAAAGGCCCAGTTGAGCTAAATGTCAAGGAAAGTGTACTATCATTTGCATGTTTTCTCCTCTAAAGGAAACTCATGCATGCAGAAGGATTAAGGTTCCTTGAGGATTGCGCAGTTTTGATGGTGTGTTAGAGAAGTGTTCCATTGGTGAAGGTGATCATCCTAGAGGAACTGCACAAGGAAACAGGAGCTTGGAGGGCAGAGGAGAAGGCTTGTGAGAAGCTTCGATTTCCTGTGAGCATCAGTGAGGATTTTACTAAGAGTTGGCTAGCTGTGAGAGCTAAGGCTTTGTATAATTCTTATGTATTTCCACCTTGTATGATAATACAGATAGTGGGGTTTTTAGCTGAGGCTTTCCCCAAAGTATTTTCATGTGTCTTGTGCATTGATTCTTCTTCTTCTAGTTATATGGGTTCAGCTTTGATTCAGCTCGATCTTTAAGCTTCCAAAAATTGATAGTAGAACTAGATTATAGTATTTTGCTTTGGTTATATTGCATTATCGGGTTAATATACAGTCAGATTCTCTACAATATCTTAGAGTGAGATTTGTAGAGAATTTACAAAATTTCTACATGGTATTAGAGCCAAGTTTATCATAGCTGTGAACAATATATGGAGAAGAGAATTCAAAGTTTGAAGTTTAGGGTTGCAGGTGCAAGTCAAATACTTATCATACTTCAAGGTTGGCCAATGGCATTCTATGGCTTGAGACTCGAGTATGCCTTGGAAGGTAGCTCAAATTACAGAGCATGGAAAGATCGCATGGAGGCTATATTAGAAGATAATGGCTTGAAGGATTTCATTCATTAATAAATCCCAAAGCCAGGTTCAACTAATGCACAAGAGTTGGCTGAATGGAAGAAGAGTGTGGCAAGGGCTAGACGTATCATCCTTGAGGGAGTTCGAGACCATATTGTCTCGAGTCTCCATTGGAAGGATACTCCATATTAAATGTGGAAGACATTGAAGGACCTCTACCAAAACTGTAGCAACCAGAGGAAATTGGCGCTCAAGGATAAGCTTCAAAGAATCAAGATGGAGAACAATGATACTATTTCCACATATCTGAACAAGATCACCACTTGTAGAGATGAGCTTAGTAGTGTGGGAATAACTACTACCGATGATGATATGGTGAGATTCACTCTCCTAGGCCTTCCAAAGAGCTAGAATAGCTACCAGGAATTTGTGAGTGGAAGGGAGAAACTATCAGATTGGGAACAAATGTGGTCAGATCTCATGCAAGAGAAGATTAGGAGGAGCACAGGAGATGGTTCTTCATCCAAGGATGATGATGAAGAAAATCTGGACTTCACGAGTAAGGCAAGGAAAGGGAAGGGGAAGGATTCCCATTCCAAATTGAATTCTTCTCATGGAGGGAAGAAGGGTGACAAGTCTAAAGTGAGATGCTTTAATTGTCATGAGATGGGACATTATGCGACTAATTTCCCATCGAAGAAGTCCAAGAAGGGATCCTTTAAAGGATCAGAAGGTGAGGCATTAACCTCTCAGTTCGAAATGGACTTTACTCTTATCGCATGCATGGTGTCATCGATGATGGGTTGTCGTTGGTATCTTGACATTGGAGCCTCATTCCACATGACCAGTGATAAAAGTTTATTCAGTGCCTTGGAGGAGAAAGACCTCAAGATTCACATAGAGATGGGTGATGATGAAAGGTATAATGTTTTAGGAGTGGGCACGGTTTCTTTTTAGAGGGAGCATGGACCGCCTATCACCTTGACAGATGTGAAGTATGTGCCTGGATTGAAGAAGAACTTGGTATCGGTCGTGATGTAGGAGGACAAAGGCTATGATTTTGTTTTTAGTAAGGGAAAGGTTTTCCTTAGACACATCACCATGAGACAGGTGAAGCAGATCAGTTCACATGTTAAGAACCTGTATGCTCTTGAGGTTCAAGATGCGTGCAGAGCCTTGAGGAGCAAGGAAAATGTTAGAGACTTGGTGGTTGAGAGGGAGAGTAAATTACCTCTCAACATGCAATCCCAAAAGAAGTCTCATATAATTGTGGAGGAGCCACAATTAGAGTCAGCAGAGGGATCACATGCAGCCATACCTCCAGGTGTGAGGTGGGGTGATGTGAAGTGATAGCCCAAGAAGGCTGAAATTAGGTAGGGTCCATTGAGAGGTATTATCTCATGGATCGTACCTTGTGTTTGGTCAATTTAGTGTGTTCTAAATTGCTATTTAAAATGTCAATCCGGGATTCATAAACTGACGAAGTGAAGTGTACTATATGTACAAGATAACCATTTCCTTAGTCTTTTGTCGTTTTTTAGTTTGTTTTTGGATTTATCTTTCCCTAATGTGTGATGGCGAAAATGAAAGTTAAGTATGGATGGTGATGGTGATTTCTACAATGGTTTTCCAAACTTAAAAGTGCTCAAAAAGAAAGCTTTAAAACAACTGCAATGAAATCAATTCTTAAGAGGAAGTAAATGTATCAAACAGTGAACTAATGACAATGGCCCAGTATCCTTGCTGTTGTATGAAAAAGAAAATAAAAGCTGAACTTAAACCAACTCAAAAATTAAAAGCAAAGCAACTAATTCAAACTACTTCAACACTTCAGATCCTTTACCCTTCAGCTCAATCTACCTTGTGGGAAGCAATCATGAACAAGTTAAGCAATATGATATCTAAATGGCAAGAAATTAAAATGCATAAAGAAAACTAATCACACTACTTCAACTCTTCTGATCCTTTACCCTTCAACTCAATCTACCTTGTGGGAAGCAATCATGAACAAGTTAAGCAATATGATATCTAAATGGCAAGAAATTAAATTGCATAAAGGAAACTAATCACACTACTTTAACTCTTCTGATCCTTTACCCTTCAGCTCAATCTACCTTGTGGGAAGCAATCATGAACAAGTTAAGCAATATGATATCTAAATCACACTACAATAAGTAATATTCGGATTCCTTACTAATAGAGTCACTTGACTATAGAAAGAAACCATAAACATATGAGTGGTATGATGTCTAAGTAGCAGAAAAATAAATAAGCAAAACACAATTTGAAAAAGGACAGTGCTAGAATTAAACTTCAGAAAATGAAAATTAGCAGGAAGGACAAGATGATCTCATATGTCAATAGTTATCAAAAAGATGGAAATTTTCTCGGGCTGCCTAAGAAAACCTGTAGAAAAGCATTGATCAGCTGACAGCTATAAGAAAACATAAATGAAAATGTAAACAACAGTGAATTAAAAACATCAAAACAGCATGTTATATACAAGCTAATGATTATGAAAACAGAAACATAATAAAATCAAATGAAAACTATACAGGGCTTTAGTGCGCAAGGGCTCTCTGCCACCTCAGCCAGTCAATGAACAGTCACAAGAATGAGCTCAAGAAAGTAGTCTTCTCATGTATTAAAGCAGCATCAAAATATATAAAACAGAGTGCAGTGGGGTTCAAAAATTACAACTCCAAAAAGCTTCTACACAACGTTTATCAATGTGTTATTTATAATGGAAAAGTGTTGTAACTAACTAACTAAATCCTATGCTATCAACTGCGTTGCCAGAGACACGTAGATCTCCTCAGCCCGAGATCTAGCGTAACGGTCTTCATGTTCATTAAATCTTCAGAGTGGTAGTTGTTGGATTCAGGTTACGGGGATGATCTCCAAGTGTGCCGATGTCTTCGTGAGCTGAGGACTGTGCCACGTAAACTTTCACGTGCTCAGAACAGAGACGTGCCACCGCTAAATTCCTTGGTTGGCTTTGCCTTTGACCCTTGTTGACCGTGACCTTTTATGGATGGTTTGGCTGATCTGAAGGGACACGTTCCATGTACCCGTCACCTGTAGCTTGTCCATGTGGCTTGTTTCTTCATAGGACACCTGTAGCATAGCCTTTAACAAAATGGCTACGGAATCCTATGCTGGCTGAGGAAACCTGTGCTGGCTGCGGAAACTGACAAGTTTCCGCAGCTGCCTAAACAAAAATCTAAACCAAACAACAGTCATAAGCATAGTTAGAAAACCATGCCAGAAGCTCTTTTTAGACTATAATGCAATGATTTAACAGCTTGGTGGATGAAGTAAGTGAAAAAAGAAGGCTGAGAGGGTGTATAGGAAGGTGCAGGTTTGAGGCTCAACATAACCCCACTGTGAAGGTGTTGCATGTCCTCATGCAACCAAAATTTATTTATTTCCCTCTAATCCATATGTTCTGAGGCTTCTGCTAGGACATCTAGCCCTCTTTTCTTCTTCCTTGATGCTAACATCATCCTGGGTTTCCTGACTAGACATTTGAACTTGAGATTAATCAATGCTCTGCTGAACGTTTTGCACTTTTTCTTCAGTTTCATGTTTTTCTTTTGCCGCAGTCCTAAATGGAGCATAGTGTTATCATGGACAATCTTGTCTACCTTGCTCTGCTCTTTGAGTGCTTCATTTTCCTATTTGATATGCCTATTTAGGACTTCTAATTCAAATACCTCCTGTTTCAAAGACTGAACTTGTGCATCTAGTGGCAGAGTGGTACTCAGTCCTGCAGCTGATTGTTCTAAGGATTCCAGGTAGTTATATACCTCTTGCTGATTAGGATCTACCTTAGGTGTCTTTCTCGGACTAGGCTCAAAATCTTCTGGAGGAGGACCGCTCTCTCTTTCTGGCCGAAAAGGGCTTTCAACATGTGGAGGACTTGGTTCAATGCTTGGCTGAGCTGGAGATTTCTCAAGTGTCTCTTCACCTAAATCAATAAAGTGAGGCTATTTTTCTTGGGTTTTATTCACCTTTCCTTTTAGCCTAGTGCTCCTCCTTAAGTATGGACTAGTACTCTTTTCTTGTGCACTCTGTTTTCCTTTTTGCTTTTTCTTTGCTATAGCAGTAGCCTGAAGATGTACTAATCTTTCTGACAGTGGTTGATAGTCCTCTTCTATGGATTGCTCATGGGATGGATAGACTTCTTGGATGGTTCTTTTGCCTTTTTTTTTCTTCTGTTTCTTGTTTTTAGCTCTATCTTCTTCTTCATTTTGGACAGTTTCTTGAGTTTCTATTGTAGGGGAGTCTTGGACTGTAATGTTCTTTTCTTTCCTCCTACTTTTCCTTGGAATCTTTGGTGGACTGCTTCCAGAGGCCTCAGATGGCTCTTGGAAGTAGTTTCTTGTCAAGAATTGCTCCCAAGTATCTTTAGTTTTCTTCAACTGGTCCTCAATAAGAATTTTTATGAATCCATGATGGTAGAGATGAAATTCAATGTTGCCTATGTGTTTTTGAACTGTAAAACTCATCTTTTTCAAACTCAATAGCAGAAAATGAGGCAAATTAAGAGTGTGACCCTCTAGGAAGTTCATCATCAATCTAGCATGATATATATACATAGAACCAAAACAACCTTCACATGTGATAAATTTCTGGATAACTAATAGTAGACTAGACCATTCCTCTTTTAGTGCATGAACAGGGATGCCTCTTGTAAATACGGTGGTATCCATACCTTGGTTTTGTAGCATGATTCTCCATATCTGATCGTCCACACTTCTATTTTTAAACCACCTTTCACCTTCTTGAGGTAGGCTTGTGGCAGTTGCTACTGTGGCCTCAGTCACTGTGAACTTCAAGTCTCCAATCTCCACTGTTTGTCCATCAAAAGACTCTGCAAAAGCTTTGGTCACCTCCTTGTTATGGCCTTTAAACTTTTGGATAAATCGTAACCATCTGGCTTTCTTTAGCAATTCCTTAGTTTGAGGATAACCTTCCAAGTATTTTGGTCCTTCCGGCTCTGCTCTCATTAATTTTCCCATCCTCTGTTTTAAATTCCAACTGAGAGTTCTTCTGTGTGTGAGGGTTCAGAAAAAAATGGCTCTGTTACAGGGTTTAGAATAGACTGTAGTGGCTACAATCGGGGTTTAGAGCAAACTGTAGTGGCTGAAGTCGGGGTTTAGAGCAAACTGTAGTGGCTGCAGTCGGGGTTTAGGATAACTGTAGTGGCTGCAGTCGAAAATGGAGAACAGGGAATGGAAGTACCTGAATTACCAGAGGAACAGAGGGTGAGCAGCAGTAACAAGTTTAAAATGTGGATGCATGTGAGGGGTATGCTATTAGTGGAGTGGTGAATGAATTGAATCGGATGACTGTGTATGAAATTTTTACACGTCTCAACAGACGGCTGCGGAAATTACGGCTACGAAGAACTGTAACACAATAGGTCACGTCTCAAGAGTACGGGTAATAAATGGAAGTGCAGTCAGTCTTGAGTTTAAACTCGGAATAATCATGAAACCATTGGAGAAATGAATGCAAGGTGTGTGGAGTGACAACGTAGAATAGGAGTGGTAATGGAGCTATCATATAAAATCATTGCACATAGTATAACTTGTTATGGTTTGATAACTATGAGTAATTATGACTTGAATTGTTATTTGATAAAGATTTTTGATCATACCTTTGGAAACTTTGTAATTTCTTGCTCAAGGCTTCTAACCAATTGCTTTTCCTTGATTTTTTGGAGATGCCCCATGTCTTTAGCTCAATTACACCTGCATTTCATGATTATTGCACTAACAGTTGACTGTAAATTTGAATGCGGAAATCGTTTCTGGTTGCGGAAACTGCTTCTGGCTGCAGAAACGGTTTCCAGCTGCGGAAACTGAGACAACACCTCCTTAACTGCACAAAGATAGTTAGAGAAGAACTAACTGAATGAAAATAGTCCTGAAAGGGACTTTTATTGATGAAATGAAATGGAATGAGTGGAATGAAATGAAAATGAAGTGGAGTGAAGTGAAATGGAAATGAGAATGAGATGGAGGTGAAGTGAAATGGCAAATGAGATGGAGTGAAGATGGAAAGAGAAGGAGAGGAGATTTTCTTTTTGGAAAATATAGGGTGTCAGGTGTCCCTGATTTTCACTCTACATTTTCTGTATAAGACCGCCAATCTATGATTGGTTTTCAGGCTTATACGATTTTTTATTTTTATTTTTTTTTTTCACTGAAAGAGACAAAGGCTAGGCTGATGGGGGAGAAGGATTCTTCTCCACCAGCCTTATTGCAGAATTCTCTTGGAACATTTTGACAAATTCCTCTCTTGAGAGTGGCTTATGATAAATTTTCAATCGGTGGCCATTCACAATGAGAGGAGTTTGAAATTCATCAATGGTCTTGATTCTTACCACTCCATTGTTAAAGACTTTGTCAATCTCATATGGCCCAAGCCAATGAGTCTGAAATTTTCCTTTGAAGTCTTTAAACTTTGAATCAAATAGTAACGCCCAATCTCCCTCTTGAAACTTTCTCTCTTTGATGTATCTGTCATGCCACTTAGCTCTTTGATGTTGAACTAGATCAGTCCTTAAAATTGCATCTTGTCTGATCTCATCTAGCTCATTCAGCTGCTCCATTCTGTGCTTTTGGGCTTCTGATAGATTCATCCCCAACTGGACTGCCATCTTGAAAGTCTTGACTTGAAACTCAATGGGGAGCAGGACCTCTTTCCCATAAACAAGTTCATAGGGAGAATGTCCTGTTGTGTTCCTCCATGTAGTTCTATAGGCCCATAAGGCTTCAGGAAGCCTTTCTGCCCAATATTTTCTGTGTAGATGAACAATTTTGGTGATGATGCTTTCAAGAACTTTGTTTGTAGACTCCACTTGGCCATTTGCTTGCGGATGGTAAGGAGTAGATTTTCTGTGCTTGATTTTGTATTCTTCCATCAGCTTCTCCATCAAGTTAGATGTAAATTCACTTCCCTGATCTGTCACAATTTCTCTTGGGACACCAAAATGAGTAAAAATATCCTCAAAAAGAAATTGAACAACTGAATTTTCAGTGGCAGAAGGCAATGCTTTGGCTTCTACCCATTTAGTGACATAATCAGTGCATACCAATATATACTTCTTTTGTTTAGATGGTGGATTAATGGGTCCAATGAAATATAAAGCCCATTTTTCAAAGGGTTCGATGAGAACCTATGGTTGTAATGGCATTTCATTTGAAAGAGTCAGTCTCCCAACTCTTTGGCAGCTGCCACACCTTCTGACATATTGTTTTGCATCTTTGAAAAGGGAAGGCCAATAATATCCTAAAGAAAGGATTTTATAGGCCGTCCTTTTGTCAGCAATGTGTCCACCGCATGGTTCATCATGACATGCCTTGAGGATGTCAGGCATTTCATCTTCCCGAACACATCTTCTGATCACACAATCTAGCCCTGTTTTAAACAGTTCATTAGAAATCCATGAATAACTTGAACTCTCCTGAATAATTTTTCTTTTTTCACCAGGAAATAGATGTGGGGGTAGCTTCCCTGTAACCAAATAGTTAGCAATATCTGCATACCAAGGAGTGTTAGTAGTTACTGCAAACAAATATTCATCTGGAAATGTATCCTCTACAGGAGAATCTTCGTTAGTATTTTGGATTCTAGACAAGAAATCAGCTACTATATTTTGTTTCCCTGGTCTATCCAACACAGTAATATTGAATTCTTGTAAAAGTAAGAGCCATCTTGTAAATCTGCCATTAGTAACAGTTTTATTCATGAGATATCTAATTGCATAATGATTAGTATGGACAAAAGTTTCATAGCCAGTTATATAGTGTCTAAACTTATTGATTGCATGAACAACAGCTAAGAACTCTTTCTCAGTCACAATATAGTTTAACTCAGTGGGAGTCAAATTTTTACTGGTGTAGTAAATGGCATAAGGAACTAAATCATTTTGTCCCAACATAGCTCCTAGAGCTGTATCTGAAGCATCTGTGGAAATATGGAAAGGAAGTTTTCAATTCGGACCTCTCAAAATGGGTGCTTCAGATATTCTTGTTTTCAAAGTTTCAAATGCAGATTGACAATCAGGATCCCATTTGAATTCACAGTCTTTTGTAAGTAATTTGAAGAGTGGAGATGCTATTTTGGTGAAGTTTTCAATAAATCTTCTATAGTATCCAGTAAATCCAAGAAAACTTCTAACATCTTTTTGACAATTTGGAATAGGCAACTTGGAGATGACTTCAACTTTTGATCTATCAACTTTAATCCCATCTCCTGAAATATGATGTCCTAAAACAATCCCTTCAGTAAACATCATAAAGCATTTTTCATGACTTAATGATAGGTTTGTTTCTTTACATCTTATAAGGACTTTTTCCAAATTCTTTAATGCCTCTTCAAACGAATTACCATAAACTGTAAAATCATCCATATAAACCTCTACACAATCATGGATTAGATCAGAAAATATTCCTAGTACTTCCCTTTGAAATGTTGCGGGTGCATTACATAATCCAAAAGGAAGTACTCGATAAGCAAAATTTCCCCATGGACAGGTAAATGTGGTCTTGTCCTGATCTTCAGGTGCTACCTGAATCTGATTGTAACCACTAAAACCATCCAAAAATGAAAAATACTTTTTGCCTGCTAAAGTATCTAATACCTGATCGATAAAGGGTAAAGGAAAGTGATCCTTCAAAGTTTCTTTGTTCAATTCCCTGTAATCAATGCATACCCTCCATTTACCATTCTTTTTAGGTACTATAACCAAAGGAGAAACCCATCGGCTATGTGAAATTGGATAAATGAATTTTACATTAAGTAACTTTTGGAGCTCTTCTTTCACTATCTCCCTAAGGTTTGGATTCATCCTTCTCTGAGGTTGTCTAATTGGTCTACTGTTTTCCTCAATGTAGATGTGATGAATGCAAGTCTTAGGGTCAATACCTTTCATATCGGTATACTCCCATGCAAATGCAGTAAAATGTTTTTGCAAGATTTTGGTTAGTTCTTCCTGTTGTGACCTTTCTAAATTTTTGTTGATATTCAATGTTTTTCCTAGAAAGATCTCAATGGCGGAACTACCAAACTCTTCCATAGAGAAAAGAGACATTTGTCTAGATGATAGATACTCAATGTCAGAATCTAACTGAAATTGTGTGTTGTCATATTCTGAAGATGTTTCAAAATTTTCTAATGTGTTCAGAATTTGACTATCTTCACTAATTTCAGAAATGGTAAAGACAGGTTGTATAGTATCTTCATCATCAATCCACTCATTATCTCTTATTTCTGTAATGTCTTTTGCTGGAGGATACAGATTGAATTTCTTTGTCGAATTACCATTAGAAATATACATATACCTAGACCTACAACTGATGAAAGCATCGGCTGTGGCCAGCCAAGGTCTTCCTAAGATGAGAGGGTGTCCTCCTAAATTACTCTTGGGAGTTAAAATCATGAAATCCACTGGATATTCCCAAGAGTCTGAGACTGAAATGTCTTCTAATACACCATCTGGTTTAATAATTGATCGATCTGCAAGTTGCAGTAAAGTAGGTGTAAAGAGAAGGTTAGGAAGTTTCAGTTGTTCCATAGTCTGTCTACTCATAATGTTGATAGCAGCCCCTAAATCAATCAAAGTGTTTGGAATTTCTACCCCATTGGTATGTGTTTTGACAATTGGACTACCGGGATCTACATACTTCTGCATAGTAATTTTTCCCATCATGATGTCTGCAATTTTCCCTACCAGGTGGATTCTTCTTGTGTCTCTAGGTTTCCTTCCTGGTCTTTTAAGACTCAACTCCTTTATTGTTCTTGCTAGAATAAGAATCTCTTTAATGGCTTGTAACAAGGGAATCTTGATACAGACATTCTTCAATTCATCTAGAAAATCATATTCAGGCAACAAGATTTGTTTTTCCACCCCTTTGTCAATTTGTAGTCTTTCAAGAAAAGGATGTGTGGATGAAGATGCAGGTTGCTCAACTATAGGAGTTGTGGGGGTTAGCTTTTCTTTTTCTTTCTAAGTGTTTGGGTTTTGAAGAGATGCTTCAGAACCCTTATTGGCTTCAAGAGATTCTTCCTCAGAAATGCTTTGATTTTGGGCATCTATAGAAGGTTTATCTAGAACTCTACCAGATTTGAGTTGTACATCATTGAGAGCAACAATCATATAGGCAGGAAATTGTTGACCTTCTATCATGTAAGCATTTTGAGGGTTTTTATTATTGGGGTTTGGCAATGGCTGAGAAGGAAGTTGATTTGACTTTTGTTGGAATGGAAGCAAGAGTTGAGAATTTGGGTTTTGTTGAGAGGGTTGTTGTTGTTGAAATGGCAATGATAGTTGTGGGTTTTGATTTGGAAGTTGTGGAGCCTGTTGGTTTTGAAAAGATGGAGGATATTGATAAAATTGAGCAAATATCCCATAAGGATTTTTGCATACCTTGTACTCATGATTGAAAAGGATTTTGAGGTTGGGACCAAGGTTGTTGCCAAGGATTCCAATTTGGTGGGGGTTGAAAGTTCATAGAGTTGTTAAACCCTAGATTTTGTTGCCCCTGCCAAGGTCTCCTTGCAACAAAACAGAGAGACTCAATTGTATTTGGATCTTCTTGAAAGACAGCTTTGAGCCCAGGAATTGAAGGACACTCCATGATCTCATTATTCTCTGAACAAATCGCACATGTTTCTACAACTTTTGCATCCAAGGGGCATTCCCTAAGAGCATGTTTTTTCTACATTTTGGGCAAAAGATGGCTAAAGCTTCAGCTTCTTCTTTCTGCTTATTATGGATCTTAAGAGTGTCTAGTTGCTCACTAAGACTCCCTAAGATATCATTTTTGAATTCATCAAGAATATTGCCAATCTCAGCCCTACTTACTGATCCAGTTGCAGATTTGTTTGCTCTGATGAGAGAAGGATCTCTAGGCCCTTTTCTAGTTTTAGATTTTCCTCTTGAGAGATGGACACACAATTCTGCTATGTCATGAAGTGGAAGTTGAGATATGTCCCCTTTTCCCATCATGTTCAAAATATCTATCCATTCATCTCTAATGGCTTTTAATAGAAGGGCTTTCAAGGTCTCCTCATCTAAGTTACTCATTTTTTCTCTTTTTAGATTGTATTGGAATCTTTCAAGTAAATCCTCCAAGTTTTCATCTTCTCTTTCTACCATTTTAAGTACTTCATCCTTATGGTTGGTAGGCATACAATAATCCATGTATCTATCCAAAAATGTTTGTTTCATATCATTCCAAGTCCTAATGGATTGAGTGAGTAATCCCATGAACCATTTCAAAGCAGCTCCTTTCAATGTTGAAGGAAACAGTTTGAGTTTTTGAGAGCTTCTAAATAATCATAGGTTCGACACACGACCTCAAACTCAAATAGAAATGTTTCAGGATCTTTATTTCTTAACCCATGAAAGTTTGGGAGGACAGATGGTGAAATATTTTTCATTGTTGCTCGATAATCCTCATTTACTATAGGAAATCCAAATGAGTTATCTCCATCCCTATTTCCCCCATTGTTACCTCTACCTCCTCCATTATTTCCTCCTCCCCCTTCTCTACCTCTACCTCTACCAAATCCGTTAACTCCCTCTTCTGTCATGGTAGTTTTCTCAGAGATTTTAGAGTCCTTTGGTTCCTCTACTAATGGAAAATGAGGAGGAATTTCTCCCTCTTCTTCCTCAGATGATTCTACTTCTTCAATTACAATGTGTCTCCCTATAGAAGAAAAGAAAGGATCTTTTCCTAATTCAGATTCTATAGATGGTGAGGAAGAGCCCCCTAACTCAACTACTGTCTCTTGAATTCCAGGAATCCTAGGGCTAGGAGTGTAGGTTGGAGATGATGGAGGTGTCTCTTTTCTATTCCTTGAGGTAGAAGGAGTTGTAAAAATCGAACTCTTGGCTCTAGCGAAAAACCTTCCCCTAGAATCTCTTGCTCTATGCATGTCATTTTTTTTTATTTTTCTTCAAGTTAGACTAATAATTCTCTTTCTGATCTTCCAGGTCACTCTAGGTGCAAGAAGAGAGCATACTCAAGAAACTATCAAACCAATAACTTTCTCTTTTCTGATCCTCCAGATCACACTAAGTGCAAGAGGAGAGCATACTTTGAGAAGTTACCAATTTTCCTTCCTTGAATTTTTCTTGTTTTTTTTTTTAAGAAATTGGCTACGTAATTTCACTTCCCCGGCAACGGCGCCAAAATGTTTGGTCAATTTAGTGTGTTCTAAATTTCTATTTAAAATGTCAATCCAGGATTCGTAAACTGACGAAGTGAAGTGTACTATATGTACAAGATAACCATTTCCTTAGTCTTTTGTCGTTTTTTAGTTTGTTTTTGGATTTATCTTTCCCTAATGTGTGATGGCGAAAATGAAAGTTAAGTATGGATGGTGATGGTGATTTCTACAGTGGTTTTCCAAACTTAAAAGTGATAAAAAAGAAAGCTTTAAAACAACTACAATGAAATCAATTCTTAAGAGGAAGTAAATGTATCAAACAGTGAACTAATGACAATGGCCCAGTATCCTTGCTGTTGTATGAAAAAGAAAATGAAAGATGAACTTAAAGCAACTCAAAAATTAAAAGCAAAGCAACTAATTCACACTACTTCAACTCTTCATATCCTTTACCCTTCAGCTCAATCTACCTTGTGGGAAGCAATCATGAACAAGTTAAGCAATATGATATCTAAATGGCAAGAAATTAAATTGCATAAAGGAAACTAATCACACTACTTCAACTCTTCTGATCCTTTACCCTTCAGCTCAATCTACCTTGTGGGAAGCAATCATGAACAAGTTAAGAAATATGATATCTAAATGGCAAGAAATTAAATTGCATAAAGGAAACTAATCACACTACTTTAACTCTTCTGATCCTTTACCCTTCAGCTCAATCTACCTTGTGGGAAGCAATCATGAACAGGTTAAGCAATATGATATCTAAATCACACTACAATAAGTAATATTTTGATTCCTTACTAATAGAGTCACTTGACTATAGAAAGAAACCATAAACAAATGAGTAGTATGATGTCTAAGTAGCAGAAAAATAAATAAGAAAAACACAATTTGAAAAAGGACAGTGCTGGAATTAAACTTCAGAAAATGAAAATTAGCAGGAAGGACAAGATGATCTCATATGTCAATAGTTATCAAAAAGATGGAAATTTGCCCGAGCTACCTAAGAAAACCTGTAGAAAAGCATTGATCAGCTAATAGCTATAAGAAAACATAAATGAAATGTAAAGAACAGTGAATTAAAAACATCAAAACAATATGTTTTATACAAGCTAATGATTATGAAAACAGAAACATAATAAAATCAAATGAAAAATATACAGGGCTTTAGTGCGCAGGGGCCCTCTGCCACCTCAGCCAGTCAACGAACAGTCACAAGAATGAGCTCAAGAAAGTAGTCTGCTCATGTATTAAAGCAGCAGCAAAATATATAAAACAGAGTGCAGTGGGGTTGAAAAATTACAACTCCAAAAAGCTTCTACACAGTGTTTATCAACGCGTTATTTATAATGGAAAAGTGTTGTAACTAACTAACTAAATCCTATGCTATCAACTGCGTTTCCAGAGACACGTAGATCTCCTCAACCTGAGATCTAGCGTAACGGTCTTCATGTTCATTAAATCTTCAGAGTGGTAGCTATTGGATTCAGGTTACGGGGATGATCTCTAGGTGTGTCGATGTCTTTGAGAGCTGAGGACTGTGCCACGTAAACTTTCACGTGCTCAAAACAGAGACGTGCCACCACTAAGTTCCTTGGTTGGCTTTGCCTTTGACCCTTGTTGACCATGACCTTTTATGGATGGTTTGGCTGATCTGAAGGGACACGTTCCATGTACCCGTCACCTGTAGCTTGCCCATGTGGCTTTTTTCTTCATAGGACACCTGTAGCATAGCCTTTAACAAAATGGATACGGAATCCTGTGCTGACTGTGGAAACTGACAAGTTTCCGCAGCTGCCTGAACAAAAATCTAAAACAAACAACAGTCATAAACATAGTTAGAAAACCATGTCAGAAGCTCTTTTTAGACTATAATGCATTGATTTAACAGCTTGGTGGATGAAGTAAGTGGAAAAATAAGGCTGAGAGGCTGTATAGGAAGGTGCAGGTTTGAGGCTCAACACCTTGCTACGGGAGCCTAAAGTACACCTAAAGTAGATAGTAGTGGGAGGATTAAGTGGGATTGATGCAGTTAGAGATCAAAGTGATAGAGGCTAGAGTAGTCAGATACTGAAGAGTGCAGAGAAGGATTGAAAATAGTGCAGAAAGGGTGGTTAGTAGAAGCACAAAGTTTTCAGTTGACAGAGGCAATAGCAGTGAGAGACTTTGATGACAGATGCATCATACTGATTCAGGTTGGGTTTTTTTGTTGTTTCTGAGGTTTTTGGAGCAACAACACTAGAGAGAAGTATTGAATGTATAACATTCCAAAGGTTCTCAATCAAGATCGAGTGGAATTCCTTTCTTGTTGAGAGGGAGCATTGAAAATAGCAACAAGAAATGATAAAAATAGAATCCAAAATATTCCAATTTTAATTTGTCCTTGAATTAAAATTGTGAATTAAAATTGAATTTAGTCTCACCAGTTGCTTGGAAATAATTAATTATTCATTATGGATTAATTAGTTTGAGAAATTCAAGTTATAAGTCTTTCTGAAGTCATGCAACAGTTATCCTTTAAATTAAGGAGATTATCCCTTAATTAAGGAGATAAGATTGAGTTATATTTGAGTTGTAATTAGTTAGCTTAGTTTATTGAGTTAAGTCCAGTTAAATTAGTTCCAAACTATTTGAGGAACTAATTGTGAGTTATCAATCAATTGATGCATGCATGCACTCAACTATTGTACTCTAGATAACTGAAGATTCTCTCATCAGAAACTCATGCATGTCTATTCTGAGAAAGACCTAGTTGAGCTAAATGTCAAGGAGATTGTACTATCAGTTGCATGTTTTCTCCTATAAAGGAAACTCATGCATGCAGAAGGATTAAGCTTCCTTGAGGATTGCATAGTTCTGATAGTGAGTTAGAGTAGTGTGTGAGAGGAGTGTTCTACTGGGTGAAGGAGATCATCCCAGAGGAACTGTGAAAGGAAATAGGAGCTTGGAGGGCAGAGGAGAAGGCTTGTGAGAAGCTTTGATTGCCTGTGAGCATCTGTGAGGATTGTACTGAGAGCTGGCTAGCTATGAGAGCTAAGGCTTTGGATAATTCTTATGCATTTCCACCTTGTATGATAATACAGATAGTGGGGTTTTTAGCTGAGGCTTTCCCGAAAGTATTTTCATGTGTCTTGTGCATTGATTCTTCTTCTTCTAGTTATATGTGTTCAGTTTTGATTCAGCTTGATCTTTAAGCTTCCACAAATTGATATTAGAAGTAGATTATAGTATTTTTCTTTGGTTATATTACATTATTGGGTTAATCTATAGTCAGATTTTCTACATAGTCTTAGAGTGAGATTTGTAGAGAATTTGTAGAATTTCTACAAAGCTACCATAGTTAAAATAGATATTCCTCTCAAAGATTTCACCAAGGTACTATATACCACATATTCTCACTATATTGAATCATTACAATCTAGTGCCCAACTTAAATAGATTAGTTTTGACACTCTTGTGGAGAAGTTTGCAGAAAGGAAAAAGGATGTTGGGAAAAGGAAGACAATCACTCAGTCTTTTGAAGAAGTTGTGTGCCTTGCACAAAAAGAGAAGAATAAGGAACAAGATTTTTCTAGAGGAAGAGGTGGTAGAAGAGGATGTGGAAATAAAAATAATAAAGGTAGGGGGAAAACATTACCAAGCAGGAAGACATGATCTTCATTGTATACATTGAAACGTAAATAAACATGATGCATCGAAATGCAAGCTCTCTTGGGAAAAAATCAATTAAGAAAGAAATTAAGAAAAAGGTAAACCATTAAATCCAGGTCAAGGTACAAAACCTAAATCTTCTCATTATATTGTGGAACATTGCAATATTAGAGTAACTTAATATTTTTTTATTAGTTCAATTGATTCATCGAAAGATGCATGGTTGTTAGATATAGGTGAAACATGGCACATGACCTTTCAAAAATATTTTTTTTTATATTTTAGTGAAAATATAAATGGAGCAGTCTACTTTGCTGACAAGTCAAAAATCAAGCCATCCAGACTTGTCACCATCAGGCTCAAATTTCCTAGACTTGCTGAATTTCTTCTGCATGATGTTTTCTACCTCCTAGAGCTATAAAGAAACTTGTTGTCTTTAGTTCACATCTACCAACAAGGAAACTCCATTCACACGTTTGATGGAAAATTTGAGGTGTGAAAAGAATCAAACATCACACTTGTCATGACATGAATAGAACATGAGAGACTCTTGAAGTTGCAAGGAACATCTGCTTGTGGAAATAACTATGCAATAGTTCTGAGTATAACGAAGGTACATTACCATATAGTCTTTTATGAAATGCACTATTTGGACATATGAACTATGAAAATATTCGTATATTAAATAGAAATGGTGTAACTATTTTCCAACCCTTCCTAGAAAATTGAAAGAATGTGATGCTTGTATCTTAGGAAACATAGCAAACAACGATTTCGTGATTTTCTTATTAGACCGCGTAGAAAGATTGAACTGATTCATGCTGACTTGTGTGGTCCTATTCCTATTCCCTCTGAAAATGGAAATAGATATATGATGACTATTATTGATGAATACACTAGAATGTGTTGGGTATATTTGTTGAAGAATACATATGAAGCTTTTGAAACTTTCAAAAACTAGCATGCATTGATTGAAAACAATATAAAATCTCATATTGTCTCTATTTGTACTGATAATGCAAAAAGATATAAATCAAATGGATTTGTAAACTATCTTCACTAGCATGGGATTCAACATCAAACAATAGTTCCTTATAATCCTCAATAGATTGGCATAGCTGAAAGAATGAACAAAAAAATCTTAAATATGGTTCGTTCAATGATGTTTAAAAAAATAATTAAGTTGATGTTTTGGGCTGATGCAATTTTATGTAGAGTATATTAAAAGTAGATGTCCAACTCATTCTCTAAAAAAAAAGACTCCTTATTAAATGTGGTATGGCCACATTTGTTCGAGAAGGCATCTCAAGGTTTTTTGTTCCCCCTGCTATGCCTTGATTCCTAAGGAACATAGAAACAAACTTGGTGCAAGGAGTCAAAAGTATATCTTCTTGGGGTACTCGGGTACCTTCAAACCATATCGCCTCTGTGATGAATTAAATAAAAGTTTATATTGTCCAGAGATGTGATTTCTTCAATCTTCCAAGACTGAAAATGTTTTTGAGAAATAACTTGATTGCTTAGATAGATTCAAGAATGCAAAATATTTTTATGAATTTGATAATGAGATTCCACATCTTGAAGGGGGGATCCTTTTTCTAGACGAGTCTATGGAATCTCCTTCTGAAGCATTATCTCCCCCTCATGAAGCTCCAACCACTTCTTCAAATTAGGAAGACACTTTGAGTGATGTGATTGAGAGAATTGGAAGGCTAAATATTGATTCAACCCCATCTCAGTCTGTAGAATAACCTGGGCCATTTCAGAAAGGTCCTCCAAAATGGCTCACTAAGACACTTGAAAGTGTTCACCCTCATGAGGTTGGAAATATAGGAATGAGAAGTTCTGCCTGACCAAATGAAGGTGATGTAGATGATTCTAATTCAATTGTTGATATGTTTTTTTCTTATGATTGTGTGTAACAACCTCGGGTTAAAATTTCATGTAATAAAATTTAATAAAGGTAAAATAAGACCATGATCAAGGGACACTTATTACAAGCTGAATGTTCAGAAAAAATATCCTAGTGGACATCACTTGTTGTGTTTTATGGTTAGGGGGAAATTAACAAAGGCAATGGCTAAGGCTTGGGAAAGGCAAAAAGGTATTTTTGGCACATTATTTATGAAAATAATGGAAATTAGGAGAAAAGGAAGGTGAAAGGTGATAGGTTGCATGTGAGGAGGAAAATAATGGAAAATTGAAGGAATTAGAGGCCTCATCAATAAAAGGACCTCAGAGTATCAGTTGGGAGCTTTTTTCAGCCTTTTGTCAGTTTAATGTTAGAATTTCTCTCAAAAAGGAGAAATCACCAAGAGGAGACAAAAAGTAAGCAAGCAAGGAAAGGAAATGAAAAGCAAGGAAAGGAAAGGAAAATCAAAGAAGGACAAGGAAAGAAAATGAAGGAAAGGATCAAGCAATTTCAGCGGGAATACTTGTAGGTAATAGATTGCATGTGTGATTTCCTAGTTGATTTTCACATGGATGGTATGTGCATGTTGGTATATGGTTCTTTTTCTATCATTGGCATGGATTTTTCTTGGATTCGATAGTGGATTATATCCTAACCTTAACATTTCCGGATAAACATGGTGTGGTGGGATTGTTCTCGGTTTGAGCTTTGGATTGTCAGATGGTTTTGGAATCTAGGGTGAGGTGGTCTCACAAAAAATTCCCAAAGGCCTAGGAATCCCTTGACCAGTAATGGTGGGATACACGATAAATAATGAGGGTGGAGATAGGAAAAAACCTCAAGGATGTTGAATAAATTCTAAGGCATCCAAGCTCAATTCAGTTTTTTGATCTCGAGATCGATTTAGGTGTGATCACGATATGGAGAGGGTGGAGGTGGTTTAACTTATGGATTCCCTTGGTTGTCTTTGGATTGGTTTATCCCCTGAGATCCCACATCCATACTTGGAATATGGCATGGGGGTGATTGGCTGAAAGAAAAATATGGTTCATCCAATCTATCGTCGGGTGGAACGTGGAAGTCCTAAACTCAGTTGGTAATTTACTATGGTTAATAAAAGCTAAGTTTCTCTTACTTTGATGAGCAAATGAACTTGTTATTATGTGGCTTTAATGGTTTTTCTGTCATTGTTATTTATCTAGTTATATGTTGGTTATAAGAATAGTTTTATGATAGATCTCAGTCATGGCTCTTTTGATGTTTCCCTCATATGTGAATAAGTAATGAATGCAATACCTAATTGGTGTTAAGACAA
This sequence comes from Pinus tabuliformis, assembly GCA_031772625.1. Lineage (NCBI taxonomy): Eukaryota > Viridiplantae > Streptophyta > Pinopsida > Pinales > Pinaceae > Pinus > Pinus tabuliformis. The sequence goes on from CM062818.1 coordinate 937,512,951, forward strand.
CTAATGAGAGAAGGTAGTGACCCTTCTTGTTAAACTTCAAATATGTTTTCAGTCCCTTATGTTCAGACTTACATTCATGACTTGTACATTGCATATCTACCAAGTGTTTGAAAAAATTTCAGTCTTAGTTGGGGATGGTCAAGTGAATTCCTGGCTTGAGTTTTTTGTTTACAAGTATTTTCTTCATGTATGTTATAAGTTCTAAAATTTACATAGAGTTTTGGGTAGAGGCTAAGCCCCAACCCTTTAAAGTAGCCTTAATTCTCATTGTTGTTGGTATAGAACTGACAGAACAAGGCTATAGGCACACTGATGCAAGCCTATAGGAGTGACTGGGAACTCATAGTCACATGGCGTTCTTTGTAAGGGAGAGGCTGGGGCTCTAGGTTAGGGAAAATGTGAGTTGTCATAGGGGTTGGACACTTGGAGGGTTTGGACACTTGGAGGGGTTGGGTTACTCCTAGAGGTCTTATGGAACATGAGGGAAGTTAGTAAGGCCTTTTTGTGTCGACTCCATTTCCTTAAGGTAATCTAGGAGGCTGAGCCATATCATAGTAACCCCTCATCTCACGTTACCCAGGTAAGCCAGTGATAGTGGGTATATGTGAGAGGAGGAAACGTTAAAGGGTGCTATCAAAGTGGGTTGCACTGTCCTTGGGTCATATATGATACTGTAATGTTGTATCAGAGTGTGGATTCACTCTCTTTGGATAATTTTGATGTTGTCAAGGTCATGGTTATCATGAATGGGATCAGGGTATACAGTTGGTATGGTCATGCATGATTTTGTTGAGATGATATGTTATTACATGGATATGTTTATGATTATACATGTACATGCTAATGTGGAGTGATATTGCAGATGAGATAAGCCTCACATGAACATCACTAAGTTATGGATTTGGTTTCATTATCTATTTGGTTTATCTGACATCGTATACTTGCAGGAAGAAGAGAATCAAAGGTGATGAGAAAAATGGTAGACTATAGTTCTCATCAATATCCCTATAGATCAGTTGGGAAACAAAGAGAAGAGTATTCTCTTGGTATAGCACATAAATTAAGGAGGGGTGTAGAGATAAAAAGTTGCAAATAAGACAAGGACAAGTTGGTTGAGGCTAATGCAGCAATCCTTCAGAGCTTGTCAGAGTTGAAGAGACATGGACAACTGAGGATTAGTCAAAATCAAGAAGAGAAAACTAATGGAGCCTATGGTAGAAAATCTCGGTTCAAATACATGTTGGATAGAGGGGACATAGTTAGAGGTGGAAGATCACTGGATACATATGACAAGAGGACTGCTATGTATGAGCATAATTATAGTTCCCCATCTAGGAGACATAATTACAGTCATCACCATCATCATCCTTATAGGAGGAGGGATTATTTACTTGAGGATTTTAAGAAGGTGAAGCCTCCTACATTTGATGGAGAGATGAATAACCTAGAAGATGCAAAGGCATGGTTTCTCAGAATGAAGAAATTCTTCAAATTGCATAGCTATTCAGAGAACATGAAAGCTAAGCTAATTTTATTGTTAAAGGTAAGGCAAATATTTGGTTGGATGATGTAAATAATTTCAAAGGTATTCTGGAATAAGACTTGATTTAGGATGAATTTGAGAGACAATTAAAGAAGTACTTATAAGAGAGGTATTGTGATGATAGAGCTAAGGATTTTTATGAACTACAAATGGTTTCTATGACAAATGATGAGTATAGTAGCAAATTTTTGGAGTTTTTGAGGTATGTGCCATATCTCAAGGAGGAGAAGGCTAAGATCCAAAGATTCATCAGTGGATTTCCAGAAACATATATAGACTTGATTAAGTTCGATGAGCCTAGATCACTAGAGGAAGCCATCTGTAAATTGAAGCATTGTTATGCACACTCAAAGCAAAAATATGAGCCTAAATGTGAATTGAATTGAAATGAGAAAGTAAAAGGAAAAGGGTCACTAAAGTGGGGAAGACCTCAAGATTCAAGTGAGAAAGAAAATGTTTCTCCTTACAATAAGTTCACTGTAGTTGATAAGGGACACGTGTCACATCCGAGAGAGTAGAAGACTAGAGGTGATAATAGAGCACTGTTGCAATGTTGGATATGTGGAAAAGATCAATGGAAGAAGGATTTTCCATTGTACAAGGGAGGTATGCCTCATATATATAGCGCTCAAGAGGTGCAAACAATTGGGAATGTTGGTCATAATATTCCTTGGATTTGTGTGGTTGTGGATAATAGGCAGATAGATCATGAGGAATCTATCATTGAGATGGATGGTAAGATTTATGATCAAGTTATTTATATTTTTATTGATCCTAGATCTAATTATAGTTATGTTAATTCTAACCTGGTGGATAAGTGTGGCTTGAGAAAATTAGTGCATGCAGATTCTTGGTTGGTGAAATTGGCTACAAGTACAAAGAAGATAGTTCATCATTGGGTAAGATCTTTTTAATTTAAGTTGATTTGTATGCCTACAACAACACATTTGAATTTACTTCCATTGGGATCATATAATATGCTATTGGGTATGGATTGGATGTATCTTCACAGGACCAAGGTAGATTTCTATGATAACGCTATTGAGTGCCTTGATGATAATGGAGAGAAAATAATCTTGTAGGGGAAGAAGAAGCCTACATCAGTGAGGATGGTCACAACTATGTAGGCTAAGCATAGTTACAGAAAAGGGTGTGTGATGTTTGCAGTTCATATTTCTAGTGACAATAGTAAGGATGTTGAGGATGTAGAAATCTTCAAGAGGTACCCTGTATTGTAGTAGTTTTAGGATGGAGCAGATATTCCAGTGTTTCCTTCGCATAGGGAAGTATAATTTTCTGTTGGGTTCGTACTAGGGGTGGCACCAACATCAAAGAAACCTTATAGGATGAGCACTCCAAAATTAGTAGAGTTAAAGTTGTAGTTGAAGGAAATTCTTGACAAGGGATACATTAGGCCAAGTGTAACCTTGGGGTGCACTACTATTGTTTGTGAAGAAGAAGGATGATACTCTTAGATTGTGCATTGATTACAAGTAGCTAAATAAAGTGACGATAAAAAACAATTATCCATTGTCGATGATTAATGACTTGTTTTATTAGTTGAAGGGAGAAACAATGTTCTCAAAGATATATATGTGATCAGGATACCATTAGGTACACATCAAAGAAGAGGACATCTACGAGACCACCTTCAAAAAAACCTATGGGCATTATGAGTTTGTTGTAGTTCCATTCGGTTTGAATAATGGTCCAAATACTTTTATGTGTTTGATGAATAGTGTGGTGTGTCCTCATCTGAAGAAGTTTGTTGTTGTATTCATTGATGACATCTTGATATATTCTAAGAATGATGAAGAGCATGTCGATCATTTAGCAACAATGTTGATATTGCTAAGAGAGCATTAGTTGTATTCTAAGCTTAGCAAGTGAAGTTTTTTTAGGAAAAAGTACACCATTTGGGACATATTGTTTCTAAGAATGGCATCGTAGTAGACCCTAAGAATATAAAAGCTACCATGGAGTGGGAAACTCCTAGAAATTTAGAGGAAGTGAGATCATTCATGGGCTTAGGAGGTTACTATAAGAGGTTCATCAGGAACTTCTCAAACATTTCATATCCTATTACATCATTACAAAGGAAAGGCAAGAAGTTTGAATGGATAAAGGAGTGTACAGGCAGTTTTGAGCAATTGAAGCAGTTGTTGACAAATGCTCCAGTATAAAAAATTGCAGATCCAAATAAAGAGTTTGTAGTATGTACAACTGCTTGCAAGAGAGGGCTTAGTGGAGTCCTTATGAAGGACAAACAAGTGATATGCTATGAGTCCAGCAAAACTGAATGAGCATGAGAAAAACTATGTGACTCATGATATTGAGTTGGTAGTTATTATTCATGCCTTGAAGATGTGGAAACATTATATTCTTGGCATGAGGTTTGTGTTGATGGGCGATCACATGAGACTAAGATATATGTTTGGCCAGCTGAATATGAATGTGAGAAAATCCATATGGTTAGCTACCATTATTGAGTTTTACTTTGAGATCAGGTACATTAAGAGAAGAGGGTTGTGAAAGCTATAAGCAAGAAATTGCAGCTAAACCATGTTGCAACAATGAGCTCATATGGGACACACTTATATGATCAGATCCTACATTCAGGACAACAAGATGATAGGTACAGAGAGCTTATGCTCAGGTTACAAGAGAGTATAGGTACAGGTACAAGTACAAGTAGTTTTATAGGTGATCAAGATGTGGATTATCGTCTTACAACATATGGTTTGGTGAGATTTAGGGACATGATCTATGTGTCGGATGATAGTGAACTAAATAAGCTTATCTTGAAGGAGTTTCATGTAAAACCATATTTAGATCACCCAGTCTCTCAAAGGACCTTGACTATAGTAAAGAAGTTCTACTACTGGCTGAATCTAAAGAAGGAAGTGGCAGAGTTCATGGCAAGATGTTTTGATTGTCAATAGGTCAAAGCCGAGTGTAAGAATCCAAGTGGGTTGCTTGAGCCTATTCCAATTGCAGAGTGGAAATGGGTGGTCATTTCCATGGATTTCATTATAGGAATTTTGAGGACATTGAGGTAGCATGATTCTATCATGGTTTTATTAGACAGGTTGAGAAAGGTATCTTACTTTATTCCAGTGAAGACTACATTTCCTCCATTGAGGTAGCACATGCCTTCATGAGGGATATTTTGAGATTGCATGATGTTCCGAAGAATATTGTGTTAGATAGGGATGCGAAGTTCACTTATAAGTTTTCGAAGGAGTTGTATGCAGGATTAGGGACAAAGTTGGCCTTCAACACAACTTATCATCCATAGAGATATGGGCAGACATAGAGGTTCAACATGATACTGGAGGATATGTTGAGGATGTATATAATGAATTAACATATGAGATGGGAGGAGTATCTTCCATTAGTTGAAGTTTCACATGGCAACAATTATTAGGAGTCACTGAGGATGAGTCCGTTTAAGACACTTTATGGGTGGAGTTGTAACATTCCCATCAATTGGAGTGATCTAGTGAAAAGGGTACTTATTGGAATGAACATGTTGGAAAAGATGGAATAAGAAATGCTGGTTATAAAGAAGAATCTAAAGGAAGCATAGGATATGCATAAACATTATGCAGACCAACAAAGGGAATTTAAGGAGTTTCAGGTTGGGGAGCATGTGTATATGTGCATCGAGCTCAAGAAGAGATCCTTGAGTATTGAGTCATGTGCCAAGTTAGCACCACGATATTGTGGCAATTTTGAGATCCTTGAGAGGATTGGACCAGCGGCCTACAGACATGCACTACCTCTGATAGTGAAATTCCATGATGTTTTTCATGTTTTATTGCTTCAAATAAATGTAAAGGATGTTGATCATGTCATTGATTGGTATGTATTGTAGGTGGAATAAGAAGGAGAATTCCAGCTAGAACCTCAATGTATATTACAGTGGAAACATCTCATTCTCCAGATAAAGCACTTGAGCACGTTAAAGTGTAGTGGAAGCAATTTGGGCTCGATGAAGCTACATGGGAGATGGATGATCAGATGCGGGCTATGTATCCTTCATGGTTTCCTAGTGAAGGAAAATGAGTCTTGGTATTTCTACATATCTATGTATGGTTTCTCTTGTAAATACCGTAATGAGCTAAGTTATAAATCTCTAATAAGTGGTATGGTTGTCATGTTGTCATGATTTACATGATTTTTTTTCTTTTGAGCAGGATGTTATCGTAAATACACCAATGAGCTTGGTTATAAAACTCCATAGCCAGTATGTTTTTTAGCTTCAACGGGTTTATTTGGTCTAGGTGTGGTTTAACACCAAGGATGATTTTCCCCTAAGGGGGAGGGGTCTATAACAACCCTAGCTTAAAATTTCTTGTAATAAAATTTAATAAAGGTAAAATAAAACTACAGGTAAGGGACACTTATTCAAAGTTGAATGTTGGGAAAAATATCGTAGTGGGAATCACTTGTTGTATATTATGGCTAAGGGTAAACTGGAAAAGATAATGGGTAAGGCTTTGGAAACGAAAAAGCGTATTTTTGGCACATTATTTATGAAAATAATGGAAATTAAAAGAAAATGAAGGTGAAAGGTCACAGATTGCATGTGAAGAGGAAAATAATGGAAAATTGAAGAAATTAGAGGCCTCATCATTAAAAATACCCTAGAGCATCAGTTGGTAGATTTTTTCAACCTTTTGTAAGTTTAGTGTTATAATTTGTGTCAAAAAGGAGAAAGAACCAATAGGAGAAAGAAAGTAAGCAAACAATAAAGGAAAGGAAGAGCAAGGAAAGGAAAGGAAAACCAGAGGACAAGGAAAGGAAAGGAAGGCAAGGATCAAATAGCTTTGATGGGAATACTTGTAGGTAATAGATTGCTTGTGTGATTTCCTAGCTAGTTTTGATGTGAATGGTATTTTCATGTTGGTATACTTTTCTTTTTCTTTCATTGGCATGGATTTTTCCAGGATTCGACAATGCATTTTAGCCTAGCCTTGCCATTTCTAGATAGACATGGTGTGAAGGGATTGTTCATGATTTAAAATTTGGATTACTGGATGGTTTTGGAATCTGGGGTGAGGTGGTCTCAGGAAAAATTCCCAAAGGCCTAGGAATCCCTTGATTGGTAACAACGGAATACACAAGAAATCTTAAGGGTGGAGACAGGAAAATTCCTCAAGGATGGTGAAGAAATTTTGAGGCATCCAAGCTCAGTTTAGTTTTGTGATCTTGACACCGGTTTAGATGTGATCATGGTATGGAGAGGGTGGAGGTGGTTTAACCTCTGGATTCCCTTAGTTGTCTTTGGATTGTTTTATCCCATGAGATCTTACATTCATGCTTGGAATATGGAAGGGGGATGAATGGTTGAAATAAATATCTGGTTTAGCCATCTATGGTCAGGTGGAACATGGAAGTCATGATCGTGTTTGGTAATTGTCTATCGTTAATAAAAGCTAAGTTTATCTTACCTTAATGAGTAAATGTACTTGTTATTATGTGCCTTTAATGATTGTTCTCTCATTGTTATTTATCTATTTATATGGTGGTTATAAGCATGGTTTTATGACATATCCCAGTCATGGTTCTTTTCATGTTTTCACTCATAATTGAATAAATAATGAATGCAAGACCTAAGTGGTGTTAAGATAGCTAATGAGAGAAGGTAGTGACCCTTTTTGTTAAACCTCATATAAGTTTTCATTCCCTTATGTTCAAACTTTGATTTCATGACCTTTAGGTCGCATATCTACCAAGTGTTTGAAAAAATGTCAGCCCCGGTTGGGGATGGTCAAGTCGAGTCCTAGTTTGAGTTTCCGGTTTACAAGTATTATCTTAATATACATAGAGTTTTGGGTAGAGACTAGGCCCTAGCCTTGGAAAGTACCCTTAATTCTCACAGTTACTGGCACAACGCTGGAAGAACAAGGTCACAGTCGCACTGATGCATGCCTATGGGACTGAATAGGAACCCATAGTCACTTGGTGGCCTTGGCAAGGGAGCGAATGGGGTTCTAGGTCAGGGAAAAGGTGAGTTTTCTTAGGGGTTGGAAAATTGGAGATGTTGGGTTAATATTAGAGGTCCTATGGCACTTGAGGGAAGTCAGTAAGGTATTGTTGTGTTGACTCCATTTCCTTAAGTTCATCTAGGTGGTTGAGTCATATCATAGTAACCCCTCACCTCAAGTTTACCCTGGGTAAGCTGGTGAAAGTGGGTAGATGTGAGAGGAGGAAATGTTACATTGTGAATTAAATTTGTGTACTTATTTCAAGCCAACTTTGATCTTGATGATGAAACTTTATTTTTCAAGAAAGTTGGAAAAACTATTGGTTATTTTGTGGTATATTTAGATGACCTACTGGTGATACAGAACAATGAAAATTTTATTGCATAAATAAAGAAAGAATTGAGGAAAGGATTTGAGATGATAGATTTTGGATATGTTCACTATAATTTGGGAATTGAAGTAACATAACATCATAAATTTATATTCCTCTGTCAAAGGAAGTATATTGGATATTTGTTGAACAAATTTAGCTTGGTTGAATGCAATCCTTTATCCACACCAATGGAAAAAAAATTAATATCACGTCCAAAGAAGAAAATGAATTTGAGGATGCAACTAAGTACAAACAGCTCGTAAGAAGTCTCAACTACCTCATTACTACTAGAATAGACATTTCATTTGATGTTGGAATCCTTTCAAAGTTTATGCAAAAAGCTTGTGAGGGTCATTGATCTACTATAAAAAGAGTTCTAAGGTACTTGAAGGGAACTCAAAACTTTGGACTCAAATATACATAGGTGAATGAACTTAGCTTGATTGGATATTTTGATTAAGAATTTGTTGGAGATAAGGAAAATGGATTATCTACTTCAGCTTATGTTATGAGTCTTGGACCAGGAGTTGTCTCCTAGAGGGCACACAAACAATCAGTGCCAACAGATTCCAATATAGAGGTAGAATATGTGGCAACTGCAAAAGTAACCAAGGAGATTGTGTGGCTCAAGAAAATTCTTGAAGATTTGCAATAGAAACAACTTCATTCTACTCCTATTTTGATTATGAATACTTCTACAATAAAATTGGCAAAGAATCTAAAACTCCATGATTGAACCAAGTGTATCAATACAAAGTATCATTTTATTCAACATCATGTTGAGGCAAAGACTATTCACTTACACCATTGTTCCACAAATGAGAAGATTGCAGATATCTTCACCAAAGTGATTGGAAGAGAAAATATTGAAAGATTCAAAATGATGCTTAGGCTTACAAACACCCATTCACATTAAGGGGGGAATTTTCACATCTAATCCTCTGGGATTGGATAAATATATTGTAAATATGTAAATAAAAAATAAAAAGACGAAGATACCTTGGAATATGAATCCCAAGGGTCTCTCTCATATGTGTATATATTAATGTTATTCTTAATAGAAAATGAATTTTTGTGGAGTTACCACATACCTGGCCTGACAGCGCACAACCATAATGTGAGGGACACTCACAACTATAGTGTGGTAGTGTTTTTGTGGCAATGGTGTACCAAAAGACACCTCCTTAGCGGTTGATTGTTCCTAGCAAAGGATCACAGGAAGAATTGGTGATGTTAGTGAATAGACTTAAATAAACACAACATTGTAAATAGTGGAAAAAATGCATACATAAACATAAACTAAACAAACAGATAAATACACAAACAATGGTCAATGGAGCAAACAATTCAACAAAATAATGGAAAATGCTCCCTTTATTGGCTGCCAATAGTAGAGGTTGAATACAATAGATGAATATTAGACACTTGAAGAGAATTATTTGAGCTATGGTGCTCAAAAATCCTCAACAAGGGGGTTTCTTTTCCTCAATCTCTTTGCAAGTTTCTCCTCTGTCTCAAAGAAGTATGAATACTCTCGAATGGTGGATTCTTCTTTTCTCACTAGGATTATGGATTTCTTAGAAGCAATATCGCCAACATGCTAATGATATTTCCTTCTTTGTCTTCAAAAATGGAATGGTGTATTTCTTTGATAGAAGTTTGGACAACATAATAATCTTTCATATTTTGGCTCTCCCATGGCATGTTTATATAGAATTTTTTGAATTCATCTTCCCCCTCTTGGTTCATGCATGATAATGACACATGAGTTGGACAAGATGATTCCATTGAGGGATGAATATCTTTAGGGTGACTCGAATTCATCTGTATTGGACTAAGCTCATGTTAGAGAATCAGCCACAAGTGTGTGGAGTGGTCCTGAATCGTTGTCATCCATTTATTCAACCACATGGCTTTTGAAGCATATTCTACATGTGCGGCACTTATTAAAGAAATAGCCACGTGACATCAATTGTTTTTATCTTTATAAACTTTGGACTTGAGGAGAAATTTAATTCCTTAAACTTCATGACGTACTTAGCTAGAAAATATCCACTTGTGCATTCTAGTAGACACCTTTTAGTGTCTTCTGGATTGTGACAACATGTGTACAATTTTCTGGTGTTGACAGTTCCCCCCTGATGTATGAGGTTAGGGGAAAAATTATAACCGAAATACATCAGATTTTCTTTTTTGACAGAGATTCTGATCAACTTTTAGAGAGAGAGGATAACTTGTTATGGAGATTAGTAGAGAAACCCCTTGACGGAGTATAAATTGAAACCATGCTTTGGTGAAAACCTAAAGAGTAAAAAAATGTGTCTATATGAGGTGAGCATGTCCCATGCTTGTTATGATGACTAATATTAAATTATTACAATAAGATGAAGAATGGTCATTTCCAGTCAACGTTATGGTGGTTAATGTGCTGATAGCTGATGATGATAATTGTTGACGCCCTCAAGGGTGCTTCTTGGCCAAATAGACTAAATTTGGTTCCCCCATTCATAATAGAGGTGAAGAATTGTTGAATGAGGTGCTACAGTATGCATGGGTCTTGGACTTCGGGTACCTCTCCCGTATCATGGTGTAAGAAATGTTGGATGAGGTTCTTAGTGATGTAGGGTATTTGACTAAATGAAATTACTACAACAGTAGCTAAGTACGACATTGCCTTGACATGGAATCTTGTGTTGGTGTTGAATTTCAAGGGGATTGATAATATCAATGGGAAATAATGATTCTCATTGTGCCACTTGAGGATATCCCTACAAGGGGGGAGTATCCAAGGTACTACCCCTATCCTAGAATACAAATGTTCAAGTCAATAGGAAAGGAGAGTTAACTACCCAACATGTTGGGTCAAGGAACCAATATGAGATGTAGATAGACTGTAATAATGTGGGTTAGATAAAGCATGATAGTGAGAGTTGAAGATATAAGAGGATATGGAAAACCTACCCGAGGTCAGAGATTTTGTGCAAATGACAACAAACAAAACATGTTTACTGATAGTGATGGCCTTGGAGTTGGAAGGATTTCCAGGTTGGGTGTGAGTATGTTTTCACTGGTGTGAAAGTGGAAAATGAATGTTAGTGAGCTGCAAGATCCGAACAAGGGTGGATAGAATTTTCCATCAGATAAAAGACATAAATAGAAAAAATGTGGGTTGGAGTCTCCTAAAAAAGAATCTTGTACACTTTCCTAAATGATATGAGGGTGATTTGGATGTACAACCATGGAGATGGGTGACCCATAATGATGGTGACATGTATGGAGGTGTGGTGCTTTTTGCTAAGGATGGGGGCCCCATTGGTTGGTCTCCATGTTGTGTTTGTGAGGAAGATGAAGTGACACATATGGGTTATGCAATATGGGTGAATGATAGGCAAAATGCAAGACGCAGAGGTGCATCCGTATTGATCAGTCATAAAGTATTAGGGATGGCCCGAGAAATGGGGTGCATGTGTGATGAGTGTAGCATAATAAGGCTAAACTTAAAGGCATGTAATTGGAGTGGTTTCCAGGCTGAAGTAAGTGGTCATGGATCCTATTAGTGAAGAGGGGTCTACAAACATGAAGAAACCCATGAGTGGGAGGTTTCTATGGATCGATGTAGATGTTTATCATATGCAAAGGTGAGATGGTGATAAACATGGTCGAGATGGGGGAACCTATGGTACATTTGGAGAAATGATTTTAGGATATGTAAAGCTTGAGAGGAAGCCCATCATGCTAAGTGGATAATGATACCTTCTCTGTTGTTTTCTTATTGGGGTGTTGGAAGAAGTGGATCATGTATGATGTACCTACAATATATATGACAAATACCCCAAGTGAAAGAATTGATTGAAAACATACATATAATCTGCAACTAATTGAATGCTATGAGTTAAAGAACTTAGAGGAGTACCTGACATGAAATTCTGAGTGTGCAATGGGCCCAAAACTGTGTTTTTGCATTTACCGAAACAGAGAGTTCCATGATGAATATGGTGTGGTACTGATCCCTATGTCTCTTCCGAGTTTTTCAAAGGATGTCCCAGGCTTCTATATTGGAATCCAAAAGATGGCGAAAAGGGTGATAGATAGGGCTAAGGGGGCCAAATATCACTTCAATTGCACTGTTGAGTTGTAGAGGCTGAGAGCAAGGTTTTGGAGCATTTCTTATCATGGAGGTCAGCTAGAGCCGCAAGGATGAACATGGGGAGAGCCATGTAAGGGCTTGTACATTACTCTTTATAATTTTGGTAGTGCTGAAAATAATACCGAGAGGGGGGGTGAATCACTATTATTAAGTCAAATTCTTTTTCAATTTATACAAAGATTTGTATACACAACTTCAGTGAATGAAAACAACGTGTATACGCAACTCTGACTAATGAAACTCACGTATAACTTCCAGACTTATAATTTAATTTATTCTTCAGATGATGATCATTAATCTGTGTGTCAGAACCATATAACAGTAAGCAGGAACAGAAAAGTAGAGCAGAAAGTCACACAAAAGAACACAAGATATAAGGTGGAAACCCAATGTGGGTGAAAACCACCTGGTGCAATATCTCTTTATCTTCTTTCAATTAGAAAATTCTTTTTACAATGATTCTTTACTGGTGCAATCTTATACCAGTACGCAGGCTTCAACCTGCAGAAGGCTACAACCTTCTCTCGTTCCCCAGCTTCTCCTGGAAGGGAGCTACAACACCCTTATCTCTTGTAATAGCTGAGGTACTAGTACATAGGTGCTGACCTACAGAAGGCTTCAACCTTCTCTTTTCTTCTAGGTACCATGTTTCACAAATTTTCAGACTGGATCCATGAATATCAATAAAAAATCAAGTATATCTACAACAACCAATCTCGTTTGTACAAATACTAAAACAACCAATAACTTTTCAGAATGCTATAACCATAAAACAATACCAGTAACCAGACACCAATTCTGAACCCAGAACACTACAACAATTAACAAAAGTAGCTAAAACATGTTTCAAGAGACGTACGCTACTTCATCAATAGAAACATGTGTATATACACAGCTATGCCAAATCCAACCAGCATATACGTAGTTTTCACTTATTTAACCTTTGTGTATACGTGCCTCCGCTGCGTCGAACCTGCGTATAGATCTATAAAAGATAATTTATTCTTTTACTTAATTAGACATCAGTTATACCCAGATTATCAAATTTATAGATCTAATCATGCGCCAAATATAATAGATCAAAACCGCACAATGATACTACTATTCAAGCCTTGAGATCTCAACCCATCAATAGATCTTAACCATTGTGTAATGCTCAGGTTCCTCCTTGATTTAGATCCAGCTGTAACTCACCAACCAATCACAGTATTCCAGATCTTTCTCCTCTCAAGATATTCAACACATAAGTCAATGCACTTGCCAAATGATCTCCTTCCCTTTTTATATTCTTAGGCCTTACTCAAACCATGGTCCAAAACCATTGAGAACTAATATGTTATGAAACCAGCTCACAAAAAGATAGAAAAGATAGATCCACGACTTAGAATTCAGCCTCTTCGAGGGGGCAACCTCCTTTACATTACATAAATGAACAATTCTTGGATGATACAAATGAAAAGATCTCCTTTCTATATAGGAGTCTAATGGGTCATAACATAATTAGAGTTGACATTACAATAATAATGTAAGGGCACAATAGTAACAATAGGGGCACTACATGGGTACATCAATATAATAAGTGGGTTGTACTAATAACAATAAGGGGTTACACTAGTAGTATAGGGGCCTAACATGCCCCTCTCCTTCAAAAAGTGTTGTCCTCAACGCTTGAGTAGTTCTCGATCCTTCTATATATAATTCTTGTCCTCCCATGTGGAATCTTCAGCGGGTAAGTTCTTCCACTTGATGAGATACTCTGCAATTGATCGATTTCGTAGCTTTTTAGTTCTTGTTTCTGTGACTGCTTCAGGTTCCAATATGATTTTTCTTTCCTCTTCAATTTCTGGCAATATTGTTTGAATTGGGATCTTTTGCAACTTTTGAATAAGTGGCCATACTTCTTTGTCCTTCTTCCATTCATCCCTTGCTTCGTTTATCCAATCTGGTTGGATAATAGAAATAGAACAAAACAATGCTTCCACATCCTCATCCTTGAAGAGTCTTCCCATTTGGTAAGGTTGCCATTTTTTAAGTGCATATAGTATTGCCAACATTTCCTTCTCATAAATAGCTTGCTTGAGATGTTGCAGTAAAAATACTGAATCACCTACATCAAAACATTTTTCACTATGATGTTGATCTACCTGTTGTTTCGTTTGATTTTGCACTGAAGTAGCATTATCCTTTAAACGTTGGAGAACTTGTTTTTGATGCTCAATGTGATCTTTCTCTGCTTGAACCTTTTTCTTCTTGATATGTCCTTCTATCTCTAGAGTTTGAGGAGTGGTAATTGTTATAGACATTTTTGGGCACTGCAACCCCAATCATAAATGTTCATAAACCAAGGGATCTTAAGTCCCTAAAAGTGTTGTTCCAACCTCTAAAAGAACAAGGTCAACTGATTACATCTTCTCCCAGAAGTTCTCCATGAAAAACTACTTAGAACTGGTCAAAACTAGACCATCTCACCTGCTCCATGGTCAAAGCACACTGCATCCCACCTAAATACACATGGTAGGTGTGATGCATACTGAAAATCCCTTATATGGGGTGCGATGGGCAAGAGTGGACAAATGGCAAGGTCAATCTGCAAGGTGGAGGATCATGGAATCTTCTAGAAACGTCTCCTGTGACACTTGCCACTCTGCATTCGCCTAGGGATGAGTAAGAGATCATCAATCTCCAAGTGGAATCAAGAACTATCAGAGAGAGGACACTAATCAAATCTCAAAAGCTGACTCACCCCCTTGCAAACATCTATATATGGATCCTTCATCCCAGAGATCCAGAGGCTGGAATTTTTTATCTTGTAAGGAAGTACTGCTGGTTTCTTGGTGCAACATCATAGTGTTGGGTGATCTAAGCTTTTCACGAGGTGAAGAAGGGATTTCTTGCTGAGAGGATGATGCTGGGTTAGAACAATTGGTTGTAATCCTCTTTGCTATTCTTGATTATTAATAAAACTATTCAAGTTTTCCTCCACATTCTTGTATGATTTATGATATATGTGTTTGTGTGGTCAATATATATCTGGTTCTATATTGTTTATGATAATAGATCTATGTTCTTGGATAGTGTTATGCTGCTTTGATTCTACAGGTGCCCTTTGAAGCTTGGTGGACGAGGAAGCGAGTGGAAAAGATCTATCAGAAGGGAGAGGAATCAAGCAAGGAACCAAGCACAAGACAGAGGTTGGTCTCCTTTATTCCCCTCTTATCTATTTCTCATAGAGGAAAACGAAAGTGGTTTTAGTTTGTTTGTTTTTAAAGTAGCTACTAGCCTTAGTGGGACTAGCAGCTCTGCATAGACACTAGATTTCCCAATAACAAAATGGCAACTCCACTGGGGATCAGGTTGAAGGAGGTAAACCAAGTGAAACATATTGTGGCTGCATTAGCGGGATCTTTTCCAAGGTGAAAGATGTCAAGATAGAACCATATCCAAAGTTCTTCAATCTTCCATTTTTCACCTTGGTTAGTTGTTCTTTCATCACAGAGAGTACTGCATCACACCAGTTGAACACCTTTGGTTCAAGGCATTCCAAGGCGTACTGCATATAAGACCGGTTGGCCACGTGAAGTGCCGCACTACCAGCCAGTCTAGCAAAAGTGAACAGAATGGTCCTCAGGGACCTGCCAGTGACATCTTGGATATTGATATTGCCATCCTTACTTGGCTGAGATCCCTCTCTGCAATACCTGCGAATGTAATCTCTCACAGATTCACCCCCACGGGCCGAACCTGATAATGAGATAGGGGCACCCCGCCTCGATAAGCCAGTCAAAAAATAGATGTCCATGACAGTCAAGGGGATGGACTTGCCCCTAATCTGGAACACCTGGGTGGTAGGATCTCATGCATCGAGAAAATATTGCAACAGGTTGATTTGTTGCCTCATGCAAGAGATGCGAAAAAACTTGAATAGGCCACAGTTCCGCAGTGCATTTACCGTAACCGGGTCATGTAAAGAAAGCATGTCCTCTTCTTCATGCTCACGTTCTCACCATGTAATAGGCATTTTGCTCCAATGAATCTTTGAAACAAACAAGAGAAGAGTCAAGATCCTGATTTGGTGAAAAACAGGCAAAAATTTCCATGAAAAACTGTGCATAAATTGCCCTCTTTGCGCCCATCGCACCCCCAGTAGTTTTCTAGGTGGGATGCATGCTGACTGGCCAATGGCCAAGCCAGCATGCATCGCACCTTTTGATATAGAAGAGGTGCGATGGATCCAGGGCGAGTTTTTCAAACCCCAGAGGCTCAAAAAAACTACAAAACATGCTCAGAATTCAGAAAGGAAAGGATGAAACTAAAGATCTCAGGTTTAGCTCCTACCTGGTCCAGACGGCGCTGAGAATCGTCCATAGAATCTCCCAGAATCAGCTAGTGAAAATCAAGGGGGAAAGCACCCCCAAAGCTCCAACAAACCAAAGTTCAAAAGAAATGGTAAAATGAGAGGTAAAAAGCACTTTTAAATTACTTTTCACGTAATTCAAGTAAAATATTAGTGTTTTAACTCATTTTTCAAACATATATTGTTTGTTTCTAACTAGTTTGATGAAGCAATTGAATAGGCAGTACAACCTTTGAAAGAAAAAAGTTGTCAATGGTAAAATCAAGATAATCAGTGACCATTATATTGAGCAGTTTTAACGCGGAATTCAAGCTCGTTAAAAAATAAACATAAGCAATGAGAAAATGTTCCCCCAGAGTTTAAGCTCATTAAAAAATGAACCATTTTCCAGTAAATAACCTTCGTGAATGTATTATCATCAGCCTTTGAAGCCTTGGTTGTGTTCTCATCATCACCTCCACTCTATATTGGCCAATCATTCACCTCCATTTGATTGTTTATCCTTTTTGAGGAACAGCTGCGAAGAGTGATCCTGTTAGCCATCCTTGTGACACTGCCATGATTGGAAAATTCCAAACCTTACCTGGAATCAGCTGCTACCCGAATTTATCACTCGTTCCTCAAAAAATGAGTCTCCTTTAAGCTCCTTTCAACTGACTCATAAAATATGAAAATATTGTCGAGCAATTGGCCTCTCCAGCTCGTTAAAGGGACCAGAAGTGCTATCCCTCCTTTAGATTTTAATATTTTTGGACTTGAGGGATCATTACACAAAAATATCGAGCGCTTGTTTTGTTTGGCTCGTTAAAAGTACCAAAAATTCATCCCTTTTGTATTGTTTTATACTTTTTCGGACTCAAGGGATTATATGACGAAAAAGGACTATTGGAGTTTTCTTTATGTCCCTTTTTCAGACTCTCTAAAATTGAAAAGGACCAAGTTATCCTTGTCATTAAACTCGTTAAAACTGAATAGCGACAAACTTGTCCATACAGATAAGAATGAGTTTCACTATCGCTAGGCTCGTTAAAACATAGTGATGGGTTTGCCTGAAGGGAAAATTATAGAACAAGCATATGTTATCCTCCTCAATATTGACAAAAATAAAGAGGTACTAGTCAGCAATGACTGGGGAAAAATTGGGAAGAAAAACTTGAAGAAACTTTATTGGTAGCAAGTCGCTCTTGAACATGACACTGTCACTCCGCATCCGAGTCGGGTTGGGTTGTTCTGTTCACTGGTCATATCACCATGGGTCTGTCACACCATCCATATTTGGGGTTAACGATACCAATCCATCATGTCAGTGTCGCCGGTATGTTCAAGAGAAGTTGCTCAAAGAATTCACCTGTGTCTCACCCACTGCAATACATCTACACTCCATTCTTTCATGACCGCCACCCTGAACCTTATATCACCAGATCTTTTTCACCTCCATTAAAATAATTTGTTCCGTTCCATGTCATTGATGTGGGATTCACTAAGGCCCTCCTATAATGGATCGCTTCTTGTCAACAATAGCTCATTATCCAAGAAGTCAATCTAGGAACAACCCTTTCAGTACTTTGAAGCTTGCATGCCTCAATGGCAAGTTTCTCCCTTCCGACGACTGGTTTACATCAATGGCCTTCGACTGAAAGACTTTGCGTGGTGTTCGAGGCCAAGTCCCTTATTCACACCATGTGAATTGTACTATAGTACCTTGAGGGTCATCATCATTATCAGTGATTCCTCTTGCGCCTGTTAATAGCTTACATCATCGGCTGGTAATCAGGCGATGTCTTTCGATGTTCGACACCAGAACATCTCTCACATGGATCAACTTGTACTTTGAGTGAAGATCGAACGAGATTGAAGACCCCGGATCTAGTTTCATCCATCCGGGCTGCGATATATATTCAGGAAAATAAAGACATCAAATGTACATCATTACTGCACAGATAATCATCCAATCCAAGGGATGATGGCTCTACCAGGATCATGAGTCTACACTTAGACGATTGTCTGTCTTATGTACATGAAAATGAATTTATAAAGCTGAGCATGGGAATGCCCGCCTCAGCTAGATCATGAAAATATTTTGAAGATAATGTATTGTATTGTATCTTATTACAGGTCACCTTCCAGCTTGAAAAAACTTCAGATCCTCATAATAAAGCATTTCACCCGAAATCAACAGATTAACGACCTCATGCTTTAGGGGGCAACTATTATAGGCATTTTTGGGCACTGCAACCCCAATCATAAATGTCCATAAACCAAGGGCTCTTAATTCCTAAAATTGTTGTTCCAACCTCTAAGAAAACAAGGTCAACTGATTACATCTTCTCCCAGAAGTTCTCCATGAAAAACTACTCAGAACTGGTCAAAACTAGACCATCTCACTTGCTCCATGGTCAAAGTGCGCTGCATCCCACCTAAATACACACGGGAGGTGCGATGCATACTGAAAAGCCATTCTATGGGGTGCGATGGGCGAGAGTGGACAAATGGTAAGGTCAATCTGCAAGGTGGAGCATCATGGAATTTTCTAGAAACTTCTCCTGTGACACTTGCCTCTCTGCATTCGCCTAGGGATGAGTAAGATATCATCAATATCCAAATGGAATCAAGAACTATCAGAGAGAGGACACTAATCAAATCTCAAAAGCTGACTCACACCCCTTGCAAACATCTATATATGGATCCTTCATCCCAGAGATCTAGAGGCTGGAATTTTGTATCTTGTAAGGAAGTGATGCTGGTTTCTTGGTGCAACATCATAGTGTTGGGTGATCTAAGCTTTTCATGAGGTGACGAAGGGCTTTCTTGCTGAGAGGACGATGTTGGGTCAGAACAATTGGTTGTAATCCTCTTTCCTATTCTTGATTATTAATAAAACGATTCAAGTTTTCCTCCACATTCTTGTATGATTGATGATATATGTGTTTGTGTGGTCAATATATATCTGGTCCTATATTGTTTATGATAATAGATTATGTTCTTGGATAGTGTTATGCTACTTTGATTCTACAGGTGCCCTTTGAAGCTGGGTAGAAGAGGAAGCGAGTGGCAAAGATCTATCAGAAGGGAGAGGAATCAAGCAAGGAACCCAGCGCAAGACAGAGGTTGGTCTCCTTTATTCCCCTCTTATCTATTTCTCATAAAGGAAAACGAAAGTGGTTTTAGTTTGTTTGTTTCTAAGGTAGCTACCAGCCTTAGTGGGACTAGCAGCTCTGCATAGACACTAGATTTCCTGATAACAGTAATTTCTTCCAATCCTTTACAAGATATGGTCGGATTCATTTCTTGATGCTCGATGTGATCTTTCACTTCTTGAACATTTTTCTTCTTGATATGTCCTTCTATCTTGATAGTTTGAGGAGTGGTAATTTCGACCAATGAATTACAAGATATGGTTGGATTCATTTCTTATTTCTCGATGTGATCTTTCACTTCTTGCACCTTTTTCTTCTTGATATGTCCTTCTATCTTGAGAGTTTGAGGAGTGGTAATTCTTGCCAAAGCTTTACAAGATATGGTCTGATTCATTTCTTCTTTCTCTGGGGTGGGGTCCTGGTGTATATCCTCTTCTTTTGATGTTTCTTGATCCTTTTCTTCCTCCTCTTCATATTCTATGTAAAATAATTTTTTCTCAGCACACTTACGACCTTTAGTGCATTTTCTATCACAATTGTAACAAAGCCCTTTTTCTCTTTTTTCTTCCAATTGTTGTGGTGTAACCCTTGTAGGCTGTGGAAGGTTGGGAGAAAAAACACTTCCATCTTTATAGTTGTGAGGGGTATGCTTCCTGGTTTCCATAATTTTGCTTTCCACTATGTCACAAAGCCCTTTTACTCTTTCCAATTGTTGTGGTGTTGCTCTAAAGAAGGTGTTGCTCTTTGTATCCTCATAATGTGCTATCATTTCCTCTGTGAAAATTGACCACGTAACAAGTTGTTTACGAGAACAAAGCCCTTCATACCATAAAAATTGATCCGGTTCTAAGTATGAAGATGCAATACATACCTTTTGTAACAGTGGTACACCATGTAGATCAAAATATTGCTCCATCTGAAGTATCCAATTTAACGGATCCTTGCCATCAAACTTCCTCATCTTGTTTTTTCTTGATTTTAGGAGCTCGATCTTGAAACGACTGTAACTCTATACTTTCAGATCTTTAAGTTCTGAAATTGCGAGCTGTAGTAGCCCTCTGTGTCCTCTTTCCAATGCCACAAGTTTGATCCAAATTGGATTCTCCAAGAAAGAGTTATGCACAATCTCCCAAGATGACCTAATTATAGACTAATTCAGTAGAGCGAACTTGTATGACATGCCACGTGTCCCTGTCTTGACCTTTGGCTCTGAAAATATATATAAGAAACTAAAGCCCGTCTTCTTTCTGTACCTTCTTACAAAATTTTAATCTGATGCTCAGAGAGAAAGTTATGATGATTTTCCCCAAGTCACCTGTTTGGAATGTAATTCAGGAGTCTGCAAAAAGACCAACTTCCTCAGATCATATCTCCGCAAATATAGTGTGAAAAACTCTGAAATTCGGACCCGAGCTTCAGCGCGATGTCTTCTCAAATGCGTTTTTTTTAGCTTCTAAAACATTGCAGAAAAGCAGTTATAGAGAAAATGCCACGATGACCTATTTGGAGCAGCGAAACCCTAAAATCCAAAGCTCTAATACCAAATGTTATGAAACCAGCTCAAGAAAAAGATAGAAAAGATAGATCAACGCCTTAGAATTCAGCCTCTTCGAGGGGGCAACCTCCTTTACATTAAATAAATGAACAATTCTTGGATGATACAAATGAAAAGACCTCCTTTCTATATATAGGAGTCTAAGGGGTCATAACATAATTAGAGCCTACATAACATTAATAATGTAAGGGCACAATAATAAAAATAATGGGATTCTATGGGGAAAAATAGTAACAATATGGGCACTGCATGGGTACATCAATATAACAAGTGGGTTGTACTAATAACAATAAGGGGTCACACTAGTAGTATAGGGGCCTAACATAATACTAGGGACCCAATACTTGGGTTCAACACTTTAAATGCAATACCAAGGACCAAAACCATAGGTTCAAATATGTTAGACTAAATAACATGGACCAACCATAAGTTTTCCCACATGTACGCGCTTTTCTTTGCATGAAAGTGCATGCATACGTATACGCGCCTTTTGATCCGTACACCCACGTGTATACGCGACTTTAATAAGATGAACCTGTGTATACCTCATTTTCTTTCATTCTGAGAGCCTGAACTGTGATCTTCCCTTTGAGTGAGTTACCATCAAGGACAACACCTGTGCCATAGTGCCAAACCTGTGCCGAACCTATGTCATAATGCCAACAATCTCCCCCTTTGGACTTGATGGCAACCCAAAGTCACTCAAATTCATTCTCCCCCTTTGACATGAAGGGCAAAGGGTTATGCTCCCCTTGAGTCCATGCTGAAATCTCTGCTCTGCTATGCTATCCAACGTCCCCCTGACTTTTAGGCAAGGTCTCCAAGAAGATGTTCTATAAAAGAAACATGACTTTATACATCATAAATGACCTTCCTATCACCAAAGACTCATACATACATCCATCTCCCATCCAAATGGGAATATACCAGTATTGACTCATCCACCCAACCAAGTGGGGATACATGATTAAAGAAGAGCATTACATCATTCACCCAGGCATAGTGGGGAAACCAAAATAGTCCGTTACATGACCTTGATAAAAGAAATATAAGACATAGAGACAAAATATCTACAGCAAGACTCTGACAGTTATCAACAACAAACATCAGCAGCATTTGTCAATCATTATTCAGACCAGCACCCATGTTCTCCTTCTGCACCTGTTCCACCTAAAATCAAACCAACTGTGAATTTGAACCAAGATCTTCTAAGATAATGCCAACAATGCATTATTAGAAGAATATATGCTCCCCCTGAACCTGTGCCAGATGGTCTCTATCAAACCCATATCAGACTCTTTTCATCCTCAGCGTGGCCCCACTGCTTTTCTTCAAACCAACATATATGCGATTTTACCTTAATAAACTGGCATATGTATGCAGATCCTCCTCATTCAACTCGCGTACAACCACTTTTCTTTGAAACAGACAAGATGCAACAGCAAGAGGATGCATCAATCAGCTTCTATCTGAGGTATTCAAATGTCTCCCTGGGCAGTGGTTTGGTGAGGATATCAACAACTTGTTCCGTAGAGGGAACATACTCCAATTTGACCTTTTGTTCAAGCACTTGTTTCCGAACAAAATGATACGTGATTGGTATGTGCTTAGTCTTTGAATGCATGACAGGATTCTTTGAAATACTGATTGCACTTGTATTATCACAAAAAATGGAGATAGGTGGAGTACAAGTGATTTGAAGGTCTTGAAATGTTTGCATCATCCAAAGGAGTTGTATGCAGCAAGATGTAGCAGCTACATATCCTGCTTCAGCTGTAGATAATGCAACTTAACTCTATTTCTTGTTGAACCAAGATACTAACCTAGGACCCTTGAAGAATGCACCACCACTAGTGCTTTTTCTATCATCCACACTTCCTGCCCAATCTACATCTGTATATGCATGAAGTGTGAGATCTATACTTCTTAGGTACCATAAGCCATAATTTTGAGTTCCTTGAAGATACTTAAAAATTCTCTTAACTGCCTGAAGATGAGTTTCCTTTGGATTTTCCTAAAACCTTCCAACTATTCCCACTGCATGCATAATATTTGGTCAGGTACTTGTTAGATAGAGTAGACTACCAATCATGGATCTATAGGTTGGTTGATGCACTACTGCTGATTCATCATTTGCGCTGAGGCTGCATCCTGTTACCATAGGGGTACATACTGGCTTCAAATCCTCCATCCCATATTTCTTCAAGATCTGCTTAAGATATTTGGTTTGTGATAGAAAAATGTCGTTTTTGTTTTGTTGGACTTGTAAACCAAGAAAATATGTGAGCTCACGAAGAATAGACATTTCAAACTCTTTTTGCATCACCAAGGCAAAATTTTGACTCATGTCTTCTTCGTTGCTACCAAATATGATATCATCAACATACACAACAAGTATTAGCAACTTATCATTATCAACTTTTATATACAAATTGCTATTGTGGAAACTTTTGTAAAACCTTGTTGATGGAGGTACTTATCCAAGCGATAATACCAAGACCTGGGAGCCTGTTTAAGGCCATATAGAGCTTTTGTGAGTTTGCATACAAGCTTTGGATCATTTCCAAGGATAAACCCATCTGGTTGCTCAATATACACTTCTTCATCCAAGTCTCCATTTAGAAAAGTAGACTTCACATCCATTTGAAATACTTTGAACTTCTAAAAACTAGAAAGGGCAAGGAACATCCTTATGGCCTCAAGTCTAGCAACTGGTGCAAAATTTTCTTCAAAGTCTATCCCTTCTTGTTGAGCATACCCTTTGCAAACAAGTCTGGCCTTGTTTCTAATCACATCTCCATTTTCATTCAGCTTATGTTTGAATATCCATTTTGTTCCTATGACATTCTTATCTTTTGGTGTAGGAACCAACTCCCAAGTGTTATTCTTTTCAATCTACTCAAGTTCTTCCTCCATGGCCTTGACCCAGAATTCATCCTTGCATGCCTCTCTTACATTTTGTGGTTCAGTGGAGGAGAGTAATGCTAGATAACTTGAAGCTTCTGAAATGGTTATTCTTGTTTGTACACCTGCCTCCTTTTGCCCCAAAATTTGAGTTTCTGGATGATTCTTCTGAATGTACCTGGATGGAGTCTTTTCTTCTATCCTTATCTGTTCTTCTGGTGCCTCATGGATTTCTTCTTCATCATGAATCTGATTTGATGTTGATGGATAGTCCTCATCATCTTCGAAATCTTCAGATTTTACTTGCCTAGGAGTATTTCCTTCTTAATTACATCAATACTTTCAACAATTTTTCCAAGTCTTTCATTGTAACACTTGTATGCTTTGCTGTGGGGAGAGTAACCAAGGAGAATGCATTCATCTACTCTAGGTTCAAACTTGCCAAGATTTTCATCAGTCTTCTTGATGTAGCATTTGCTCCCAAGAATTTTGAAGTATTTTACCATGGGAGTCTTACCATACCATAGTTCGTGAGGAGTCTGAGTGCTATTTACCCGGATGTTTGTCTTGTTGAGAATAGTAACTGTAGAAAATGCGGCTTCACCCCAGAAGGTTGTGGGAGTTCCAGACTCATCAAGCATAGCATGAGCCATTTGTTGAACCATTATGTTCATCCTTTCCACTACTCCATTTTGCTGAGGAGTCCTTCCAGTAGAGAATTCCCTTCTTATTCCATGTTCTTCACAAAAATTGAAAAACTCATTCGAGGTAAATTCCCCTCCTCAATCAAACCTAAGGCATTTGATTCTGTGATCTGATTCATTTTCCACCAAGGATTTGAATGATTTTAACTTTTCGAAAGCTTCATCTCAATGCTTCATAAGTCCTATCCAACACATCCTGGAAAAGTCGTCAATAAACAATATAAAGTATTCTTCTCCTTAAGGTGACCTTTTCCTAGATGGACCACATACATCAGTATGGACAAGTTCAAGTGGCCTGCTAGCTGATCCTTCCTTCTCAAGGAAATCAGTTCTGGTTTTCTCACCAAATTGACATGATTTGAATATTGTATTGTCTGGAATTCTGATGTTAGGTAAATCACAAACCGCCTGATATTTGCATGCTTTCCTTATCTATGAGAAGCTTAGATGCCCCAATCTTCTGTGCCATAGCCAGTGTTCATAATTCTTGCTTAGATAGCATTGTTGTTGTCCTCCCTTGAGTATATATATATTATTTGGAGTTCTTATGCCTTTGATCATTGTTTCTCCTATATCAAGCTCACGAACAATGCATCCATTTGATTGAAATATTACTTCATTTCCTTGATCACACATTTGAATGACACTCAATAGATTACGATTTAAGCCATCAACATACATAACATTTCCAGCCTTGATCTTTTCTTTCAAAAGTACAGAACCTTTACCTTCTATGAGTGCAGGGGTGTCATTTCCAAATGAGACCTTCTTTTCCTTTTCTAAGGCACTATATGATTGAAGTTTATCTTTATCACCTGTCATATGTTTTGAGCATCCACTATCGATGTACCATTGATTTTCCTATCCTTCTGCATATAAGGCTATCCCACAACTTTCTAGTAGTGGTTCTTTCTTTTTCCATGTTTTGGGACTTAATGAAGCTTGCTCCTTCTGAGTTATTTGTTGAAACCTACTCCTACATTCAGAATCTTCATGACCAAAGTTGTTACAAATAGAACATTCTATTTTATTCTCAAGAGAAGAAAAGTTATTGTAGGTCCTTTTCATGGTCCTAGTCATACTCCTTTGTTTTTGAGCTTCTCTAGTCATGATTGTCTTTTAGGCAACACATTGAGCTGCTTTGTGACCAAAGTTATGATAGGAGAAACATTGGGCATTGAAGAAACTCCTGCAATTATCAAATCTACCAACCAAATGATTGTAGTTTCTATTGACATCAATTCTTGAGGTAAATTGAGAATGATTTGCTTGTGGTTGGTTGTAGCTTCTGTTCATCCTTGAAGTAGATTGCCCCAATTTACCTGGTAGTCTTTGTTCATCCTTGAGGTAAATTGTCCCTGATTTCCCTGGTGATCTCCATTGGGCCTTTGCTGTCGATTATCAACCTGCTCACTTCTCCTTGCAGCTTCAAGATAACTTTTGGTGGTAGATGGCTTCTGTGCTTGATGTTTCTTTGGTATACCCAAGGCCTGTCTTGATTAGAGGAGAATGTTGTACTTTGATAATTTCATCTAAATTTTTAGATCCTTTATCAAATCTAAGATTAAGAGCTTTTGTTTTGTCAATGTCCTTTCTAAGTCCCACAATTTCACATTCTGACTTTTCATTGTGTTTCTCCATTTCAACAAGTTGGGATGTCAGAGTATCTATAATCATGTTCTTCTCCTCGAAGCAAATTTTGAGTTTAGAAATTTCTTCATAAAGACTTTCTTCATCTATAGCATCTAAGAAATCATCATCTTCAAAAGCCATCAAAAGACTATAATCATTACCTTGTTCATCTTCATCGCTATTTGAAAGTCCATCACTGTCTTCATGTGTGTAATATCTCTTCTTACTTACATTTTGTTTTCTATTCCATCTAACTGGTTCCTTACCTTTGTCAAGCTTATCTTTATGAGGACACTTGGTAGCATCATGACTGACTCTTCCACAAGCAAAAAATTTGAAAGGGAGCTTACCTCTGAATCTTCTAGAACCCCGTTGAAGGTTTTTGACAAAATTTGACTCTTCCTCTTCTTCCGACATATGTCATGAGTCATTGTAATCTCCTTTTCCTGAGGCTTTGAATGCGGCTTCTATCTTGTCTGATGGTCCCCCTTTTCTCATTTCATAAGCAGTTAGGATTCTGTGTAGCTGTGACATGGTAAGGCTCTGTAGATTCTATTTTTCTTCTATGGCGGAAACTTTTGATTCAAACTTAGAAGACAAAGATCTTAGAACCTTTTCAATCAAAACGACTTCTTTTATTTCTTCACCCAAATTTTTCATACAATTTACAATCTCATCTATACGTAGGAAATAGTTAGCCACACTTTCATCATTGTACATTCTAATATTGTCATATTGAATTCTGAGAGTTTGTAGTTTTGCTCATTTTACCTGTTCATCTCCTTCATAGCTTAGAACGATCTTATCCCATATTTATTTTGTGGTTTTGAGCTACATAACCTTGACGAATTCTGATTGAGATAGGCTCCCTAATAGAGTATTGACCACCTTTGCATTTGTTTCATACTGCTTCTTACAAGCCGAATCTTTAGGAGCTGCTGATGGAAAAGTGTATCCTGTTTCCACAATATTCCAAACTTTTGTACCAAGAGATTGAAGATAGGTAGTGATTCTTACCTTCCCATAGATGAAGTTGCTTCCATCAAAAATTGGTGGCCTAATTGATGCTTCTCTTTCGTAGTTGCTCATGATGATAGATCTTCCTTCAAGCAATCAAGCTTCTTCTGAAGGACCTGCTCTTATACCAATTGTTGAAAATAATACTGAGAGGGGGTGTGAATCAATATTATTAATGTCAAATTCTTTTTCAATTTATACAAAGATTTGTATACGCTACTTCAGTGAATGAAAATAGCGTGTATACGCAACTCTGACTAATGAAACTCGTGTATAACTTCCAGACTTATAATTTAATTTATTCTTCAGATGTTGATCATTAATCTGTGTGGCAGAACCATACAACAGTAAGTAGGAACATAAAAGTAGAGCAGACAGTCACACAAAAGAACACAAGATATAAGGTAGAAACCCAATGTGGGTGAAAACCACCTGCTGCAATATGTCTCTATCTTCTTTCAATTAGAAACTTACTTTTACAATGATTCTGTACTGGTGCAATATTATTCCAGTACGTAGGCTTCAACCTACAAAAGGCTACAAGCTTCTCTCATTCTCTAGCTTCTTCTCGAAGGGAGCTACAACCCCCTTAGCTCTTGTACTAGCTGAGGTACTAGTACGTAGGTGTTGACCTATAGAAGGCTTCAACCTTCTCTTTTCTTCCAGGGACCACGTTTCATAAATTTTCAGACTGATCAATCAAACATCAAGTAGATCTGCAACAACCAATCTCCTTTGTACAAATACTGAAACAACCAATAACTTTTCAGAATGTTGTAACCAGAAAATAGTACTAGTAACCAGACACCAATTATGAACCCAGAACACTGCAGCAATAAACATAAGTAGCTAAAACATGTTTCAAGAGATGTACGCTACTTCATCAATAGAAACATGCATAGATATGCCAAAGCCAACCTGTGTATACGTAGTTTTCACTTCTTTAACCTGCGTGCATAAGCGCCTCCGCTGCGTCGAACCTGCGTACAGATATATAAAGGATACTTTATCCTTTTACTTAATGAGACATCAGTTATACCCAGTTTATCAGATTTATAGATCTAATCATGCACCAAATATAATAGATCAAAATCACACAATGATACTACTATTCAAGCCTTGAGATCTTGACCCATCAATAGATCTTAACCATCGTGTAATGCTCAAGTTCCCTCTTGATTCAGATCCATTTGTAACTCACCAACCAATCACAGTATTCCAGATCTTGCTCCTCTCAAGATATTCAACACATAAGTCAATGCACTTGCCAAATGATCTCCTTCCCTTTTTATATTCTTAGGCCTTACTCAAACCATGGTCCAAAACCATTGAGAACTAATACTAGGGACCCAATACTTGGGTTCAACACTTTAAATGCAATACCAAGGACCAAAACCATAGGTTCAAATATGTTGGACTAAATACCATGGACCAACCATAAGTTTTCCCACATGTACGTGCTTTTCTTTGCATGAAAGTGCGTGCATACGTATATGCACCTTTTGATTGGTACACCCACGTGTATACATGACTTTAATAAGATGAACCTGCGTATACCTCATTTTCTTTCATTCTGAGAGCCTGAACTGTGATCTGCCCTTTGAGTGAGTTGCCACCAAGGACAACACCTGTGCCATAGTGCCAAACCTATGCCAAACCTGTGTCATAATGCCAACAGGTAGCCTTAGGGTAGAAAGGCTATATAGGGTTACTGTGTATGACCTATTAAGTTTGACTTTTCTTGGCCATGCAGGTGACTCCTTTGGAGTCATGTGTTTGCGCACAAAACTAAGGGTTTTTCATGGCGACTTCATGCAAAAGTCATCCTTAGATGTGCATTCTGTATATCTGAGGTGAGATATGCCATGGTGAAACCCTGTGGGGGTTTCCGTGGCTTGGTCGATGGAGTGCATGATGGCCACACGTATGTGTGAAATAAAGACATGCAGATTGTGCACCTTTTTGAAAAAAAAGAACACAGTCTTTTCCGCCTTGGATGTGACATATTAGGGGCATGAAAGATGCATTTTCACACATTTGTTGTGAAAACAGGAATGCAACATCGCGCCTGTCAGGATCATAGCTGCACAGCTATGAGAAAAAGTTTTTTCTCTTCATTTTTTTAATTTCCTAGGGGGCTATATAGTTGACACATGGTATCATAGCTGATAGGATGATTTGGAGGGAGAATGATTTGGAGCACCTATGTGCAGATGTGGGGGGCGATTTAGTGGCTAGCTAGTTGTTGGTGTAGTTGGGGCTTCTGAAGTTTCTTCAGAACTCACTTTTGAGGTCACAAGATATGTTCATGTGCTTTTTGATTCGATGTTGGGATGTGGATTGGAAGGTTATGGTTATCCGTTTGACGAATCTGGAAATATTGGTTTGTATCGATATTTATTTTGTTACTAGTCTACTAGCTCATGGGGAGGCTTTTCCCTATCCACTGCTAGTTGGGCATATGCATATCCATCAGTAGATAGAGGGTGAGCATGACACTCATTATGGGCATGACCCGTATGAGGAGGGTTGCATCAAGATTGTGCTTGTGTTGGATCTCGCTGAGTGAGCGATGCTAGAGATGATTGTGAGGTTAGTGGGATGAGCATCACCCAATAGATCACCAAGGCCATATATAGTGGTCATTTATCAACTGTAGGTAGGCCACTTTTTTAATTGGGCACGGTTATTGCATCAGGGGATGTTGTCTCAGTTGATTCAGGTGAAACATTTTACACTCAAGAGTTTTTGTTATGGGAGTGTACTTTGCAGTATTATGTATGAGCGGGTGGTTATGTTGCATCTGATCTTAGTAGTGTCGGAAGGGACTACCAGGGACCCATATATATGTTGTTGGGCACCTACGATGCCATGTGCTAGGGGTCGTGTAGCAGGGAATTATTGGAACGCCATTGTAGAGGATTGGTTTAACTCCAATCCTTAGTTGAGGCTAGAGTATCCCTATCATGGTGTGGACTTTCGGGGAGATCCAGACATGGGGCTTCCTCCAAGTGATGTCTAGGGACCAAGAGGTATATTTTTCTTTCCACATTTGTATATTTATTTGCATGTATAGATATTATGTTTTATTTATGATGATGTTGATACCATGTTTGTTTACTTCCATATGCGGGGCCATAGGGGCGACCACTAGCCTATTTGGTAGGCCATGATCCTAGACATATGTGTGTCGCAAGGGATGCACCCGTACCATAGATACCGAGGGTGACAAGGCCACTGGCTAGGTATGAGCGATCAACACAGTGGTGTTGGTTATAGATTGGTGGACCCTTTGGTGAGGGTAGCAGCGCAACGATGAGTGAGGATGTAGAGAGATGGCACGAGTGTGTTGACGTCGTAGAGGCTGTTTGGAAAAATACTGAGAGAGGAGGTGAATCAATATTATCAGGTCAATTATTTTTCATTTCACAATCAGATTTGTATACGCTACTTTAGTTAGAAAATACCACGTATGTATGCAACTTCAGTTAAGAAAACAAGCGTATATAAGCAGATTTGTAATATAAATTATTTTTCAGATGTTGATCATTAATCTGTGCATCACCATATTAACTGTAACCAAGAACAGTAAAACAGAGCAGACAATCACACAAAAGAACAAAAGATATAAGGTGGAAACCCAATGTGCGTGAAAACCACCTGCTGCAATTCGTCTCTATCTTCTTTCAATTAGAAACTTCTTTTTACAATGTTTCTGTATTGGTGCAGTCTTATACCAATACGTACGCTGCTACCTGTAGAATTCTACAACCTTCTCTCGTTCTCCAGCTTCTCCTGGAATGGAGCTACAACCCCATTAGCTCTTGTACTAGCTGAGGTACTAAAACGTAGGTGCTGACCTACAGAAGACTACAACCTTCTTTTTTCTTCCTGGGACCACGTTTCATAAATTTTCAAATTGGATCCATGAATATCAATCAAACATCAAGTACATCTGCATTAACTAACCTTCTTTGTACAAAAAAATACTGAATCAACCAATAACTTCTAAACAGTACTAGTAACCAAACACCAATTCTAAACCTAGAACACTACAACAATAAACAAAAGCATCTAAAACATATTTCATGAGATATACACTACTTCAATATGAGGAACATGCGTGCATACACTTATGTATTAAGGGCATCCTGCATATACGTTGTTTTAAGTTAGTGAACCAACGTGTATACGCACCTCTGCTGTGTTGAACCTGCGTACAGATCTATAAAAGATAATTTATCCGTTTTACTTATTCAGACAATAGTTATACACAGATTATCATATTTATAGGTCACATCATGTGCCAAATATAACAAATCAAAAATTACACAAAGATACTTCTCTTCAAAACGCCTTAAGATCTTGACCCATCAATAGAACTTATCCTTCTCCTTGTGCTCAAGTTCCTTCTTGATTCAAATCTAGTTATGCACCATAATCCAAAGACAGTATTCTAGATCTTGCTCTTCATCAGATATTCAATGCTACAATTGATTCTTTGCCAAATGATCTCCTTCCCTTTTTATAGACTTAGGGCTTACTCAAACCATGGTCCAAAACCATAGAGTTCCAATACTAGGGACTCAATACCTGGGTTCAACACTTTGGATGCAATACCAAGGACCAAAACCATAGGTTCAAATATGTCAAACTAAATACCATGGACACATCATAAGTTTTCCCACATGTACGCGCTTTTCTTTGCATGAAAGTGTGTGCATAAATATATGTGTCTTTTGATCGGTACACAAACGTGTATACGCGATTTTGTTAAGATGAACTTGCGTATACCTTATTTTCTTTCAATTTGAGAGCCTGAATTGTGATCTTCCCTTTGAGTGAGTTTCCATCAAGGACAACACCTGTGCCATAGTGCCAAACCTGTGTCATAATGCCAACAATCTCCCCCTTTGGACTTGATGGCACCCCCAAGTCACTCAAAATCATTCTCCCCCTTTGACATCAATGTCAAAGGGTTATGCTCCCCACGAATACATGCTAAAATCTCTGCTCTGCTGTGTTGTCCAAGCTCCCCCTGACTGTAGGCAAGTTATGCAAGAAGATGTTCTACAAAAGAAACATGACTTTATACATTATAAATGACCTTCCTATCACCAAAGACTCATACATACATAAATCCAACTCCCAACCAAGTGGGGACATACCAAAAGTTTACACATGACAAATAAGTACAAATACATCATTCATCCTAGGAATAGTGGGAAACCAAAATAGGCTGTTACATGACCTTGATAATAAAATATATACATGACATATAGACAAGACTATGAAAGTCATCGATAACTATTATTAGCAGCATCTGTCAATCATCATTCAGATCAACAACCATGTTCTCCCTCTTCACCTGTTCCACCTGAAACCAAAGCAGTTGTGTACTTGAACTAAGAGCTTCTAAGGTAATTCCAACAATGCATTATTAGAAGTATATATGCTCCCCCTGAACCTGTGCCAGCTGGTCTCTACTAGACCCATATCAGACTCTTTCCAACCTGAGTCTAACCCCACTGCTTTTCTTCAAACCAACATATACGCGACTGTATTCACATAAACCAGCGTATGTACGCGGATCCTCCTCATTAAACTCATGTACAACCACTTTTCTCTGGAACAAACAAGTTTCAAAAACAAGATGATGCATCAACTACTCCCAGCTTCTGTCTAAGGTATTCAAATGACTCCCTGGGCAGTGGTTTGCTGAGTATATTAGCAAAATGTTCCTTAGAGGGAACATACTCCAACTTGACCTTTTGTTCAAGGACTTGTTCCCAAAGAAAATGATACTTGATAGGTATGTGCTTAGTCTTTGAATGCATGATAGGATTATTTGAAATACTGACTGCACTTGTATTATCACAAAAAATGGGGATAGGTGGAGTACAAGTGATTTGTAGGTCTTGCAATGTTTGCATCATCCAAAGGAGTTGTGTGTAGCAAGATGCAACAACTACATATTCTGCTTCAGCTATAGATAATGCAATTGAACTCTGTTTCTTGCTAAACCAAGATACTAATCTAGGACCCATAAAGAATGCACCACCACTAGTGCTTTTTCTACCATCCATGCTTCCTGCCCAATCTGCATCTATATATGCATGAAGTGTGAGATCTGTATCTCCAGGATACCATAAGCCATAGTTTTGAGTTCCTTGAAGATACTTGAAAATTCTCTTTACTACCTGAAGATGAGTTTCCTTTGGATTTGCCTAAAACCTTCCAACTTTTCCCACTGCATGCATAATGTCTGGTCGAGTACCTGTTAGATAGAGTAGACTACCAATCATGGATCTATAGGTTGGTTGATGTACTGTTGTTGATTAATCATTTGCGCTGAGGCTGCATCCTATTACCATAGGGGTACATATTGGTTTCGAATTCTCCATCCCATATTTCTTTAAGATCTGCTTGAGATACTTGGTTTGTGATAGAAAAATGCCATCTTTGTTTTGTTGGACTTGTAGACCAAGAAAATATGTGAGCTCACCAAGCATGGACATTTCAAACTCTTTCTGCATCACCAAGGCAAAACTTTGACTCATGTCTTCTTCATTGCTACCAAAGATGATATCATCTACATACACAACAAGTATTATCAACTTATCATTGTCAATTTTTATATATAGATTGCTATCTATTGATCCTTTTACAAAACCTTGTTTATGGAGGTACTTATCCAACCAATAATACCAAGCCCTTGGAGCTTGTTTAATGCCATAGAGAGCCTTTTTGAGTCTGCATACAAGTTTTGGATCATTTCCAAGAATAAACCCATCTGGTTGTTCAATATATACTTCTTCATTCATGTCTCCATTCAGGAAGGCAGACTTCATGTCCATTTGAAATACTTTGAACTTCTGAAAGCTAGAAAGAGTAAGGAACATTCTTATGGCCTTAAGTCTAGAAACTGGTGCAAAAGTTTCTTCAATGTCTATACCTTCTTGTTGAGCATACCCTTTACAAACAAGTCTGGCCTTGTTTCTAATCACATCTCCATTTTCATTCAGCTTATTTTTGAATATCCATTTTGTTCCTATGACACTCTTATCTTTTGGTCTAGGAACCAACTCCCAAGTGTTATTCTTTTCAATCTACTCAAGTTCTTCCTCCATGGCCTTTACCCAGCATTCATCCTTGCATGCCTTTCTTACATTTTGTCGTTCAGTGGAGGAGAGTAATGCTAGATAACTTGAAGCTTCTGAAATGGTTCTTCTTGTTTGTACACCTTCCTCCTTTTGCCCCAAAATTTAGGTTTCTGGATGATTCTTTTGAACATACCTGGATGGAGTCTTTTCTTCTATTATTATCTGTTCTTCTGGTGCCTCATGGGTTTCTTCTTCATCATGAATCTGATTTGATGTTGAAGGATAGTCTTCATCATATTTGAAA
The DNA here is from genome assembly GCA_031772625.1 of Pinus tabuliformis. Classification (NCBI taxonomy): domain Eukaryota; kingdom Viridiplantae; phylum Streptophyta; class Pinopsida; order Pinales; family Pinaceae; genus Pinus; species Pinus tabuliformis. The sequence goes on from CM062818.1 coordinate 937,547,717, forward strand.
TCTTCAGATTTTACTTGCCTAGGAGTGTTCCCTTCTTCATCAACCACTACATCAATACTTTCGACAATTTTTCCAAGTCTTTTATTGCAACACTTATATGCTTTGCTGTGAGGAGAGTAACTAAGGAGAATGCCTTCATCTACTCTAGGTTCAAACTTGCCAAGGTTTTCATCAGTCTTTTTGATGTAGCATTTGCTTCCAAAAAATTTGAAGTATTTAACTATGGGAGTCTTACCATACCAAAGTTCATGAGGAGTCTAAGTGTTGTTTACCTAGATGTTTGTATTATTGAGAATAGTAAATGCAGCAAATGCGACTTCACACCAGAAGGTTGCGGGAGTTCCAGACTCATCAAGCATAGCACGAGACATTTGTTGAATTGTTATGTTCATCCTTTCCACTACTCCATTTTGCTGAGGGGTCCTTATAGTAGATAATTCCCTTCTTATTCCATGTTCTTCACAAAAATCGAAGAATTCATCTGAGGTAAATTCCCCTCCTCAATCAGACCTGAGGCATTTGATTCTATAATCTGATTCGTTTTCAACCAAGGCTTTGAATGCTTTGAATTTTTCGAAGGCTTCATCTTTATGCTTCATAAGTCCTAACCAACACATGGACCACATACATCAGTATGGACAAGTTTCAAGTGGCTTGCTAGCTGATCCTTCCTTTTCAGGGAAATTAGTTTTGGTTTGCTTACCAAACTGACATGATTTGCATATGGTATTGTCTGGAATTCTAATGTCAGGGAGAACATGAACCGCCTGATATTTGCATGCTTTCCTTATCTGGGAGAAGCTTAGATGCCCCAATCTTCTGTGCCATAGCTAGTGTTCATCATTCTTGCTTAGATAGCATTGTTGTTGTCCTCCCTTGAGTATGTATAAATTATTTGGAGTTCTTATGCCTTTGATCACAGTTTCTCCTGTATCAAGCTCACGAACAATGCATCCATTTGATCAAAATATTACTTCATTTCCTTGATCACACATTTGAATGACACTCAATAGATTATGCTTTAAGCCATCAACATACATAACATTTCTAGCCTTGACCTTTTCTTTCAAAGGCATAGAACCTTTACCTTTTATGAGTACAGGGGTGTCATTTCCAATGGAGACCTTCTTTTCCTTTTCTAAGGCACTATATGACTGAAGTTTTTCTTTATCACCTATCATATGTTTCAAGCATCCACTGTCGATGTACCATTGATTTTCCTATCCTTCCGCATATAAGGCTATCTGACGTCTTTCTAGTTTCAATTCTTTCTTTCTCCATGTTTTATAATTCAATGAAACTTGCTCCTCCTGAGTTGTTTGGCGAAACCTACTCCTGCATTCAGAATATTCATGACTGAAGTTGTTACAAATAGAACATTCTACTTCATTCTCAAGACCATAAAAGTTATTGTAGGTCCTTTTCATGATCCCAGTCATGCTCCTTTGTTTTTGAGCTTCTCTAGTCATGATGGTCTTGTAGGCAACACATTGAGAAGCTTTGTGACCAAAGTTATGACAAGAGAAACATTGGCCATTGAAGAAATTCCTACCAACCAAACGATTGTAGTTTCTATTGACATCTATTCTTGAGGCAAATTGAGAATGATTTACCTCTAGTTGGTTGAAGTTTCTGTTCATCCTCGAAGTAGATTGCCCCCGATTTACTTGGTAATATTTGTTCATTCTTGAAGCAAATCGTCCCTGATTTACTTGGGGATCTGCATTATGCTTTTGCTGTCGACTGTCAATCTGTTCACTTTTTCTTGTTGCATCAAGATAACTTTTGGAGGTGGATGGCTTCTGTGATTCTGACACTTCTTCAGTATATCCGAGACCTGTCTTTATTAGAGGAGAACACCGCACTTTGATAATCTCATCTAAAGTTTCAGATCCTTTAGCAAATCTAAGATTAAGAGCTTTTTATTTCTCAATATCTTTTCTAAGTCCCACAATTTAACATTCTAACTTTTCATTGTGTTTTTCTCTTTCAGCAAGTTGAAATGTCAGAGTATCTATAATCATATTCTTTTCCTCTAAACAAATTTTGAGTTTAGAAATTTCTTCATAGAGACCTTCTTCATCTATAGCATCCAAGAAATCATCATCTTCAAAAGCTATCAAAAGTCTATAATCATTACGTTGTTCATCTTCATCACTATTTGAATATCCATCACTGTCTTCATGTGTATAACAGCTCTTCTTACTTACATTCTATTTTCTATTCCATCTAACTGGTTCCATACCTTTGTCAAGTCTATCTTTATGAGGACACTTGGCAGCATAATGACCAACTCTTCCACAAGCAAAGAATTTGAAAGGCAGCTTACCTTTGAATCTTCCAGTTCCCCATTCAAGGTTCTTGACAAAATTCGATTCTTCCTCTTCTTCTAACATATGTCCTGACTCATTGTAATCTCCTTTTCCTGAGTCTTTGAATGCAGCTTCTCTCCTGTCTGATGGTTCCCCTTTTCTCATTTCGTAAGCAGTTAGAATTCCGTGCAGCTGTGACATGGTAATGCTCTGTAGATTCTGTTTTTCTTCTATGGCAGAAACTTTTGAATCAAACTTAGGAGACAAAGATCTTAGAACCTTTTCAACCAAAATGACTTCTTTTATTTCTTCACCCAAGTTTTTCATACAATTAACAATCTCATCTATACATAGGAAGTAATTAGCCACACTTTCATCATTGTGCATTCTGAGATTTTTATATTGAATTCTGAGAGTTTGTAGCCTTGCTCGTTTTACCTGTTCACCTCCTTCATAGCTCAGAATGATCTTGTCCCATATTTCTTTTGCAGTTTTGAGCTGCATAACCTTGACAAATTTTGATTGAGAGAGGCTCCCCAATAGAGTATTGACAACCATTTCATTTGTTTCATATTGCTTCTCACCAGCTGTATCTGTAAGAGTTGGTGATGGAAAAGTGTATCTTGTTTCCAAAATATCCCAAACTTCTGTACCAAGAGATTGAAGATAGGCAGTGATTCTTACCTTCCAATAGACAAAGTTGCTCCCATCAATAATTGGTGGCCTAATTGATGCTTCTTTTTCGTAGTTGCTCATGATGATAGATCTTCCTTCAAGTGATCAAGCTTCTTCTGAAGGACCTTGCTCTGATACCAATTGTTGAGAATAATACTGAGAGGGGGGCTGAATCAGTATTATCAGGTCAATTATTTTTCATTTCACAATCAGATTTGTATACGCTACTTCGGTTAGAAAATACCACGTATGTACACAACTTCAGTTAAGAGAAAAAGTGTATATAAGAAGACTTGTAATTTAAATTATTCTTCAGATGTTGATCATTAATCTATGCATCAACCATATGAACCGTAACCAGGAACAGTAAAACAGAGCAGGCAATCACACAAAAGAACACAAGATATAAGGTGGAAACCCAATGTGGGTGAAAACCACCTGCTTGCAATTTGTCTCTATCTTCTTTCAATCAGGAACTTCTTTTTACAATGTTTCTGTACTGGTACAGTCTTATACCAGTACACAGGATGCTACCTGTAGAAGGCTACAACCTTCTCTCGTTCTCCAACTTCTCCTGGAAGGGAGCTACAACCCCCTTAGCTCTTGTACTAGTTGAGGTACTAGTATGTAGGTGCTGACCTACAGAAGACTATAGCCTTCTCTTTTCTTCCAGGGACCACGTTTCATAAATTTTCACACTGGATCCATGAATATCAATCAAACATCAAGTATATCTACATTAACCAACCTTCTTTGTAAAAACAAATACTGAATCAACCAATAACTTCTCAGAATGATGTAACCAGAAAACAATACCAGTAACCAAACACCAATTCTGAACCCAGAACACTGCAGCAATAAATAAAAGCATCTAAAACATATTTCATGAGATATGAACTACTTCAATACGAGGAACCTGCATGCATACGCTTCTGTTTCAAGGGCATCCTACGTATACGGTGTTTTAAGTTAGTGAACCAACGTGTATACGCACCTCTGCTGTGCTGAACCTGCGTACAGATCTATAAAAGATAATTTATCCGTTTTACTTATTCAAACATTAGTTATATCCAGATTATCATATTTATAGGTCACACCATGCACCAAATATAACAGATCAAAAATTACACAAATATACTTCTCTTCAAAACGTCTTAAGATCTTGACCCATCAATAGAACTTATCCTTCTCCTTGCGCTCAGGTTCCTTCTTGATTCAGATCTAGTTATGCACCATAACCCAAAGACAATATTCTAGATCTTGCTCTTCATCAGATATTCAATGCTACAATTGATTCTTTGCCAAATGATCTCCTTCCCTTTTTATAGATTTAGGCCTTACTCAATCCATGGTCCAAAACCATAGAGTTCCAATACTAGGGACTCAATACCTGGGTCAACACTTTGGATGCAATGCCAAGGACCAAAACCATAGGTTCAAATATGTCAAACTAAATACCATGGACCCATCATAAGTTTTCCCACATGTACGCACGTTTCTTTGCATGAAAGTGCATGCATACGTATATGCGTCTTTTGATCGGTACACGCGCGTGTATACACAATTTTGTTAAGATGAACTTGTGTATACCTGATTTTCTTTCATTTTGAGAGCCTGAACTGTGATCTTCCCCTTGAGTGAGTTGCCATCAAGGACAACACCTATGCCATAGTGCCAAACTTGTGTCATAATGCCAACAGAGGCACGTTTGGTAGCTGTAGAGGTAGAACTGCAAAGCTACCAAGACACCTGGGGTAGAGGGAAGGCCTAGCAAGAGGCTTTCATATTGATGGTTAGATAGGTTTGGCTGATGTTGTCACGGATGTGACAATGTCACTAGAGCGAGCAGACCGACCAGTTTTTCGCTATATAGCTATGACGATGGCTACGACTGGTCAGATTTTGTCACTTGATGTAGAGATTGGTCTATGTGAGCCTTATATAGACTTGATGATCTTGTTGTTTTTGGATGTGATTATGTATGTACTAGAGAAAGCACCCAATATGAGGATTCGCCTTATATTTTTTTGACATACTTATCCTGATCGTGAGCCAGTGGACTATGTGGATTTTTTTGTACTCATACATATTTTTTGATGTATATAAGAGATTTGTTTTTTTGCGGCTCTCATGATATATAACATGTGTCCATACTTTTTGATGTATTTCTGTATTTTTTTTAGATGTATCTTATGTTGATATTTTATGTATCTTTATGGTTATATATATGTGATACATTGCAATCTAGGATTCGATTAGCGATGCGATCAACTATGTGATTTTGATCCCTTGGTATATGTGTAAATGTGATATGATCAAAAGTCAAGCTAACATTTTTGCATGCAGATACTTCCGGAAAAGGCATGTATCATCGACTTGGAAGGCATTTTAAAATTGGGATATAACTCACTAGGAATCGAGGAATACATGCAGGTGATGGATACCTAGGTAGTGAGCATCGACCAAGAGGCCTATGATGGAATCATATTTTTCTTGATTATTGGTGGATGACTTGAGACAAATTCCATTAAGGAGATGAGATGTCCGGTCAGTAGAGTATATCGCCTAGGCTATAGTAGTGATGTTTTACAACCATCAAGATGTGTCGTCATCAAACCCATGATGATAAGCTGGAAAAGGATCTATGTACTAAAATATGATGAGAGAATGATATTTAGAGTGAATCCATGATGAGGTGATTATCATAAAAAATAATTTCTGGTGCATACATGTCTATTCTAGCATTTTATGGGTGAAATTTTTCGAGGTAGAGAACATTGGCAACAGATTTTAGGCAAGCCCCATCAGGATCTAACAATATGTATGCCCCTTGAGGAGGCAGTGTTGGATGATGTATAGGGTTTCAAACTTTCCAGGTGCTACCTCTTCTTAGGAAACATCATAGTGGAGGACTAACTCCCCCTCGGTGAATGTCTGAGGGGTGATGTTGTGATCGAATGAGACTTTGACCCTCTTTTTGTGTGCTTCATTATTTTGGAGTGATTTCCATGGAAAAAATGTATGTCACATAGGGGCCTCTTCAGTGGTATGAGAGGTTTCGGTACATATTCCACATATTGGTCTAGAACTAACCGAGTAGATTTTGTAAGAGGCGGTGCTACTCATAGTATGGGATGTTGATGCCTCATTAACATCACAAGATGGAATATCTTGTGGTAGTATCCATCACTGGGTCATGGTATTGGCATGATGTGGATTCCTTGTATTGGTTGGCCTTAGAATTTCTCTTGCTGTACGAAAATGTGGAATATATTGGCAATTCCTTGTGTGGTGGAATTGAGAGCAGATGCAATGATAACAATGTGTGATTTTCTCTTGGTTGGAGAGATGCTTGTGTGGAATTTGAACCACTAAGAAAAATATGTCATTGAAGTTACTTATTTCACTGCATTCATTGACCAAATGTTTTGGTTTATCACATAGGGTGCATATGGTGGGTGATCTTCTTTGCTAGGTGGCCTTAAATTATTTTTTGTTCGATCTGGATTGACAACGGTGATGGGAGATGTAATGATGGGGGGTTTCTTTCTTGTTGGATGCCATTTCTCCTCAAACATACATAAGACATTTAGGCATCTATCCTCTCATGGTGGGGGGATTAGTTCTATGGAATAGATATCAAAGTCTAGTAGATAATATTTTTCATTCACGAATCGACATACAAAACTCAACGATTTTCGGAACTTGGAAAGGTGGGGGCACCTTCTCTTATGATGGTTACCTGCAAAAATAGTTCATGCATGGTATCAATGTCTAGGTTTTGTTCTCTAAGAAACATTATTTAATGGGTAGTTTTGGTTAAATGTGCATAATTTTGGGTAGAGGCTAACCAGATCAGTTGGGTCATTGCATAGATAACATGGAAATGTTGGGGAGGGGTTGGTTTTTCAAACTGTCTTCATGTGTTGTGGGAGGGTTTTTTAGAGCATGAAGTTGGCTCCTCTTTAATGTAGAATATGTCATTACATCCATCATCTACTTGGGGTTTGGCTAGTGCTATTGGTTCATTAATACTGGTTTGAATGAGTTTGCTTAATGTATCTCGGTATCGAGGGATATCAGGACAGTGATGAGTGTAGTTTCCATGTTTTTCCCATATAGTGCATGCGTGATTGGTGCGTAATCCTTTATTATGAAAAGGCATCACCTTTGTTCCTTTTGGTGGAGTTGAGGTTACTAATGCCTTGGAAATGTGCATTCAAATCATCTAACTCAGGGCATATGTGAGTCAGGTTCCCAAATTCTTCACATAATGCATATGGTTGTAGGGCCCTGGAGGAGTTTTAGGTTTTCCCTCTTTTACCATTTTGTTTGGCCTTCTTTCTGGCCCCAAATAGTATCGATGTAGGAAATGTTTAAGTAGGGATGGTTTCCTAACATGGAGGCATAAGGATACTACCTATCGTGATATGTCCTGGATTAGTTGACATGGTCATTGGGACCAGATACCAAACCAGTATCGCAAGATCCATATTTTGTAATGGAAGGGTTTCCATGAATTGGTGAAAGACAAAGCTTGGTGGGGGGTATAAAAAGGGTGTCTACGTAATCGTGTGAGGTAGGGACATGGAATCAATAGTTGTAGAGTGTGTGGTGTTTGGAACAGGTTCATGGGTTTGGGTGGTGTTTGATGAGAAAATCATTCACATTAGTGCTCCACTTTTTGGTAAAAGTTCTTGTAGCACCAAAGGGTCTCCTTGGAATGTCCTGAGGAGTTTTGATTGCTTAAACTGGCCAGGGATGAGCTAAGTATAAGTAGTGATCAACTCATGAGAAGACAAGACTAAGGGTAACACACTGTCAGATCAGTTGATCAATAGTAATGAATTTTCCATCGTGGGGGAATGCCATTCTTCTTAACACCGATGAGGCGATTTCTAGCATCTCATACATGTAGCTTCGACATAGTAGGATGTTATAATTCAACTGGGTGTCTAGTACTTTGATGTCTATTAATATAGTTTTTCTAGCTAATTTAATTGACGTGCTACAGTATAAACCAATGGGAGAAGGAGGGTGCCCGTTATATGCTCTAAGTGTAATATCAGAAGGCTTGAGTTTGGGGGATCCCATTTTTTGCCAAATGGATTTGGACATGATGCATGTGGAGGCCCCTTCATTGAAAATGAAATGATGAATGTTAATATTTTGGACTGATACTAGAATTTGGAAAGAAATGACTGATGGTAGCCATGGAGTAGCTTTATCCAAGTCGAACATCATTAGGTGAGAATATTATGGGTTGATTGCACCTAGAGTAGAAAGTAAGGCTTTCCATTGGGTTGGGCATGTTTGCAGGAATTCAAATGCTGACATGGCTGATGGTGATACTGCTAAGTCACAAACTATGTTATATCTATGAGAAACTTTTGAGTTATGTCCCATGCGACATAATGGTCCTTTGACCATTTTGGGCATAGATTCTATAGAAGGTTGAGGAATGGTCAACGACCTTGTAGGTATTACTATGTTCGAGCTGGATGGATTAGGTTCTCGGGGAGCTTCATAACTTCGATTTCATGTTTCCAAGAGGATATATTCTCCTGTCATGGAAATGTCATGATTAGAATTGTTATTGGAGTTCCCTCAATATGGATGAGAGTGAGGTTCTTTTTGATGAGTGTTGACCATTCCCTGATGGGGGAAGGGGTATTGCATTACTGTGGTTGTTGACCTCCTTTTCCCTACTGTCTTGTATCATTTCTAAGTTAGGAAGTTGAGGACAATGGTGTGCATAATGATCGTATTCCCACAATATCACACGAATGATTAGTCCATGGATTTGTGTTCTTCCCTTGTTTCTGTGGATTATTGTTGGTCGATTCCTAGTTTTGATTCTGATTAGGGTTTCTCCTTCCTAGTGCCCGTGGGGGTTGCATCTAGTTGCTGCCCCTCTGGTCGGGTTTTCCCTTTGGCTTATTTCTAGGTTTTCTCTTAGCAACATTCAGGGGATTAGATGGATTCAGTTGCTCCTCTGGTTATTTATGTGAAGTGAGAGAAGGTTGCACTAGACTTAACCTTGCATTATTTTGTGTTGGGGGGTTATTCCATTGTTGTGCGGGAAAAAGAGAATATTGGTTTCCTTATCCCTAGTTAATGTATGGAATCTGGGAAGAGGACATTACATCCATATTCCTATAGGATTATTGGTTTCCCCGTGGGGGAGGATATGATCCCCCCTAAGGGGGATTATTTTGGTTAACCTTGTTGTACGTATTCTACATAGGTGTGGGTTTTCTGGGGTAGTATCCTATATGTTGCAATGTTGGTGCATTTTTGGTAACATCAAATGCTTGGCCATTGAATAGATATAAAGGGTACTGGTAGTTGTTTTCAAGTTGGTTTTGGGTGATGGAACCAATTAATCCATCAACAGCATTGGATGTGCCTGGGATCTCTTTATAAGTCTACAAGTGTGAGGCATTTGGAAGCACATGATAGATGTACCCAGACTAGGTGTAAATCAGCTCCAAATGTTTAGATTTACTAATGGATTATTCCTCAGTCTGTGGGGATTAATTTTCCACATCCTTGGAGATTTCGGATGTGAGGGATGAAAATAATAATTCCAAGAGGACTTTATCTTCAAACTGGGTTTTGCATAGGTTATGAAATTTTCACCATTCATTTATGTGATCCGAGATGTGGGTAGAAAGTGTTTCTTTGAAGTGGGTGAGGAGTTACATACCCAAATCATTGTGGACTAGAAGCTAGAAGAAGGTGACGAAAGTCGTAGCTAGAGAGAGAAAGTTTCCATGTGACGCAGAAGGTTGGTCAACATATCATGTTCCTACAGGCCTAGTTAGGGTGCATTGAAATAGTAATAATCTAATAGTATCATTAGTTGTTGGCTTTAGGGGGCCTGACCCAGGTTCAGAGTTAATTAGCTAAACAAATCCCTACACTACTGGCGCTTTCGACATTAGCCCGCGGTGCATGGACTGAAGTCTCACCCGAAGTAGTATGGGGGGATGTTGGAACCAAGTTTCTACACCATGGAGATGTTTGAGGGGTTGATTTAATCCAATTGTGCCTACCTTTGTGCAGGTCACTTCGCGCATTGTCCTGACCTGTGAGACCTTCGCGATCTGTTAGGATCGCCTTTCGCACAACCCTAACTAGGGGCTAGGATGCTTATGTGCTGCCAGGGTAGTGATCTTCGATATTTCCTCAAGTTACAAAGCATATTTTACTTATCTTCTTACAATTGTTAGTTAACTTCGCATAAACAGATACCTTACCTCACATTTACTTAATCAACACAATCAGATATGTTCACGCACCATATAGACAACAGAAATGCAATTTATACCCAATATATTTGATACAAAAACATGATATAAATACACAAAATTGATGTAAAACTCCTCTTTGTAAATGCTTCAACAGTTACAAACTTGACGTGCCTTGCACACTCAGCTACAGGGGTCCGCGCACTTAGCTGTGGACTACTAGGCCTCTACGCACTCAGTTGTAGAGCCTGCTGCTACTCTACGACCCAAAGACTTGACTCTATGCTTAGATCTTCCGCTATACTTCTATTCCATCATCATTCCTTATAACTCTATTATCTCTCAACTACTTAGAGGCTCGCTCTATTTATACAATCCCATGGTCCGCGGACCATGGATAGATCTCTAAAGCCGACATTACATTACAAAATTGATGGCAGACAACCCTATCACTCATTTACAACTTTGCGCTCCATGCACACAAAATGCAGAGTCTTTACATCAGATTTACAACTTTTAACCAAAAACTGGGCTTTAAGCCCCAAAACTTTCCTTAGGAGATCTCACGCCCAACAGGGCCCCAACGCAAACATCGTGACTCACCCTTGAGTCACTTTGTCAGTGTGGAGATCTTCGTGCAGAGACCTCCCAACTCTACCTGGACTGCTGCAAGATCGCCAGTGCATTGAGCAGCTGCCTGTTGCACTTCCTGGACTTGCTATTCAGAGACTGTTGTAGCTGAAATGCTTTCCTACACCTATTCCTGCGTTCCTTGCATTTACGCGAGCTCTCAGGCATAGTAGTTTATAGTCCCACGCCTCCTTTCAGCTGCTTAGAGCGCTAAGACTATGCTTCCCATGGCTAGTCAGATGGTCGGGCCACCTGTGTAAGGCTTCATATGACTACCGCTTAGTTTTCCTGAGAAGAGTTCACCATTTAAATTCTCCAACTGCACCGTGCCACCATCTATGATTTCCTTAATACCATATGGTCCCATCCCATGCAACAAACTGAGAAACTCTCGGTGGTGGTCCCCAAGTTTGCCAATGTAATCGAGCTCATACTGCTCTATTACTATGGTCTTTCTATCAAGAAAGTTCTCCTTTATTCCTTCCTCAAGCTTCTTGACTTCTGCTTCTACCATGGTGCTCTTCTCCCTCAACCGAAATCTTTCATTCATGAGTTCCTGGAGCTAAGATCACCCTGTTGGATTTCTTCATCGAGTCGCAACCGTTAGTCTTTGAGCTCTTCCAACGACGCGAGCCTTTCTTCGAGGGCTCCACGGTCTGTTACCCCTACGAGTGCCACTATACGTGAACTAGACATGATAGAATCCATAGGCATATGGCTTCTACTCCATCAACCAACCAAAAAGGCATCTGTGCGCGTATGCGCAGGTCCCAACCACTTCGCTACGCATTGCATACCTTGTTCAGTGCGTTGAACACCTTTTCAAATGCTTCCACATGGGTAACCTTTTGCACAATTGTTCTTCCCACATACTGTCTATCCAACCTTAAGAGCCAGCTGCACATCTATCCCCCCAATACACGCTTATTGACCATACCTCTCAGCATGAAGTTCATGCACATTTACATAGGTTGCTTTCCATATGTCTATATCCACCTGGCTAGATATGTGCGCGGAAAATCTCATCCATCATACTTGTCTATTAGTTGCATCTTAGGCTTCCCAAAACATTTGCGCATCAATCTCCTACATTCGTGAGAGTCCTCAAAGCTCCCTTTATGTGTACCCCGCCACCTCGTGGGTGTAGTGTGTAGTACCCAATTCAAAGATTGGAAGCATTGCTTTCTGGCACTTCCCTTTCAAATCTATCTAAGAAGGTATCTACCTCACTTATCCCATCATAAGTAGGAAGGTCTCTTACTTTTGTCAATACACAATGCAACGACCTTGTCATCGTATTACAATTCAGTGTAGTCACCTCATGTAACCGGTTTTTCCATTGCTCCATTTCCTCATCCGAATCCAAAGTACAAGAGCTCTTGTGCTCCCATGCAAGCTGCCCATTCATAGTGGGATTCACCCAGTCCTAGTTTCGCACTATTATCTTATAGATGTAGTTGAAATCATCATCGCTTTCATAGTCGTGCACCAGCTCTGTATAGCGCAATCCTTCAATAGGGTCTAGAGGTATAACTACGTGTAGTGACTTCTTGTTAAAAATCATCTTGCACTTCTTTAGATTAATCACCCCACTCATGTCAGTGGCCCAATCAATTCCTAAGAGCGCAGGGTAGGGATTGCTATCATCAACAATCTCTATCACTTCAAAGTCTACCGGTGTGCTTGCTCCTTCAATATCCGCAGTGAGTCCCTACAATTTCCCTGTTACACAAAAATATCGTCACCATGATTATTTGCAGTCAGTATGAGTCTATCATCACTTGTACTGGCCTCCTAAGCAAGTCTCAGACCTCAGCTCTTCAATTCAAGCTTTGAAAATGAGAGAAAGACATTGAAAATCAATAAAGCTCTGGTTCCGCACTTTCTCTCACTATTGCTTGCGGTCCCGCACCTTCTGTTTACAAAAAATGCGGACCTGCCCGCTCTGTCCCTAAAGGTGTGGGTGCGGACCCCTGTGAAAGTCAAAAAGGCGCAAGTTTATTCTAAAAAACTCACTTTGGGTTAATTATAGATGATTCTAGAAGGAATTTTGACGTGGATTGGCCGCTCTTAGGTGGTTCATGCATCCCAAAAGAGAAGGAGCTAATCCCTTGATGAGAGGAGCTATCCCTTTGAAGGAGGGCATTATCCATTTGAAGGAGGACCTAGTAACTTCCCTCCATTGCACTATAAATTTAGGCATTGGGCTGGTTGCTAGGGAGGTTAGAAGCTGAACATTTTTTAGGGTAAATGTTGGTGAAATTAAGACCTCCTAGTTGAGCTTGAGAGGAGATATCACATACCTTTTTGGCTTCATTGGGAAGAGAGTGAAACTTGTCAAAGTAGAGGAGACTTCTTGCTAGACCCTGGGAGGAGCTTGTACAGTGTCAAGGCACAGGTTGTAAAGTTCTTCTTGATTTGAATTAATACAATCAAACTCATTTTTCTCAACAAATTGTCTCATGTCATTTGTTTCATGAATTCCTTGACTTTCATGTTAAATATGTTTTATGATATTGGCTTTTCAGGTGCTATTTAATTTGTTTGCTTGTTTGTGTTTGCAGATTTGCGACAAGGGAGCTCATTTGGACCGAAGGAGCGAAGGCTTCCACAAACTTGCGTTGGACTTAAGGTAGGCCTAAAACACTTGTTTTCCTTTGTTTATAACAGCATATTTAGAGAAATATAGTGTGTGATTGGTTTGCTTGTCATTAGGTCCTCTTTAGATTCTAGGAAGGTCTATCTTGTCTGCAAGATCGACTCATTCCATGTGACAAAATGGCGACTGAGTCGATCTTGCGAACAAGGTAGACCTTCCTAGAATCTAAAGAAGACCTAATGACAAGCAAACCAATCACACACTATCTTTCTCTAAATATGCTTTTATAAACAAAGGCAAACAAGTGTTTTAGGCCTACCTTAGGTCCAACGCAAGTTTGTGGAAGCCTTCGCTCCTTCAGTCCAAATGAGCTCCCTTGTCGCGAATCTGAAAACACAAACAAGCAAACAAATTAAATAGCACCTGAAAAGCCAATATCATAAAACATATTTAACATGAAAGTCAAGGATTTCATGAAACAAATGACATGAGACAATTTGTTGAGAAAAATGAGTTTAATTGTATTAATTCAAATCAAGAAGAACTTTACAACCTGTGCCTTGACGATGTACAAGCTCCTCCCAGGGTCTAGCAAGAAGCCTCCTTTACTTTGACAAGTTTCACTCTCTTCCCAATGAAGCCAAAAAGGTATGTGATCTCTCCTCTCAAGCTCAACTAGGAAGTCTTAATTTCACCAAAATTTACCCTCAAAAATGTTCAGCTTCTAACCTCCCTAGAAACCAGCCCAATGCCTGAATTTATAGTGCAATGGAGGGAAGTTACTAGGTCCTCCTTCAAAGGGATAGCTTCTCTCATCAAGGGATTAGTTCCTTCTCTTTTGGGATGCATGAACCACCTAAGAGCGGCCAATCCACGTCAAATCCTTCTAGAATCATCTAGAATTAACCCAAAGTGAGTTTTTTAGAATAAACTTGCACCTTTTTGACTTTCATAGGGGTCCGCACCCACACCTTTAGGGACAGAGCGGGCAGGTCCGCATTTTTTGTAAACAGAAGGTGCGGGACCGCAGGCAATAGTGAGAGAAAGTGTGGAACCAGAGCTTTATTGATTTTCAATGTCTTTCTCTCATTTTTGCGGAACCAGAGCTTTATTGATTTTCAATGTCTTTCTCTCATTTTCAAAGCTTGACTTGAAGAGCTGAGGTCTGAGACTTGCTTAGGAGGCCAGTACAAGTGATGATAGACTCATACTGACTGCAAATAATCATGGTGACGATATTTTTGTGTAACAGATTGCCCCCTAAAGTGAGAAGTCCGTAGTAGATGAGGATTTCATTTATCATTTAGGAAGAGTGAAGTACTTTATCATTTCGAGGATCATCTTGTGGAGAGCCCAGTTGGAACCTGTAAAAACATTCAATGCAAGATATATATATGAGATCATATCATCGCTGAGGTAGGAATTCCCATACTCAGATCAAAACTAACTTAGAAAACTAACTACTGCTCTGATACAGGAATGATCTTGTAATACATCACAAGTATAGACTCATGTGGACACAGTATGGGCGCAACCATCTGTTTATGAATAGTCCATTATATAATGAATGCAAAATTCCTTGCAGCTTGGATTTTGGAAACTAGATCCAGGGTCTTCATTTCTACTTCTCGAAACAATACGATTCTATCCATGCGAATGAATGTGTTGGAGTCGAACATGGTAGAAACCACTTGATTACCAGTCAATGATGTAAACTGTTAACAAGTGTGAGAGAAACCACCAGTGATGTCAATGGCTCTCAAAGTACCCAGTACAATCCATGAGATGTGAATAAATGTGTTGATGTCGAACATGTCACAAAATCCTTTGATCGAAATTCAATGATGCAACCTGTCATCAAAGGCGAGAAACCTGCCATTGAGGCATGCAGATCCCAAGGCACTAACGATCTCTAGATCATCTTTCTAGATAATGAGCTGAAGTAGATAGAAAGCGATCCGTCGCAGGCAAGCCCACAACACGAAATCATAGATCAAGTTGAAGAAATTTAGTTGCAAGGACTGACTCAGGGATGGTCAAGATGGATGACAGATATTTTGTAGATGAATGGCTTATTGGCAGTGACCTCTTGAACACATAACGACACGACAAATGGCTTGGTGACAATTGACCCAAATTTAATACCCAGAAACCGGCTGAAGACTTTCAATGCGGTTTGATCAACTGTTAGGCAAAGGATTTCCCAACCCAGGTGAATAAAAGTGTCGTGTTCAAGAGTGGTTACGAAGTATGACAAACAGGTTCATTTTCCTCTCTTTTCCCCCACCATTTCTGGCAAGTACCTCTTTATTTTTGACAAGCTTGAGGAGGATAACATTTGCTTGATTATAAGCTCATCCTTCGGATGAGTCCAACTTAGTTTAAATTCGAACCCTAAGAAGGAGTGGTTCGTTCCTGTTTGTAATTGAACAGGTCCTTTACTGTGAAATTTTAACGAGTCCAGTATAGGAGAAACTCGGCGTTTTTCAATTTTAGAGAGTCTGAAAAACTTAAGAAGACTCCAGGGTTCACCTTTTTCGTAAATTTGTGTCTCCCAAGCCCGAAAAAGTATAAAATAATACTTGAGAGAACCACTCGATCTTTTACGACCATGGAGTACTTTTCGTAATTAGTGTCCCTAATCCGAAAAAGTAAAAAAGCGATCAACGACACGTCGTTTTATAACCAATATCGAATTTGAAACGACAAAAATCCGGTAATCTTTTCATGTTTTTACGGTCAGAAAAGAGCTGTAAGTGGACCGTATTTTAGTTCCATTTTAACGAGTTTAAAAGAAAAACTCGGGGATCTTTTCATGTTTTAGAAGTCAGAAAAGAGCTTAAAGGTGACTCTAAATGTTTTTTCGTCGAAAATGATAGATTCCGCCTGAATAATCCGTTATCCTGAACAAAAATGCAAACATTACTCATACCTGTTTGAAATGGATAAAAATGTTGCAAAAATACCTTTCCAAAGTGAAACATAAAAAAATTTGCAATTTATTTACTCAAAAAACTTATAAAAAGGGCTTTCGTCAATTCATTTTTACCGTTTGAGTTTTGGGTGAGAAAATAGTGCTTTTGTCCAGAAACTTCCCTTGAAGATTGCCGAAAATCCAATCGTCAGAATCGAATGCCATCTTCTCCAAGTAATCCACATCATCCCACTCTTCATTTTTAACCGTTTCATTTCTTGTTTTAGGCTTTTATCTCATTGTCTGGAGGGTTTTTAGGCTTAAAACCCACGCGCGGGGGCCTGCAGGTGCAACACTGCCAGCCCGTGGACCCTGACTTTTTCTCAATGGGGAAAAAGTTAGGGGTCCGCACCTTCCATGTAGGCAAGGTGCGGACCCATGCACTGTGTCTAGCCAGAGGGTGAGGTCCCCGCCGCAAGGGTTTTTAACCCAACAATTCTCAAATTTGGCCCAAACAAATTAATCTCTAGCATTCTAATTTGTCTTTTTACTTGATGCATAGAGTACATCATGCTAGATTGGCATGAACGAGAGCATGAGGACGTGGATCTAGCCGCGTTGAATCACCAACCTTCGATCGATGCATTGAGGGTCTGCGGCTTGTACAAATTTTGGGCCATACCTGGCATGAGGGCCCAGGTGGATTTCTCACAGTGGCTGGTTGATAGATGGAGCATACAGGACCAGTGCTTCTTCATCGGTGGCCACCAGCTCGAAATCGAGCCAACAGACATATATTTCTTGACTGGTTTGCCTAAGAGAGGCGAAGACTTGACTCTATTCGGGACTAGGCCAGGTGACCAGTCTGTCGATAACCTCCGGATAGAGTTCTGCAATAGCCAGGCTAGAGACAAAGGGATAGACATTAAAACCATATCCCTTCTTGAACTCATGGTGATCGCGTTTACTATCACCAGACTTTGCGGGAGTGCCGCATTACACCGGATCCCAGATGCGGATGGCATTTGACTTCTTTCGAGGCACCATCTTCAACTGGTGTGATGCTGTGCTGGCCAATGTGAAAGGCCAACTGACCAGAGCCAAGAATGGGCAACTAAAGACCTTTGGTTATGGGGCTTTGGTTGTGAGCTTTGGTCTGGAGAGGGTTCCCATGTTGATCCCGCAACACCTTACTGTTGGAGCTGGGCTTCATCGAGAGCCCAAACTGATGCGATGGGTCGCAGTTATGGCCCGTCATCCGGACGAGGGGACAGAGGTTGTTCGATTCAAACTTGAGTATTTCCAATGGTTGGAAAACTAGGTTTTTTCTATTCAGGACTTCTGTTACGCTGGGGTAGATTTTCGTGGTGACCTAGACATGGCTCTTCCACCAGGAGATCAATGGGATGACTCAGGTAAAATCATTTTCAACAATTTTCCTATTTTAAATTTTTTTTTTTTTTTTTTTTTTGTTTCTATCGTCCCAAAACTGATAGTAAAAGTTTCAAATGCAGATGTGGGTCCACAGTGACCAGCCTCTCTCTGGCCTTACGAGAGGAAGCAACCAGTTGCAGCCGCGCCAGCCCCATAGGATGAATCAATAGAGGTTTTGGCCGAGTTGGAGGGTCATCTAGACCGCTTGACAGGAGATATTCTAGAGACCACTATAGATGACATTCCTCGTCAACTTCAGCGCTATGTGATTGGGGTCCCAGGACCTTTTAGGAGGTTCCTTTGCAAGGTGGCCTGTGCAGTGGTTTCTTATCGATATCATCACTAGTGATAGGATGATCACCTATTGTGGGCACATATGACATTTTGTTTTTTGTACTTATCATTTTTTCCAATCATAAGGTGTTTTTCAACCTATGATCGAGGACGATGTATTTTTTGACACACTCCTATATATATATATATATATATATATATATATATATATATATATATATATATATATATATATATATATATATATATATATCTATTACCAGCTTATCTTGTAAATCATGTTATGGAATGGTTTTAAATTTACATGTATGATTATTGCAAATGTATACTTAACATTCGAGAAGCAATTGCATCTGCTAATGTATTTAAAGATCTTGGAATATACTGATATTCAATATAATCAAATTCACGTTCCAAGAGACGCACTCTCAAAATAATCTCAATAACACTAGATTTCTAATGGCATACACTCTATTAAGTTGTAATACAAAGAGTTCAGAATCTAACCTCACTATCAAACTCTAAATCCCAAATGAAATAGATTCAGATAATAACTCAATCACTGCACTATACTCAACAATGTTGTTCGTTCTTTGACCGAGGCTTACCCCATGCATAGATACTAACTCGTCAGAGGGCGAATAGATAACCCAAGCTGCGGAAGAAATGTTCCTTGTATTACGACAAGCACCATCAGTGAAACCAATGTATGTTTGGAGAGGCATCGACATCTGCAATATCAAGAGTAAAACCAAGATAAGCGGGAATAATGACGAAAAACACTCTCTAAGCTAAGCACACTTTTTAAACTAAAACACACCAGCTAGAAAGAACAAACTATCCTAACTAAAAATCTCCACACCCATTCTTTAAGCATAATACCTCTTCAGGTAAAGACCATTTCTGGGTTTACCCAAAGAGTCCCCGTCAAAGTCTACCAATTTATAGGCCCCTTTTGCTAGCTTTCGCTGGCCAACAGAGGGACCATGCCACATAGGAACGAATTTTCCAGCGCCTAATTTATCATTAGCTTGATCATAAACTAAGACTAAATCTCCTTCCGAAAAATTTCGAGGGGTCACATTTCGATCATACTAAGCTTTCATACGTTTTGCGTGAATCTCGATTGCCAATGCAACATCACGTCGATTCTCATCTAATTGAGCTAAGTATAAAAAACGTTTTTCCTCTTCGGAAGTGGCTGGAAGTAACTTGATGGCCATTTGCAATGACGGGATTTCACATTCAATGGGTAACATAGCTTCCAGACCATAAACTAGTTGGAAAGGAGTGAACCCCGTTGATGTTTTTACTGAGGTACGATACGCCCAAAGTGCTGAAAATAGCATGTTATGCCAATTCGACCGATGAATCCCAATGATTCGTCGGATCATGATGACTAAAACTTTGTTGATGGATTCAACCAGACCATTAGCTTGTGGATAATAAGGAGTTGAACTATCGTGACGCAAACCAAGCTGGCCTGTAAGTTCGGTCATGATAACATTTCGAAAATGACGCCCATGATCAGTGATTATCGCTTGTGGGACACCAAACCTAGCAATTATATGATTGAACATGAAAATTGAAGTTGTCTTTCCGTCTGCCTCAAATGTAGGCATCGCCTCAGCCCACTTGGTAAAATAATCTACCGCAAGGATGATATACGCATGCCCCCTGGCCGAGTGAGGGTGACATGTAATAAAATCGATACCCCATTTGGCAAAAGGAACAACGAAAATTATAGGGTGGAGAGGAGCAGGTGGAGCGCGCATCTTTCGATCAAAAATTTGGCAGTTGTGGCATTTTCGGACCGCAGTAATACAATCTTTAAACAAAGACAGCCAGAAGTATCTAGCGCGCAATATCTTTTAGGCTGTGGCATACCCAGACATATGACTGCCACATGCTCCAGAGTGACAGTCATTTAGAACCCTTTCAGCTTCTTTGTGAGTTAAACAACGTCGAAAAACAGAGTCTGCCCCATGGCGATAACGGGTATCTCCAATAATCTTGAATTGTTGGGACTAGAATCGTATTTTCTGACGTTCTGACCTTGAAATTTCCGGCCGAAAGGATTGGGTTTGGAGATAAACGATGATATCCCCATACCACGGATCTAAAGTGTTGATTAGAAACAAGGATTCATCCGCAATGGGCTCCTCTGCCACAGTCTCTATGTCAGCACGCGGGAAATCACACATCAACTCCGCAAAAACTAAAGATTTCTTAGACTTAGATTTTTCAAATTCTAAGTCGAACTCCTGCAGGATAACAATCCATTTAGAGTACTTTCCCCCTAGCAATTGCTTGGTCAAAATGTAGATCATAGGGTTTTAATCAGAAATTACTGTAGTTTTACGTAGTAAAATGTAGTGACAAAAACGTTGGACAGCTTGAACAGCTGCCAATGCCAATTTCTCCACATGTGAGTATTTTAGCTCAGTTGGATTTAAAGTTTGACTAAGGTAATTGTTAAGTTATGGTATGTTCTATGCTTATAATAGTT
Source organism: Pinus tabuliformis (assembly GCA_031772625.1). Taxonomy (NCBI): domain Eukaryota; kingdom Viridiplantae; phylum Streptophyta; class Pinopsida; order Pinales; family Pinaceae; genus Pinus; species Pinus tabuliformis. The sequence goes on from CM062818.1 coordinate 937,568,337, forward strand.
TACTTCTTTTTCTTATTATATTCCACCGATTAGCAATCACATGTACATAAAGTAAAGTGCAGATAGAACATTAAACGATCGACAGAAAACAAGCCAAGACAAGAGACACAAGATGTGGCAACTAGCCAGGGACAGACCCCACAATGTGTGGGGAAACCCTTTGATCAAATCTTCTTTTATCTTCAACAATTCAGCAGAGAGAAATAGTACAATAAATCTGATTCATATCAGCAGTAGCAAACCCTAGATCAGTAGCATTAGCATTAGCGGCTTCATTATCAAACTAGGGTAGACCATATCTCACAAACCGACAGTCGGATTGACTTCATTCCACCACCAAAAGTTTCGGCTTCCAGAGGAGGTTCAGATGAACTTATAGTGCAGTTCAGATGAGGAGATCTTCTAGGCCACGCAAGTCAATCTTTACTTCTGCAGTTGCAGCTTTAGTTTCAGCAGTTTCTGGCATCAAACTAGGGCAGTCGATATCTTGCAAACCGTTCATTGGATTGACTTCATTCCACCACCAAAAGTTGCGGCTTTAAAAGGAGGTTCAGATGAACCTACAGCGCAGTTCCAAAGAGGAGATCTTCTAGGCCACGCAAGTTAATCTTTACTTCTACAGTTGCAGCTTCAAATTCAACAGCTTCCGGCTTCACATGTGTGAGAGAGAGAGACCCATTTCAGCGCAGTAGAGAAGAGACTCATATCTGCGCAGTAGAGAGAGAGAGAGATGTGATGAGATGAGTGAGTCCAAATGAGGAAAAGTCCTCTTATATTTATACACAACGTTGGTGGGTGAATAGATGCGACTGTTGGGCTTCTGAGCCTACATGAGTTGTAGGTCAGCTTGATAATAATTCCATAATCAAAATAAATTCATATCTCCATGAATACTTATCGGAATTGGATGATCTTTATATCAATCCTACACCTCTCGATGAGAGGAATCTAATAAAAATATTATTATCCATGAATAAGATGACCCACATGAAGTTTTGCCCTGGTTTCCAATTTTAACACCCTCTCAACCATGGAGAACTTCATCTGCAATCTGTCTATCGGTCGTTACTATTCATCCATCAAATGCACTGCCTTGTACAGCCTGACCCTTTCCCTGCTCTGCTCTATTTTGCCTATTCTGCTTTGTCTTGTTCTGCCCTGCACTGATCTGTACCGTTTTGTTCTGTTCTTCTCTGCTCTTGAATTGTTCTGTTCTACTTTGCTTTTGTTCGAATTATGAAGAAGAAGAAATGATCGAGGATGTATCATACTGACTCAAAGTCAGTCTCAGAGTATGTACCACTGGTCCCAGACCAGTCTACACCAACCCAAAGTCAGCGTCATAGTGAGTACAACTCCAATGGTCCCAGACCAATATCATCCTCCACTGACTCAAAGTCAGTCTCAAAGTATGCACCATTGATCCCACACCAGTCTCAACCGACCCGAAGTTAGCGTCATAGTATGGTACAACTCCTACCACTGGTCCCAGACTAGTATCATTGATCCCAGATCAATGGAGGTCATACTAGCATAGGGAGTACGGTAGATACAACGATGCGTCCATCGGTACTACTATGGTCCCTAACTTCATTTCCCTACTCATTGATCAGATGAGAGGTACTTCCCATGAGTCCCAGACTGCATGGGTAGGATGCCTCGACAGGAGAACTAATCAATCCTGTCCTCACAGGAGAACACATCAATCCTGCTACAATCGCCATGGAGAACACATCAATCCAGGCCTCACAGGAGAACTAATCATCCTGCTACATAGGAGAGCGAATCATCCTATTCCGCAAGAGAGCGAATCATCTTGTCCCACAAGAGAGCGAATTATCTTGTTCCAGTGTGCACCACCAGGGGAGGGTGAGTCACCCTGTGGTCATATGTTGCTCCAATAGGAACCGCAAGCCCTCAGAGCTCCCAGAGCTCAATGTATGCAACATGCAGGACCCTTGTACAAGGGTTTCTTGCCGACTCCAAGTCGTTTGGGAAAATCACAGATTAGATCTTTCCTCGGGGCTTTGACAAGGTGTATCAACCTGTACATCATCTTAATGTGATGGAGCTTCCTTGCTCATCGACTTACCATATCCCAGATGATGTCTATCTGCTGGAGCAATTGACGAATATGGGATTCCTCAATAATCGAATCCCACCTCTAGTTGTTACAGAGAATCACAGTGGTATCTAATGTAAATCCAAACAGCTCACTGAAGAGCTTTCGCAACCAGACTGCCTCACACGAGGTTATGCTAGCAACAATATATCCTGCTTCGACGGTGCTCAAAGCCACCGACATCTACTTCCTGCTCATCGAAGCAGATCCCAAGGTGAAACAGTACTCGGAAGTGCTCTTACGGTCCACCACACTGCCTGCCCAATCAACATCAGTATATCCAAGTAGTCTCACATCTCCGACAGTGTATCTTAATCCATGAGAGATTGTGTCCTGAATACATCTCAGAAGATTCCTGGCATTAATCCAGTGAGGCTCAACCAAATATGAGCTCACAATGCTAACTGCAAAACATATGTTCGGACGAAGGTTCACCAAGAACATCAATGCGAATGAGTTTTTGAAACTCAGATGCATTTCCCAAGTCTGGTCTGACATCACTACCATATAACTTCTAAAAGTTAAGATCCTCGAGGTAGTCACGGGCTTGTAGTCCATCATACCAAATCTTTCCAATATATTTACCACATATTTTCCTTGAGATAGGAAAATTTCCCTTGGCTTCTGCCACACTTCAAGTCCTTGGTCCTTCATTTCAAATTCAGAAGCCATATCCCTCTTACATTTGTGAATGAGAGGGTTTGCACCTGTTAGAAAGAGGTCATCCACATACAACACTAGTATGAGAGGCTTGTCATCTTCAACCTTAAAGTAAAGGTTAGGATCAACTTCACTCCTAGTGAAGCCCAACTTCATCAAGTAGCTATCGGTCCTCTCATACCATGCTCGGGGTGCTTGCTTCAGCCCATAGAGAGCCTTCTTCAAGCTGCATACATGAGATTTTCAATCATAAATCTCAAATCCTTCAGGTTGCTCCACGTAGACCTCTTCTTTGATCGAGCCATCCAAGAACGCAGTCTTGACATCCATCTGATGTAGGTTCCATCCTTGTGAAGCGGCAAGGGCTATGATGGAGCGGATGGTCGTATATCTGGCAACAGGTGCAAATATCTCATCATAGTCTATACCTTCCTTTCGGGAGAAACCTCGAGCAACAAAACGAGCCTTATACTTTTCCGTGCTTCCATCTGCTGCATGCTTTATCTTGTAAAGCCATTTGGAAGTAACAACAGTCTTGTCCTGGGGTCTGGGAACTACTTCCCAAACATCATTCTTTATGATAGACTCATATGCTTTGGTCATAGAATCCTTCCATACTTGATGCTTGATGACATCTGAGAATGATGAAGGCTCATTTTGTATGATCGTGCTCATGATGGTTAGGTATCCTTGATACCTATTAGGTTTCTTACTTTCTCGAAAGGTTCCTCAGGGTGTAGCATGTCCTTCAGCATCATCAAGTAACCCCTAAAGCCATGAAGGCCTCTTCCTAGAAGAGGAAGGCTCATATGGAGGAGGATCAATCGAATCCAAGGGTTCTTCTACATCAGGCATTGATTCATCATCCTTTTCTTTCAGTTCCCTGGTGTCGGCTTCTTGAGAGCTACTCAAAGTCTGTAGATTGTCCACCTTGCTGAGAGCCATATCTTTGTCAAAGGTGACATCATGACTAATCACGACTTCCCTTTGACCAGCTACATAGATTCTATAGCCTTTAGTATTTTCACCATAGCCCACGAAAATTCCATTCTTTCTAAATGCACCCAATTTATTTCTTTTCTCTTTCGGCACATGAAAATATATAGGGCTTCCAAAAATTCTAAAATGAGAAACATTAGGTTTCTTACCAGTGAACTTTTCTTCAGGAGTCTTGGAACCCGATGCTTGATGAGGGCATCGATTTTGTACATATACGGTAGTGTTTGTAGTTTCATCCCATAGAAAATCAGAAGTCTTTGATCATGTAGCATGGCCCGGACAGCTTCCACAATCATGCGGTTCTTCCTCCCTGCCACACCATTCTACTCAGGAGTACTTGGTGTAGTAGTCTCCCTCTTAATTCCAGCCTCAGATATGCTTGAGTGAACTGACTGCAATATATCGGAGGTCTTGCTTTGGTTTGAGGGGAATGGTCCCCTTTTGAGCTTTCCTTCGACACATCCTAGACATACACCTTCTTTCTCTACTCAGAATTCGGGAATCCCTGTCACCATTTGTCTTACACCAAGTATAGCTTTATAATGAAGGGGGGAAAACCTCTAATTGCAAAGTTCGGACTGAAGAGATGTGTCATAAGACATGACATCTAGCAGACTTCCATCGACCTGATATAATGAATCAACACTAAACCCAAGAGTAAAGGAAACTTTAACATTATTTTTCCATATACATACCTTACCATTACTGAAGGTTACCTTGTAGCCTCTGTCTTCCATTGCCAAGATGGACACTAGGTTCCTTTTGAGGTCAGGTGCATTTAATACATCCTAGAATTTCTAGCCTTCTTGAATGCTTTTCCTCTTCCTTGATTCCCAGCTCTCCTCTTACCTTTGTTGTTGAATTTTCCATTCCTTCGATTACCATGAGAGGGATTTTGATCATCGTCACGGTGAGAGTCCTTTCTATCAGGGCATTCCCTTGCATAGTGACCTGCTTTATTGCAAATGAAACATCGTCCTTTTCTTCCACCCTTAAATCCAGCCTTTCTTTTCAATTTAGACCCAGAATTATTTATTTTCTTAGCATGAGAAGAAAAAGAAGCAGGAGTACCTTTAGGCAAGGGCATTTCCTGCTCTTCTACCCTTGTTTGTTCTTGAATGCATCTAGCCATTAATTCCTTGAAACTAGGAATTACATTATCTTTCAGAAGAGTAGTCCTAAACACATACCATTCAGATGGTAATCCTCCGAGAGTTGTGAGTGCCATTTCTCTGTCAGTAATGGTTTCACCAATAGATAGGAGATTGTTCTTGATCTCGGTGATTCTTAAGAAGTATTCTTGCATACTTTCATCTTTACCCTTCTTGATTTCCCTCAACTTATTTCTAAGAAACAAAACTTGATTTGCATCATTAACTTTAAATAAACTCACCAGTCTGTCGTAGATTTCCTTGGAGGTGTCTAGATCAGAGATGTAGGCCACCAAGCGCTTGTCGATAGAGTCCTGGATGATCTTCTTTGTTTTGACTTCTCCATTTTTCCATTTGTTCGAGGCAGCAGCAGATGCATTTGATGAAGGTTCAACAATATTGCCTCTTACATGGTCCAGCACTCCTTGATCTTCAAGGGTTAGATTGATAGACATCTTCCATCCGTGATAGTCAGCTTTCTCACGGAGCTTGTCTTCGGCAGGAAAGAGTGTTGAAGACCCCATAGTTCTTTTAGGACAGCCTTGCCAATCTTCTCTTCAATGATTGCTCTTAATATTGCTCGGGCTTTGTCTTCACCTCAGCTCTGATACCATGTTAAGTTATGGTATGTTCTATGCTTATAACAGTTTACTTCTTTTTCTTATTATATTCCACCGATTAGCAATCACATGTACATAAAGTAAAGTGCAGATAGAACATTAAACGATCGACAGAAAACAAGCCAAGACAAGAGACACAAGATGTGGCGGCTAGCTAGGGACAAACCCCACAATGTGTGGGGAAACCCTTTGATCAAATCTTATTTTATCTTCAATAATTCAGTAGAGAGAAATAGTATAATAAATCTGATTCATATCAGCGGTAGCAAACCCTAGATCAGTAGCATCAGCATTAGCGGCTTCATTATTAAACTAGGGCAGACCATATCTCACAAACCGACAGTCGGATTGACTTCATTCCACCACCAAAAGTTTCGGCTTCAAGAGGAGGTTCAGATGAACCTATAGCACAGTTCAGATGAGGAGATCTTCTAGGCCACTCAAGTCAATCTTTACTTCTGCAGTTGTAGCTTCAGTTTCAGCAGTTTCCGGCTTCAAACTAGGGAAGTCGATATCTTGCAAACCGTTCATCGGATTGACTTCATTCCACCACCAAAAGTTGCAGCTTTCAAAGGAGGTTTAGATGAACCTACAACACAGTTCCAAAGAGGAGATATTCTAGGCCACACAAGTCAATCTTTACTTCTGCAGTTGCAGCTTCAAATTCAACAGCTTCCGGCTTCACATGTGTGAGAGAGAGAGACCCATTTCAGCGCAGTAGAGAAGAGACTCATATCTACGTAGTAGAGAGAGAGAGATGTGATGAGATGAGTGAGTCCAAATGAGGAAAAGTCGTCTTATATTTATACACAACATTGGTGGGTGAATAGATGCGACTATTGGGCTTCTGAGCCTACATGAGTTGTAGGTCGGCTTGATAATAATTCCATAATCAAAATAAATTCATATCTCCATGAATACTTATCGGAATTGGATGATATTTATATCAATCCTACACCTATCGACGAGAGGAATCTAATAAAGATATTATTAGCCATGAATAAGATGACCCACATGAAGTTTTTCCCTGGTTGCCAATTTTGACAGTAATATATCACATGCTCAGTTCCGAATTCATCTTCCTGAACTAAGACCATTCCAATGGTGGAATGAGAGGCAGTGAGATACAAGAAGTAATCCTGGTTGTAGTTGGGAGGATGCAATAACGGTGCATGGGTCAATGTGTGTTTTAGTGCATCAAAATATTTCTGAGCTATCTTATCCCAATAGAATGGAGTATTCTGTTTCAACAACCGGGTAAAACCCTTTGTAACCTCGGCGTAGTTCGGAATGAATCGTCGTAAAAAATTTGCTTTCCCTTGCAAACTTTGGAGTTGGCGGAGACTCGAAGGAGGAGGCAATTTTACAATAGCTTCGACCTTCGAGGGATCGACGCGAATGCCGGCTTTCGAAACTACAAACCCCAGCAGTCGACCCGTTTCTATACAGAAGACACATTTGTGTGGATTCAACCGAATCCGATAATTCCTACACCTCATAAAGATTGCTCGTAAATGGATGAGGTGATCAGCTCGATGTAATGAATGAGCAGGCAAGTCATCGAGATAGGGTTGCACAATGTGCTTGATGTCATGAAACGCATAAGACATGGCCCTTTGAAAAGTTGCTCCAGCATTCTTGAGTCCAAAAGGTAATTTGCAATAAGCAAATGTCCTCCATGGACAAATGAAAGCCATTTTTGGTTGATCGGCAGGTAGAATATTGATTTGATTGTATCTGGAAAAACCATACATGAAGGAGAATATTTCACTGCCAGAACAATCATTAATAATTTGATCGATATAGGGAGTTGGGTAATTGTCCTTTGGACAAGCTCGACTAATGTCCCTATAATCGATACATATTCTTATTGTCCCTTGCTTTTTGTTAACTGGAACAATATTTGATACCCAATCCGTTAACGGGATTGGATAAATGAAACCTACTTTGAGTAATTTTTCAACTTCTGCTTTAATTGCAGCAACTTTTCTTGGGTGAATCTGACGCAAACGTTGCCGGATGGGTTTAGCGTCCGGGTAAGTCTTGATCTCATGAACAACAATTGCAGGATCAATTCCTGGCATTTCCTCATAGGACCAGGCAAACACGTCGCAGAATTCTTGAAATAGGGCCTTATATATTTGAATTTACTCATCAGTACACGAGGCACATATATGAATGCTCTCAACAATTCCAGGTTTAACCGAAATGTCAATAGGAATAGTTCGAGAGATGTTTCCCAAATTTAACTCTGAATCAGGATGTTTCATTGGATTCTGAGGTTCCTTGACATATTCAGTCATAAAAATTGATGAAAAATCATTTTTGAAACGATCATTCTCGGGTAAAAACGAAGATCTGTGATGGAGATCTTCCCATGGTAAATCATCTACAGATAGGATTTCACGAATTTTCTCATCAGAGTGAACAAGTTCAGAAAACGTGATTGAATCCGAGCTTGATGCGAAAAGTGATTCTTCACGGACCACATTCATTAAGTCAATTCTGGTTGAAGATGGGTCGGTAAACAATTGCACGGCCTCATACGCAATTTCATATGGACTCAAAGGCATGACATCACCCAATGAGTCTATCTCAGATTCAGAAGGAACGATCCAAGGATCATCATAAACAATGGTGTCTGACGTAATCATATGAATGGTTGCAAATGAAGACGATGTGTTGATCGGAGGAAAAGGAAAAGTTCCCAATAAACCGGCATCTTTAACTATTCCTACTCCAACATCCTTATACGGGATGGTCGTTTTACCGACATGCTGAATACTTTTAGAAGAGGCTGGGTTAGATGAAAAGTAAGCTAGCTGGTCTATTGTTACGATCTTTCCATTATGAGGAAACTTTATAACCCCAAATACTGATGAAACGACAGTTGTCATAGCGTAAGACCAACTTTGACCCAAGAGAAGGTTGTAATCTAAAGGGGCATCAACCACCTCCACATCTAGATTAGCGGTTTTTCCTTCAACCCCTATAGGCAAATCCTATAGAATGCCAAAAGGATGAAACCCACGGCCATCAAAGGCCTTTAGAATCATCGGGGATTGATTTAGCGAAGGAGAACCAAGCGATATCCAACACTGTATCGACATAATACACGTTGAGGCTCCATCATCAATCACAGTCCGATGAATAGGCTTGTTTTTTACTATCACTGGAATCTGGAAAGCCATTTGATGAGGTAAGTGCAGTGTACTATTTTCTAGATCGAAGATTATTAGGTTCGAGTCCTGAACGTCAACAGCTCCTAGAGCCAACAAAAGTAATTTACGCTGTGCTGGACATGATTGCAGCACTTCCAAAGCCGACATTGCTGAGGGTGAAACAGCTAAATCCTCAACAATGTTATAGTTCTGAGCCACTCTCGCATGTGGATTGAAAGCTGACTTTCGAAGTATACCCTTGGCGGGCGGTTTGATTACCAAGTCTGGATTAGGTTTCTCGATCTGTAGTGGATCGGAACCAGAAGCTGAGGTTGATGGGTTAGAATGAGAAGATTCTACTTCTTTACCATCAACATGACTTTTACTACTATAATCATGCGATCGATTCGAAATCCTAACATGGGACATCATCAATATGGGTTCTTCATTGGCACTTGAGGAAGAACCTATCATCTTACTGTCTTGAGTTGGAAAAGGATCCTTCAAAACAGCAGGCGTTTGGGAACCTTTGACAATCTTCGCAACCTCTGCACGATGAGGGCAGTCTCTTGTAAAATGTTCATCATCACAAATGAGACAAGGATAACGAGGTTTTCATTTTTCATCATTGGATTTCGATTTTTCAGGTTTCTCCTTTGAATTTTTGTCCGTTTTATTCTTCTTCTTTCCTTTCTTCTTCCCACCAGATTTTGATTTGGCTGTAGATGACTCTACAATGTGAATATCGGTGGAAATCTCCACAGAAGAATCTCCTGTCGGGGAATTAGGCAAGGTTATGATAGGAGAAGAATTCTTGGAAGACTTCTTCTTACTTTTAGTGTTAACCATACCAATCATACCATCGGCAGCATGAGATCCCGAAGGAGCTGCAGCGACTTGATTTTGCTTGGGGAGATCAGGGATTTTCTCGTGTAACGTACCTGATTGAGTATAGACCAGGTCAAGGTACTGTGCTTGAGCAATTACTTGCTCCTTAGTAACAACTCCGGCTTTAGCTACATCTTCAGTGATCTTTGGCAACAAAGACTTTACAAACCATTCAGCAAAGATCTGATCCGGAATAAAAACCTTCACTAAACTTCATCGACGTCTCCATTCATGAATATGATCTGAAATGTAAGTGGACATCGATTGCTTTAATGAAGTTAACAATTCCGTGCCATTGTCATATCGGACTGGCAACTGAAAATGAGTTAAAAACGAGGTAGCTAACTGACTAAAATTATAAAAAGTGCCTCGCGGTAACTCAATGTACCACTTGGCCGCAAGACCAATTAGAGTGTGCTGGAAAAGTCTTAGACGGATTGAATCATATGAAATGGAGTTAGATGCACACCAGAGGTGATAAGTCATCACATGGTTCGACGGGTCCTCTCCTGATTTGCCTTCGAACTTAGGAATATCACTGGGCAACTTATTCGGCATTGGCGGCCAAAACGGAAGATAATTAATGGGATCGTTCGTTAGGCATGACAAGTCAGGCAAGTCCAAAGTTGCGATAAACGATAACTGACGATTAGGGTCCCTAAAACGTTGGGTCATGAGACCAGCCCCAGGAGGAGGATATCTGGGATAACTAGGAATAGGAATTGCATTTGGGATATTGTATCCTCTCAGAAAACCAGGATTAACTGGACCATACTGGGGTTGTTGAGGTTGTTGATATCTGTACCCAAGGTATGGTTGATACTGATAGACTGGCTGTTGTACAGCAGGACCAAATTAGTACTGTCCCTGGTACGGTTGATAAGTAAATTGTGGTTGACTTATGACAACCGTACTTGAACCAGGTTGTCCTATAGGTATCTGAACCAAAGTTTGAATCATATATCCAGACGGTGGTAAATATGTCTGAGGAGTAGATATAGGAACAGTAGAAACCGGAGCTGTCGATACTCAGGAAGTAGGTGGGGTAGATTGAACAGATGTTGTGGCAGTTGTAGCAGTCGTTTGAGGCGGAGTACAAGGCGTACTAGGCCCAGGCTGAGAAACTACTGAAGGTATAGAAGTTTGAATATTAGACTGGACTGGTTGCTGGGGTGTACCAGAAAATAAGGGTTGTCCAGTTTGAGATGACAACTGTACATTTGGCTGCAACACCTATTGAGTTTGCGATGGATCCCACACTAAATTCATTCCGGGGTATGCACCCATAACAGGTTGAGAATATTGATTACCATAACCAAGTTGACGGTAGGATTGATAATTCACAGGTACATTTCCCGTTCCTTGAACATATGATTGACCGGAGGGTGGTTGGAAACCTTGGTTCGAGTACTGACCTTGGGGTTTATACCCTTGAGGCACGTACTGATACTGGGGTTGACCTTGAGGTACAAATTGATAATGGGGTTGACCTTGGGGTACATATTAAGTCTGGGGTTGACCTTGACGAACGTATTGTCCCGTAGGTATGTACTGTCCTTGAGGTTGCCCCCCAGGCGCAAATTAAGTACCTTGAGGTTGCCCCCCAGGTGATAATTAAGGCTGCCCCCCAGGCGGTAACTGGCCACCTTGAGGTTGAGGATTGGGAATAGAACCTGACATCATGAGAATATCTTCTATGCTCAAGGGCTTAGTACCATTGCTTCCAGTTAATAACCCTTGTTCAATGGGTTGAGGAGATGCTCCCAAAAAGTACCAAAAAGTGACTGATACCCAGAGGGAACAGAAGGACCGCCGTACAAAAAGGATTCGGGCGATTGAGTAAACATGGACGACTGTCTTGACATATTTAACGGAGGATAATAACCTCTAGGTGTTGGGTGATAAGGAACATGAGGTGGTGAAAAACTTAACCCTGGGTTTTCTAAGAAATTAGTCAAAGAAAGATACCAAGTACTGCTCCTAGGTGGACTGTAAAAAATTGATTCATGCTCCCTTAGCTCAATAACAGGTTGATTTTCAGGGATAGGGATGCCTACTTCTTCTTCCGGAGTAGCAAGTTCTTCGATAGCTATGAGTCCAGAAGGAAGATCTTGGGTGATTACTCTTTCTACCCTAGGTGAACCAGGACCACTAGAAGCTGGAGAAGCAAACCTCGATGTCGGAGTAGCAGCAAATTCACTTTCAGGTTCAGATATTTCAGGTTCCTCACCTATATCACTAGTAGATGAAAAGCTACCAGTAACTTCGGAAATAGACACTGACTGTGGATTATAATCTGCTACTAAAGCTTGAAAATCAGGATGTACCACCAGAGAAGGCTCTCCTTCTTCAAGTGACCCAACTCTACTGTCTCTAGGAGTTACGAGGACTTTCAAACCTTCAAGCTGGCTGGGTGAAAACTCAGGAGGTTGTCCCCAAAGTCTACGGGACTTCCTCGGTAATTCAGCCACGGTTAAAAACTTTTAACTACTTCACATGCAAACAAAGTAAAATCTCAATAAAAATGACCTAAAGCCTCTAAAGAACCAAACAAATTTGAATCACACGCCTAAAGAATCTAAGAGATCAAACACACACAAACAATAACTTTCCATACTGAAAACACTAGTTGGTGATGAAATCCAACGTTGCAGAGTTCAATACAGAAATGGCGGTTGGAACAGTTACCCCGGCAACCTGCTTAATGAATAGACTAGCACAAGTTCCTCCACTTAACCGTCTCGAGTGAAGAGAACCCCCCAGAAAATCCAAGTGAGTCTAGCCGTCGTCTGCTCCAGGTACAGTGGGATCTTCCCACCACTGTCACCTTAGGAATAATCCTAAAGAATATGGCCACTAAGGTTACCAACTGAAATAAATATACCTGGGGGAATAGTCTACGATCTGATATGCACGCAAGGGTAGAGTAGCAAGCTCAATCCCCTTGAAGGCTCCTTGACATAATCCAAGGTTTACCAACAAGTGACCCCAGGCTCCTCGACAATGGTTAATCCAAGGTTTACCATTTTTAATACGTGAATATTTGGCATCATTCCCAATGAGGAAGGATTGATTCCCACACTGGTTCGGACACGATCTCGTGCTTCTCCTTTAAGAGGAGCTTTCCCAGAGCATAAATGCAACAATTAGATTTCTTCCCTACCACAAGATACAGCTACTTGTTTGTTTTTACTATCTTGGAGAGTTAATTACTCTCCTACTCCAAGACACTAGCCTAAGCTATGTTGGTGTATTAGAGCCCTAGAAATAAAATGTTACTAGATGATTTTTACTTTAAGCGTTATTTTTATTGGTTTTTGTTTAAGTCAAAAGGTGCGGAGATGAAACTCGTGGTATGAAGACTCGACTCAAAATCACTAAAAATGCACCTAAGATGATTTAAACAATCTTTTCCCTTCGATGAACTTCTAGCTAGGAAAGAGTTTGAGAATGCAAATACTTTGTAAACACAAATCTTTCTTAACTAACAAATTAAAATAAGAGATTTTGTCCTTTCCAATGCACTCAAAACGAGACAACTAGTTATTTTCACAAAAATTTTCCCTTTTCTTTTCAAAGCACTCAACCACTCCAAAAACAAACTTTTTCCAAAAGAGATTTTTTTTATTTTTTATAAAACACTCAAAACTATGCAAACGACTAACTTTTAGATCTATAAACTATAAAAACCTATTTGAAGTCAAAGCCTACAAGCTGTCTTTTTTAAGGATGTTTTACTTAGCTAGATGTAAGCTAAGGACCAATTTATGCAGAATCACAAATCAGTCAAAAACAACCAATTTTGTTTTCTTTTTAAAAATGAAAATCCAAACTTTTAAACACAAGTTTTTCGAAGTTTTGTAAAGAGAAAACACAAAGCGGATTCTTCAACAAGGGTAGATTTCATTAATGGTCAGACTCGTAAGAAGGTTGGCAGAAACCAATGTGATCTGAGGTCCCTACAGCTTCTAAGCTCAGAACTACTACAAGACCAAAATGAAAAACAAGCCCAACAAGCAAAACTCCTAGGAATTTCACCTAAAACCCTAACACCAATGAATTCAACCTAAGGAAAGCTTTTGACAGGTTATATGCAGGTCTGGGTAGTGGAAAATAACTTCTAAACAAAAACTAAGCTAACTAAGAGAGGAAATCTTAGGTTTTCCAAAATTTTGACAGGGTCCGTAGGCCCACAGTTAACACAGGTGCGGTACCGCTCTGTGCTAAAAGCAAAAGTGCGGATAAGTACGCACTGTGTCAAAAGGCTAGGGTGCGTTCCTCTCCCAAAGTTATGAAAAATGAAAAATAACCATGGATCTACAATTTCCACCCAATTCCACACACAACAGGCCAAAAACAGAAACAAAAACATAGTTTCTCAGGTCAAAGTAAAAACAAGGAAAAAATCAAGTCCCCAGTATGGTCGCCATTTTGTCACACGGAATGAGTCGATCTTGTGGACAAGATAGACCTTCCTAGAATCTAATGAAGACCTAATGACAAGCAAACCAATCACACACTATCTTTCTCTAAATATGCTTTTATAAACAAAGGCAAACAAGTGTTTTAGGCCTACCTTAGGTCCAACGCAAGTTTGTGGAAGCCTTCACTCCTTCGGTCGAAATGAGCTCCCTTGTTGCGAATCTGCAAACACAAACAAGCAAACAAATTAAATAGCACCTGAAAAGCCAATATCATAAAACATATTTAACATGAAAGTCAAGGAATTCATGAAACAAATGACATGAGACAATTTGTTGAGAAAAATGAGTTTGATTGTATTAATTCAAATCAAGAAGAACTTTACAACCTGTGCCTTGATGTTGTACAAGCTCCTCCCAGGGTCTAGTAAGAAGTCTCCTCTACTTTGACAAGTTTCACTCTCTTCCCAATGAAGCCAAAAAGGTATGTGATCTCTCCTCTCAAGCTCAACTAGGAAGTCTTAATTTCACCTGCATTTACCCTCAAAAATGTTCAGCTTCTAACCTCCCTAGCAACCAGCCCAATGCCTGAATTTATAGTGCAATGGAGGGAAGTTACTAGGTCCTCCTTCAAAGGGATAAAGCCCTCCTTCAAAGGGATAGCTCCTCTCATCAAGGGATTAGCTCCTTCTCTTTTGGGATGCATGAACCACCTAAGAGCGGCCAATCCACATCAAAATTCCTTCTAGAATCATCTAGAATTGACCCAAAGTGAGTTTTTTAGAATAAACTTGCACCTTTTTTACTTTCATAGGGGTCCGCACCCACACCTTTAGGGACGGAGCGGGCAGGTATGCTGTTTTTGCAAATAGAAGGTGCAGGACCGCAGGCAATAGTGAGAGAAAGTGTGGAACCAGAGCTTTATTGATTTTCAATGTCTTTCTCTCATTTTCAAAGCTTGACTTGAAGAGCTGAGGTCTGAGACTTGCTTAGGAGGCCAGTACAAGTGATGATAGACTCATACTGACTGCAAATAATCATGGTGATGATATTTTTGTTTAACATGCCCCATGGGTATTATCTTCTACTCATTCGCCATTCGCAGCTGAAGAGGAGACCATTTTAGCGTAGGTCTCCCCATTCGCTCCCATGTCTGCTTTGGCAGAACATTTGTATTTGACCCTAAATCCAGAATTACTTGGTCCATCTCATATTATCCAATCTGTGTGGTTAACCTCATTTATCTTCCCATCCTTGTATTATGCTTTCCAATCTTCTGGACTACGAGCGGTTCTCCTGGCGCGGTCCTAGTGCATCCCTAAATGAGTTACTGTAATCCTTTTACACCCTTACTGTCACGTAGTAACTTCATGCATGTTTCCAGGAACATTATGAGCATAGATGGGTCCATTTCAGGCTCCGGTCTATCTTTGCTTCCTGAAGTGGAGGCATCAGCGAAGCTCTTCTTAGCTTTCATAAAGGTTTCTCAAGCGCACTCCAAATTAAACTTTGCTTCTTTCGCTGGATATTTGTGAACCCAAGTACTATCTTCTGTTTGTTTTCCTTTTTCATCTCCTGTCACGATTCCACTTCAGAGCACAATGTTCACATTTAGATCTTCCTCGCATGACTCAACCCTCATCATCTATAGGTTCTGAGTCGGGGGAGGTGGTATCGCTCCTTTGTCACATATCCTATATATCAACATAGGACAATCTTCCATCTCATGAACAAACAAGGTGCAATATAAACATGACGGTCACGTCAGATTCATACAATCGTGAGCATAATATCCTGGCCCTCCACAATTGTAGCATGTCAACTGACCATGACCTCTTCTAGGTCCTCCTCCACCTCGGCCTCGTCCGCACCCCTGAAATCCTGTTCGCACCACTCCTGCATTCTGGTCTAGGGGTTGCAATTTGGCCTAAACTCTATAGGTGGGAGTTCTATCCATCATTATCTCATAGATTTTACAAGTGTGCTCATTTTGTACCACTAACCTACAAAAATTATAGAACAATTGCTGTGAATTTTGTGTATACTTTTGTAACAAATGATAGTTGTCCTTAGTGTGTTTTCCACCTATTTGGAAAATCGCGCACCACAAAGCAGGTGTCCCTTATTTCCTTTGTTCCTGTAAGTTTCTCCACTTCGTGTAGCCTTGAACATCAAGGTAATTGCATAACCCTCTTTTCACACAATAAAATTTTAATCCAATTATTCAAAGACTTTACGTACTTACCTCACGGTCCCTTGAGAAAGCGTCACTCTGCCTCACTATAGCTAACTGAGGTGTCCACTACGAACTCAATAACGAATCCTCCTATAATCTAATCGATCCAATGATCAACAACGCATGCCATCTTATCCTTTGATGCCTCCAATATGCGCACCAACTCTGGGGTCCACAGAATAGGACCATCAAGATTCCACTTTCCTTGTCTATCTGTTAGCTTCGCGATCCACTTGTACAACAAAGTAGGGAAAGATGTGAAAAAGATCTTGTGGATTTCTGTGTACAGGTAGCAATTTAACCACTCTTTTTTTGTCAGTCATAGATTCCTATTTTCCTGCGCCACAAACTCGTGAATCCTCCTATCCAACCAACCTTCAGTTTCCTTCTTAGTTGGATTCCAATGATACGACATCAGACATCTCTATGCAGATTCCAGTCTCGGCAACGGAATCATTTGTTGGCTTTAGGGGGCCTGACCCAGGTTTGGAGTTAATTAGCCAAACAAATCCCTACACTACTGGCCCTTTAGGCATCAGCTCGCAGTGTGCAGATTGAAGTCTCACCCGAAGCAATATGGGGGGATGCTGGAACCAATTTTCCACACCCTGGAGATGTCTGAGAGGTTGATTTAATACAACTGTGCCTACCTTCATGCATGTTCCTTTGCGCACTATCCTGACCAATGAGACCTTCGCGATCGGTTAGTATCACCTTTCTTGCGGCCCTAACCAGGGGTTGGGATGCTTTCGCACTGCTAGGGTAGCGATCTACGCTATTTCCTCAAGTTACACCATGTATCTTACTTATCTTCTTACAATTGTTAGTTAACATTACTTAAACAGATACCGTATCTCACATTTACTTAATCAACACAATCAGACATGTTCGTGCACCATATAAACAACAGAAATGCAATTTATACCCAATATATTCAATACAGAAAACAAGAAATAAATACATAGAATTGATGTAAAACTTCTGTTTATTAATGCTTCAACAGTTACAGATGCGATTTGCCCTATGCACTTAGCTGCAGGGGTCTGTGCACTTAGCTGCGGACTACTAGGCCTCTACGCACTTAGTTGCAAAGCCTTCTCCTACTCTACGACCCAAAGACTCAACTCTATGCTTCGATCTTCTACTATCATTCTATTCCATCATCATTCCTTCTAATTCTATTATCTCTCAATTACTTAGAGCCTTGCTCTATTTATACAATCCCATGTACATGGACCATGGGTAGATCTCTAAAGCCGACATTACATTAAAAAATTGAGGGTGGACAACCCTATGACTCATTTATAACTTCATGCTCTGTGCCCACAAAATGCAGAGTCTTTACATCAAATTTAAAACTTTTAACAAAAAATTGGGTTTTAAGCCCCAAAAATTTCCTTGGGGGATCCTGCGCCCAACATCAGTGATACTATTAGAGGAACACCACATGTGAAAAGTCATGAAATGGTTTCCAGGGTCTTCAACCTATTTTCCTTCGAACTTTGGAATGTTCGAAGGGAGTTTGTTGGGAATAGATGGTGAATTTTGGCCATGGGAAATCAGGTAATTGGTTATCTTGCTTAAATGAGGTAGGTTTAATGAAACTAGAAACGAGATCTTTGAGTTACCTGCCATCGTGAAACTATTTTTGATAGGTATATGGAAAGGGGTCCTTGGAGGGGAAGTTTCAGGAGAACTACCTCGATGGGTGTCTCACAGACTATTTGGAGGAGTGATGTGTGGGATCCCCAAAGTGGTAGAATGTGGGGACCATTTTGGGGTGGTGAGGGGTGTACTTTGATGGGGAGGGGTCCCAATTAAAGATTCACCAATAAAGGAAGATCCAATAATGGTGGTTGCATTACATCCTCTATGAATAAATGGTGAGAGTCCTAGAACACATCCTGGTAATGGGGGGAGGTTTAAAAACAATTATTGGGCAGTGGAGGCCTCGCGTAATGGTTTTTAGGCTTAGAACCCATAATTTAGGGTAATGGTATTGTAAAAAGTTCCACAAAGTGCGCGATACATGAAATATAATATATCGAGTCAAAGGGTTGTCCACTAAAAAATAATAGGAAGTAAGTCAGCCTACCCATGGTCCATGGACCATGGGAATAAATAAATAGAGCAAGGCTCTAAGGGTAGAGGTAGCTTTTTGGAAAAAGGTCTTATGTGTTATGGGTTGGTGAAAGTAATAGTTGTTCTGCATTTGTAATTTTGGGTCAAGGGTGTTAGTGGTTAGATAGAGGCTCTGTAGCTGTGTGTGCAGAGGCTTGATAGAGTTCGCAGCTGTGTGCATAGGGAAGAAAGAAGATTGTACTGAAACGGAGATATTAATAAAAATAAGTTGGTTATGAAACATTGTGTTGATTCTGAGTTATTATGGATCTGGTTATATTCTGGTTTATGTGTCTGTTATATGATTTTAAGCCCGTCATTATGAATGATAATGATTCACACTGGGTAATATTGTTAAATTGCTTCTTAAAGACCTTAAGAAGTAGATCAGATCTATAATAAATTCATTAATACGAAAACACACATGTGCAGATCTATGCGGAAGCCCGATAGTAGTACAGAGTAATGCAAAGGCATAGGAAGGTTTGCGAACCCTCCATACCACATCAAGACATCGCAAGGGTCCAGAAACCTAGTTCCAGCACCCTCCCCGGCTACCTCAGGTGAGACCTCAGTTTGCGCTCTGCGGACTGTTTTCGAAAGGGCCAATAGCTAAGGGATTTGTTTGGCTAATAACTCTTCCGAACCTGGGTCAAGGTATAATAAGCCAACAAATGGTTTCGTTTCCGGGACCAAGATTTGCCTAAGGGATGTTTGATGTCAGAATTTTGAAACCTTACAAAGAAAGAGATTGAAGATCGATTGGATCAGAAGTAGTACAAGTTCATAGTTGGCCCTAGCACACCCTCGCGTAAACCAGAAGTTGAGCATGGCAAATGCAATCATGTTTCCTGTATTCAAAGGAGTAGGAAGCGAAGATCCAGAATAGTTTTGGTTCGTAGAAAGGGTAGTATGGGAAGTGAATAGAGTTACAGACGATAATATTAAAAGGATACCTTGATGAGTGCACTACAGGACTGCGCACTAACTTGGTATATCAAGCATTCTAGCAATCATCCAAATGTTGGGATATCAAAGATCCGGGATGCATTGAACAAAGAGTTCAGCTAACCAAAATTAGAGACACAGTCGATCATCAAGTTCAAGGAGATCGTGATGCTGCCAGGAGAAACCCCTTGGGATATGGATTAGAGACTGAAGAGTACGATCCGAGAGGCTAACATGACACTAACGAATGCGCAACACCGTGCATGGTTTGTGGCATCTTTAACGCCACACCTCAGGACAACGTTGTCACAGCAAAAGATCTCGACCCAAGTTGAAGCATTAGAAATAGCGATGAGGTTGCATGAGACTCCAATACAGTGTCCTAGGTTGGGAGCTCAACAGATCCATGCACAAATACAAAAGCTCTGCTTGGAAATGCAGAGTTTAAAATAGGAGAAGGCACCCAGGCCAAAAGTGCGCGAAGAGGTGTGGTGTGTAAAATGTAAAGGCCAGGGCCATGATAAGGATCATTGTCCGATATTCACAAATTATTTGGCAGCGGGACGACCAATGCCATTGCGACCAGAGGCACAGGCAGGGCCAAGCGCAACACCCTCGCTCTGGTGTGCAATCTATCAGGTGGGAGGAAAGAACAACACGGATAACTGTCACCTACTGTCAAAGTTTACCTAAACCCCCCAACAGCTATTTTGCAATTTTTGCAGATTGGTGGGCCACGATGAATGATACTACCGTAGTTATAAATTATTGATGGATCGAACAACTACCTATAGGATGCAGACTAAGGCTTGAGGTCAGGATCCAGCCGCGGTGTTAGTGCGCAGTGGGTTCTAGGGGCAAAGATGAGGACGTGGGAGGAATGGGGCTAGGAAGGGGCCACGGGCAGCTAATATGTTACAACTGCGGAGGAACAGGGCACTACGCGCATGATTGTACCAACCCAACTAGAATATCGTGCCCCTACTATGAGAAGTTTGATCATGAAATGATAGAGTACCCCACACTGATAGCACAGATATGTGAGAAAAGGGTAGCACAACCTACGACGACACAGAACATCCAAATGATGAGGTCTGAACCACACGAGGAAGACCCCAATGTAAACATGATGCTCAGAAGTGGATGGCCATAGGGGAGGATAAGGGGAAACTAACTAAGGAAGATGCAGGGGTTCGCAAGGAGACATGTCTAGAAGCTAGGGAGAGCTTCGCGGAGGTCTCTACCCTAGGTAGTAAGGATCAACCCAAGCCAGAAAGGGATCCCTCGATGTTAACTACCTCTTTAGAGACATGCATGAAATTTCTTTATGACAATAAGGTAGTTAAAGGATTACAAGAGCTGATAGCTAGGTGCGTACGGTTAGGTGAACCTCACGTGATTCAAAAATTGGGGAAACATGCTTCACGTATTGGACAGGAAATGCGATTAATGGTGCAGATTGGCGACTATGAGAGGGATCAGATCATTTTGGACTTAGGCTTGGATGCAAACATGCTACCTAAACAAACTTGGGAGCACATGGGCAAGCCCAGACTGCAATGGTCTCCTATTCAATTGCGGATGGCAAACCAACAGAAGATCCTGCCCATGCAGAGACTGCAACGAATTATAGTAGATATAGAAGGCATGAACACACAAACAGACTTTGAGGTAATAGAAATCATGGATGAAAGTAGCCCTTACCCTACGTTGTTAGGGATAGACCGGGCCACAGATATGAATGGGGTCATTAATTTAAAGAAGTGGAAAATGATATTTGAGAAGAAGTCACTCTGTGTAGTCATTCTTCTAGACCCAGCTAAAGGAGTGCGTTACACTGAACCCGTGCACGACAAAGGAAGTGATGATGAACTGGATTGTATCTACATGATCACTACACGAAATAAAGACAGGGTTAATCTGACTGCAGAAGGAAGAATATCATGGGAGCGTGCAGAGTCCTGCATTGCAGATTCAGATGAGGAAGACGAGCGGTGGCATAATCGGTTGAATGGAGTAACAACGTTAAACTGCAACATGATGACTAGGTCATTGTATTGCGTAAAAGCTCAAGATTGAGAACTACCGATGTATGATGGGCTGACAGTGGTAGATGAATTCGTAATCAAGTTTGAAAGCGCAGTACCAGAGCACCAATGGTTCAATGTGTTAAAATGGGAATTGTGCACAATGCCTATGCGTTGGTTGGGAACACATGAAGGAACCTTTGAAGACTGGCACGACTACATGTGGATGATGCATATAAGGTTTGGGAAGCTGAAACTACGAATAACTGAGAAATACGATGGACATGATGACTTGCACATGCACCTCACCAGATGAACCCAGGCTTATGGAGAAGAGCCCCAACCAGAGTGGGTACACTTATTTTATCATACCCTGGATGTCATCCCAAGGAACTGGTATACTAAAACAGAGCTCCGACATGGTATAGGTGAATGGGATATTTTTCTCAAAGGATTCTTATTAACATTCTTATTTGACGACCAATGGATGGATACTATTGACGATGCATTGCAAGTTGTGAAGGGTGCCATTTTCAAAGTACAATTGGAACTGGAAGAAATAGTGCAGCCAGCCTGGTCGCACCAGCTGAGTTGGGCCCTAGAATGTTACAACGTATAGGTAGAAGATGATAAGGATGACCCCAGAAACATCAATATTCCAGAAACAGAGGGGAGTCGCGAGGTTCACGGACCAACGATCGAGGACCCCGACATCACCAGGCCACTGAAAATGAAATAGGTAAACATTGGCATGGAGGAGGAGCCAAAGTATGCAACACTTGGGGACTACTGGGATGATGCCACGATGGAGAAGGTCATTGAGTTACTTCGAGAATATCAAGATTTATTCCCGTCCAAAATCACGGAGTTAAAAGGGATCCTCGATGACCTAGGAATGATGAAGATAACTCTGAAGCCAGATGCAAAGCCAATCATCAGTTGAATCCAAAATATAAAGCAAAGGTTCGAAAAGAATTGGATAAAATGCTTATAGCAGGAATAATTGAGCCAGTGGAGGAATCCGACTGGGTAAGTCCTATGGTTGTACAAGAGAAAAAAAAGAAGGGAGAAATTCACATCTGTGTGGATCTCAGGAAGATCAACAATGCATGTGTTAACGGTCCATTCCCAACGCCATTTACAGACAAAGTACTAGAAAATGTTGGGGGATAGGAAGCCTACTCCTTTATGGATGGTTTCTTGGGGTACCACCAGATCAAGATTGCACCGAAGGATAGGAGTTAAACAACTCTCACTACCGAATGGGGCTGTTTTCAGTACACGGTGATGCCCTTTGGACTAAAGAACGCACTGACAATATTCTCGCGCGTTGTGGTAGCTGCATTCAAGGAGTTTATACATAAGTTTTTAGAGGTATATCTTGATGATTGGACTGTATTTTGGCTAGTTAAGAAACATACCGCGAGCTTATTGTTAATGCTGAATACTTGCTGACGACACCAGATTGTGCTAAATCTAAAGAAGTGTAATTTCCTCATCCCATTCAGGAACTTGCTTGGCCATGTGGTCTGCAAATAAGGCCTGATTGTAGACCCGATGAAGATTGTTGTCATACTCAATCTGCAAGTGTCGCGAAGTGTCAAACAGCTACGCGCCATGCTAGGACGCACTGGTTACTATCGAAATTTCATCAAGAGCTATGCGTAGATCACGTCACCGATGGAACAGTTGTTGAAAAATGATGCTACTTATTGTTGGAATGAGGAATGTAACAAAAGTTTGGAAATTCTCAAGGAAAATATGGCATCAGCTCCCATTTTGATCTTCCCAAAATGGGACATCGAATTTCACATGCATGTTGATGCATCATGTATCGCACTGGGAACAGTACTCACACAAGAAGGAGCAGAAGGAATTGATCACCTGATCGCGTTCGCAAGTCGATGATTGTCCAAAGTGGAAAAAAGCTACTCCACTACTGAGCGTGAGGGGTTGGTAATGGTATACGCACTCTAGAAATACTGCCACTATCTACTCAGAGGACACTTTAAGATGTATACTGATCATTTTACATTCAAATACTTAGTAAATAAGCCTATGTTGGGGGGGTGCATTTGTAGATGGTTGTTATTGTTTTAGGAATATGATTTTTAATTCATCGTAAAGCCGGGATGTTTAAACGTAGACCCAGATCACCTGTCCCAAATTGAGAATGGTGAAGAACCCACAAACCTAGAGGAGGGACTACCTGATGCACAACTCTATGCAATGCGCATTGTGGATGGTCACTTTGAGGTTATCATTCACTTCATAACCATAGGAACCGTGCTGCAGGGGTATTCGATTTAGCAAAAGAAAGCACTGGTGATACGTGGAACAGACTTTACTATTATTGCAGGGCACCTCTACAAAATGGGAAACGATGAAATATTATGCAGATATGTACTAGAATTTGAGCGAGGACAGATCTTTGTTAAAGCACATGGGGGGGTTGCAGAAGGACATTATGTGGGACATGTTACAGCACAAAATATTCTTTGCACAGGACTATGGTGGCCAACTCTACATCAGGACTCAAAAGCGTATTGTCAGACCTACGACGTATGTCAACGGACTGGGAAACCATCGCAGAGGGATTAAATGCCACTCAAGACACAGATGACGCTGCAACTGTTTGAAAAATGGGCGATCGACTCTGTGGGCCTATCACACCTCCAGGAAAGATGAGTGCATGCTATATCATCACAACGATAGAATACTTGACCCGATGGGCGGAAGCATAGTCAGTTAAGGACTGCACGGCCGCTACAGCTACAAAAGTTTTGTTTGAGAATGTGTTAACATGGTTTGGATGTCCAAAAATTCTGATGAGTGACCACAAAACACACTTCCTGAATGTGACTATCAATGCGCTCACTAAGGAGTTCTAGATATATCATCAACAGAGTATGCTGTACCACCCGCAAGCGAATGGAACCATTGAAGCTTTTAACAAGATTTTGGAGACTACATTGACAAAGGTATGTAATGCATAGCGAAACAATTGGGATTTGTGCATACCTACTGTGCTATGGGCATACCGAACAATGTGCAAGAAGTTGACAAGCCAAACACCTTTCCAGTTAGTCTATGGAAAGTAAGCCATCATGCCAATGGAATACATTGTACCTAGTTTTCGAATAGCAATGACAATAGCCATGGCAGGCAGAGGGGCTTTGGAAGAGAGGATCGCACAACCGGAAGAACTCGAGGAGTAACAATTTCTGGTAGGATTCCACCAGTAGGTACAAAAGCAGCGGAAAAAAGCATGGTATGATCACCATATCAAATGCACACATTCAAAGAAAATGATCTAGTCTTACTATATGATAGCAAGTTCGAGAAATTCCCTGGAAAGCTCCGAATGCATTGGTTGGGACCCTATGTAGTCAAAGAAGTCACTGATGGAGGTATAGTCCAGCTTGCCAAGCTGAATGGAGAGCCTTTCCCAGGCAAAGTAAATGGCAGTCACTTGAAGCTCTACACGGGTGGGCCGACAGCTTGACTAACCGACCAATGGACAGTCTCACCTCTCCAACCAGTTGAAAGAGAGCGTGGGATGATAAAGTAGTTTGGGGAGGAGATGCACGACAACAAGGGTGCGCATAGAAGTGATATGTCACGAGGATCGTGGTTGCACGGAAGGAGCTATGCCACTATGTGGACAAGCCAAAACGTGACCGTTGTTGTCACTATTCATGACAAGATGTCTAAGTTATGGTGAAAAGGAGCGGGTGATTGGCAATTAAGAGACAAAGTACGAGATAGATCTGGAACGATATGCCGCAAGATTAATGTTACGACACTAGAAGAGGAGGGAACCACTGAATTTGAATTTCAAAATACTTATAAATCACAGAGGGGCATCAGCCGAACAATTTGTGGTTTCGAGAGAAGTAAACTATTGTGCATTTCCATTGGTATGTAATTGTTCATCATCAATGCTAAAGGAGTCAACCCGGGGGTTGTAAACTGGCCAATGGAGTTGCAGGACTTTCTGGATAGTGTGGTGTCGATGGCTCCAGGTGCCACGTAGAGTTCAGCACCAACGGTAGGGGATGTACTAGAAATTCTTAGACACAAAGAAAAAATGGTCTGGATGTCGCCTACCTAACCCATGGGCTAGTTGATGATTCATAAAAGATAGAGGAAACACTATGAATATGGAGACAAATGATGGAATTAAAGTTAACAGTTTATCTCTAATGCACCTTGAAGATTGGAATCTTGTGGACAACAACAATTGTCTTGCAAAATTGTAACACAAGCTGTAGTAGACAGTGCGTATAATAGACCAGAAATTGGAAATTTGCTGTGTTGGCATGAAGAGTTATCATATGTGGCACACCAACTTGAGCTAAAACCCTATGAAGGGGTGCTATGTGTTAATTGAGCAAAGCAGAATGAGCATCATCGGTTGCACGAATTAGTAGAGGAAATGGAGCAGGAGCTTGAAGAAGCATTGTAGGAGACAAAGAGGGAGCAGTAGACCTAAGTGCATCACTCACAGGGTTGGTGGACCGTGAAGCCTTGGTAGTGCATATCGCTGTATGGCTGAGTGACTCAGGACGAGTCATGATGATTTTGTTGGGGGATGTTGGGTAGCGGAGGCCCTGCGCAATGGTTTTGGGGCTTAGAACCCATAATTTAGGGTAATGATATCATAAAAAGTACCGCGAAGTGCGCGATATGTGAAATATAATAGATCGTGTCAAAGGGTTGTCCGACCAAAAATAATAGGAAATAAGTCAGCCTGCCCATGGTCCGCGGACCATGGGAATGTATAAATAGAGCGAGGCTCTAAGGGTAGAGGTAGATTTTTGGAAAAAGTTCTGATGTGTTATGGGTTGGTGAAAGTAATAGTTATTCTACGTCTGTAAGTTTGGGTCAAGGGTGTTAGTGGTTAGATAGAGGCTCCGCAGTTGTGTGCACGTAGGCCTGATAGAGTCTGCAGCTATGTGTGTGGACCCCTGCAGCTGTGTGCATAGGGCAAAAAGAAGATTGTACTGAAATGAAGATATTAATAAAGATAAGTTAGTTCTGAAACATTGTGTTGATTCTGAGTTATTACAGATCTGGTTATATTCTGGTTTATGCATATGTTATATGAGTTTAATCCTATCTTTGTGAATGATAATGATGTGCACTGGGTAATATTGTTAAATGGTTGCTTAAATACCTTAATAAGTAGATCATATCTATAATAAATTCATTAATAAGAAAAAGCACATGAGCGGATCTACACAGAAGCCTAATAGTAGTACAAAGTAACGCGAAGGCACAGGAAGGTCCGAAAACCCTCCAGACCACATCAAGACATCCCAAGGGTGCAGAAACCTGGTTCCAGCACCCTCCCCTGAAACCTTGGGTGAGACCTCAATTCACGCTCCGCGGACTATTTCCGAAAGGGCCAGTAGCTGCGGGATTTTTTTCACTAATAACTCTTCTGAACCTGTGTCAGGGTCCAATAAGCCAACAACAATCTAGATAGATAGGGATCCGTGGGGACCCCTATGGTGTCAATTAGAGTGTGTGCTACTTTGTGTATGGTTAGGGAAGGATGTAAGTATCAATGCAATACGATCACATAATAAAACAAAGCGAAAATAAAAATGGTTATTTTCCTTTTATAATTAAGCTATGTGATCAAGCAAACAAGAAAAAATATTTTTGTTTGTTGCGTATGATGAAAGATCCTACGTAGATCTAATTGTCCTTACCACTCTCAAAGTAATTGGGCCTTGTGAAGATATCTTATGATGGATCTTGGGGCAATGCCTATAAAGAATTGGAGATGCCTTCTAATAGCCTAAGAATCATCCAAGGTAATGGTAATAAGGCTCAAGCTTTTTCTACACCGTCACATATTGGGAAAGGATGCCCTAGATTTTGGCCACTAAAGTACCTTCATTGCACATGAGAATTTGAGTCTTTAGCTTCTTGGTAGTTAGTTACCAATACCAAGCACTATATGGGTCAGGTATCCCCAAAGAGTACCACATGTACTGGACCTAAGCCAAACCCCCTTTGAATCGGGTCTCTTCCATGCTCAGGTATTCTTTTCCATGGGGTGATTGAAGTATTTTAAGCTCGCTATAAAGTCAAAAACTATGTTTCAAAGGTGTAACATGACCATGGCGGCTTATGGGATGCCTGGTCCCAATTGTCCTAACCTGAGCTATAAGTTTTTGGTGGTCCCTGTGGGGAAACTTAGTTGGTTCAAGTTAAGGTTGTTTTTAAGGAGTCTTAATTCACTTATGGAGTGATTTTGTAAGAAAAAATAGACTAAGTATCCAAAGCTCCACAAACTGGATGTCCTTGAGTACAAAGCGTATGGAAGCTTAGTGTGTGATGAAAGTGACCATATAAAGTGTGATAAAATGCGGATATGCAGTGATCCTTTACAATATCCTTGTAATTACACTAATTGTTGAATGTTCCTTACATTGAAAAAGAAATATATTATGGATTTTGGGCCACTTACTCTTTTCCTATTAAACTATGTGGAGTTTAACAAGGGAGATGGAAATTCAAATGATTTAAAGAAAGTTTTCATATGTAAGCCTAGGTTCGTCTAAGAGATGCAAGGGAATCAAAGATTACTTACTTTCTCTAATAAAATTTTCTCCTAGTCCCAAAAATGAAGAACTAAATTCTTTGGTTAGTATTAATATTTGTGGATGATAATCCATTTGCTTCTTTACTAATTAAGCTATGTGATTTGTAGAAAATTTTAGCAAAATAGTTTGAAAAACATATGTGGAATTTGGCCACTTAATTTTCTCCCTAATTAAGCTATGTCTATATTGCAAATACAAAATGAAAAATACTCTAATTTCTCCACCAATTGAGGTTAGTAAAGCAACTAGTGATACTAAACAGAAAATACAGAATACAACGCTGAAGGCAATTCACTAAAGGCTACCAATCACCTACGAAAAGATAAAATAAAAGGCTCCTTTTTTTGCTTTTTGGTGACCACACAAGTTTAACTGCACACAGACATGCATGCATGTTTGTCAGAGAAAAAGTTGTGCGGGTGAGAAAAGAAAAAAGAAAATTCCACTTCTGTGGGCTTAGAACAGGTCTATGAGGTCTATAAAAATTCCAGAGAGGTGTTGAACCTTGTAGGATGGTTTTGCAAAGAGAAGGTACTGCAAAAACAATGTTTAGATTAATGAAAAGACAACAATATGGTCGCCATTAATGCGGTGGTTTTGTGGGAATAGTGTACCAAAAGACACCTCCTTAGCAGTTGATTCCCTGCAAAGGGTCACAAGAATAATTGGTGTTGTTATTGAACAAAATTAAATAAACACAACATTGTAAACAATGGAAACAATTCATACATAAGCATAAACTAAACAAAGAGGTAAATACACAAAAAATGCACAATAAAGGAAAAAGCTTCGTTTATTGACTGTTGTTAGTGGAGGCTGAATACAATAGATGAATCTTAGATACTTGAAGAGAATTATTTGAGCTATGGTGCTTAAAAATCTTCAAAAATGGGGTTTCTTTTCCTCAATCTCTTTGCAAGCTTCTCCTCTCTCTCAAAGAAGTACGAAGACTCTCCAATGGCGGATTCCTCTTTTCTCACTAGGATGATGGATTACATAGAAGAAATGTGGCCAAAATGTTAATGCTCTTCCCTTCTTTGGCTTCAAAAATGGAATGGTGTTTTTCTCTGATGGAAATTTGGCCAACATAACAATGTATCATATTTTGGGTCTCCCATGGTCTCATTATATAGAATTTTTTGAATCCATCTTCCCCCTCTTGGCTCATGCATGATAATGACACATGAGTAGGACAAGATGATTCCATTGAGGGCTACATATCTTTAGGGTCAATCGAATTTGGATGTACTGGACTGAGTTCATATTAGAGAATCATCCCCAAGTGTGTGGAGTGGTCCCGAATTGCTGAGTCATCCATTTTTGCAACAACACGGATTTTGAAGTATATTCTGCGTGCACATGTTTATCGAAGAAATAGTTGTGTGACATCAATTGTTTTTATCTTTATAAAATTTGGACCTTAGGAGAAATTTAATTCTTTAAACTTCATGATGTACTTAGTTGGAAAATATTCACTTGTGCATTCCGTTGGACACCTTTTAGTGTCTTTTGGGCTGTGACAACATGTGTATGGTTTTCTAGTTTAACATATAGTTTTTTAAAGGATCTAGCCCAAGCTCCAACTACCATATCTGCACTATTGCAAATTTTCCCAATGGAACACAAGACACTTTTATCTTCTATTGGTGGAGTGGATCCCTTAGATTTGAATATCATGACCTTTGATCCTTCTTCATGGAAACCTCATCTTCTACATCATCTCACCTTCCATATAATCGTCTAGTTCTTTAGGCAATGTGTTCATCAAATAATTTTGGACGTGGGGGCATTTACATGTAGTCATCGAAGTGTTGGATGGATCTCGGTTCACTAAATTTATGTTCTCATAGAGAAACTTTAAAGAATTTTGGTGGGCATACCTAACAACCTAAAGGGGTTTTCTCTACTTTTCCTATAGAGCTTAGGGAAATAAAATCTTAGTTTAAGTCAAGGTCATTGATGCACCACTTGATTATAACCTCTTACTTAGGTGAAGTTGGTTTTATGCCATAAATGTTGCCATGTATCTAATATTTTGTGTTGTGATGTCACCCCATCTAGGTAAAATAGTCACCATTGAATAGTTGACGTTTTGCAAGCCTGACTTTGGTTTTCATGATAATTAGTTACTTCCCTTTGTAGCTGATTCCACTACCACTACTAGAAGCATTAAAACAAGGATTATCAAAGGCTCGTCGTTGACGGGAATATTTCCCCTACTTCCTCCTAAACTATCATAGTTAGTTAAATTTATCAACATGATCACATCTGTCACATATGATTCGAATGGGTCCACTAATCCTTGGATAATTCCTTCTCCTAAGGAGATTGACATGTTTGGTGATTAGATTCCTTTGAGTTCCACCTATTTGGCTTATCAAGAATTAAGATATCCAAATGGAAATTGTTGACCTTGAGCCAAGTTCTTCCTATGATGTTGACTCGATGCTTACTCATCACTCGTTGGGGTTGTTGATCATTCTAGTTCCCATGAATTCCTTGATACTCTTATTGGCACTGATGTTAAGAATAACTTAGAACTATTTTCCTTGTAATGATGTATTATATGCTTTTTATTGGGTTTCATGTATGATCTTATATGATTATAAAAATGCCTAATTCTACATGTTAATGTCCTGAAGTTGAGATGAAAAATTGGTGAAAGAAGGATACAAACTTCATGTGCTAAGGAATCCTATATGGGAGGAAATTATGCACCAAGAGAAGATAGAAGCATCCTTACAGGGATGCCCATATTATCCAAGAAGCAATATTATTTGGAACTCCCATATTATCCCAATGACAATACATGTAGGTGGAATTTCCAATTTGTGCACACACTCAAACAATTCCATGGATATTTTATGTTGTATTTTCACATGGTATTTTATCATAAATGTCATGAAACATTACTCTTTATATACAAAGTGATTACATTTGAAAAGATACCTCATTCAATGAATATCAAGGAGAATCAAGTTAAGGAGGAGAAATGTTCAAAATATTAGACCAGTTCAAGAGTGTATGGAAAAAGTTGTTGAGCTCTCTACTCTTTTATTATTATTACTTTAATCACTTTGGAAAATTATTTATGTGAGGAGATTATCTATAAGAGAGGTTGGTTGGATGTATTGTGAGTTTGAGCAAGTGTGTGACAAGAGAAGAGTTCGAAAGTTGTGAGGAATATTATGCACAATATCTGAATTGGTTTGTAGAATTTGAAGAAGGTAGAAGAAGTGTATTTCAACCAACATATTATGTAGAAAGTGCATTCATCATAATATTGTTTGTATACATAGTTTGCTTGTGGAAAAAATATTATATTACATAGAGGATCTCCATGTTGTTGTTGAGCTATGAAGTTATCCTTGGAGATTTGTTTGAAAATGAATGAAAGCACGGCTCTGAGCGTTTGAGGAAAGGAGGTTGGGGCCTCCATTAAGTAGTGGCTGAAAAGGGTTGTTGCTACTTGTTGGTGGTGGAAAAAATAATGGTATTTAAGGAGTGGTAGCTCCATCCTGTGGTGCCTGGGTGAGACTTATTGGGAGTGGTTGCTTCGAGCAGGTCTTGTCCTAGCTAGTGGTGGCCAATAATACTATTAAAAGTGGTAGTGGTCCTAGCTAGTGGAGGCCAGATGAAAATCTAATGATTTGATTTCTTAGTGATAAGAGAACAAGAAGCAACATAACAACAACAAGTGGTTTTTGTCGCTTTAGGGTTTCCCCCAGAAATCATTGGTGTCTTATGTTTGTGATTACTTTTGTTGGAAATAATACTGAGAGGGGGGGTGAATCAGTATTATCAGATCAATCAAACTTTTTTAATGCTCAGAAACATATACGCTACTTCAGTTAGGTGAACCAGCGTGTACACGCTACTGTGACTAAATAAAACAGCGTATAAGAAGAAAACTCATAATTTAGTTAGCTTATTCTTCAGTTAAGTTCATCAGGACATTATTCACCACATTAACAGTAAACAGGTGCAGTATAACAGAACAGATCAAAAGCCACACACATGAACACCAAGATGTAAGGTGGAAACCCAATGTGGGTGAAAACCACCTGCTGCAAGTTGTCTCTATCTTTCTTTAATATGAAACTTCAGTTTACAATCTTTTGTACTGGTGCAGCCTTATACCAGTACGCAGGCTACAACCTGCAGAAGGCTACAACCTTCTCTCGTTCTCCAAACTTCCTTGGAAGGGAGCTCCAACCCCCTTTGCTCTTGTACTAGCCAAGATACTAGTACGTAGGTGCTGACCTACAATCTTCTTTCCTTCAGGTACCACCTTTCATACATTTTCAGACTGGATATTCCTGAAGCATAACATTACAATCTGTAGACCCCAATTCATTCAACTTTCACAACAGATCATTGAAGCATAAAACAACCAATACTAGTATTATCAAACTTTGAATCACTGAACCACTGAACCCTGTCAATCACCAGTTACCAGAACACAGAGCAGACTACAGAACTCTGAAATAATAGTCAGACCCCACTATAAACCCAAAATCAAGCTTCAAAAGATATACGCTACTTCAATGAGCAAAACCCGCGTATACACGCGCTTTTACCGAAACCAACCTGCGTACAGATCTAAAAATAAACTTTCTCAATTTGCAGCTGTACCAGACATCAGTTAGACCCAGAACATAACATTGCGACAATATGCAGATCTAGAAATACGCATAATCAACCATATCATGATAGTGCATTTCAAACCATTAGATCCTGATCTATCCTTAGATCTAGTCTTCCATCAACCGATGTGATCTCTCCTTGGCTTAGATCAAGCAACCCAGAACCTGCATATCAGATCTCTTTCTCTCTTAGATATTCAAGCCTTGTCGAAAGATAATCTTGCCTAATGATCTTCTTCTCCTTATATAGCCTTAGGCCTTGCTCAATACCAAGAACCAAAACCATAGTAACACAATACCATCAACTTCAAAACTAGGGATCGACACGCCCGTCCAGACACAATGGTCCGAAATCATAGGCACAACTTCCAAGGACTAACCACCATGGACCAAAGGTACTTTTCCACATACACGCGCTTTTTCTGAATCCAACTAGCGTGTACACGCGACTTGGGCTTAACGAACCTGCGTATATGAACTTCCTTGGCATGTTGTACTAAGATCTGTCTTCTGATTAAGTTGCCATCACTTGTACCAACCTCTGAGTGAGTTGCCATCAAGGACAACACTTGAATCATAATGCCAACAATCTCCCCCTTTGGACTTGATGGCAACCACCACACCAAGTCACTCTCCCCCTTTGACATCAAGGGCAAAGGGTTGTGCTCCCCCTGAGGACATGCTGATACCTCTGCTTGGCTGTGCTGACTCATGCTCCCCCTGACAGTAGGCCAGATCTGCAAAAGATGTTCTTCAACAAGAACCAAGACTTATACACCATAAGGGACTTTCCTATCACCAAAAGACTCAATACTTACATCCATACTCCCTACCAAGAGGGGACATATCAGAAACAACCAATTACATTACAGCATTCATCCCAGGCATAGTGGGGAAACCAACATAGGCCGTTACATGACCTTGACACCATAAAAGAGATATCACAAGAGAGATATATGACATAGAGACAACAGATCTAGACCAAGACTTATGAAAGTCATCAGCAGCATATTATAAACATCTTTTTAGATCAGCAACCAGGATTTCTTTCTGAGCTCCTTTTCTTGAAATCAACAACCAAAACATCTGAATGCCAACAATGCTTTATGAGACTTTTAAGCTGCTCCCCCTGAACCTGTGCCTGCTGCACCTCCTGAAACCGTGCCTGAAGAATTCTGACATACCCACTGCTGTTCAGAACTCCAGAGTTTGCCCTTGCTGTTCAGAACTTCATATACGCGATTCCTCCTGCATGAAGCGGCGTATGGACGCGGATATAATCTCTGCAACATGCGTACACCATACACGCGACATTCCCAGCATAAATCCGCGTGTATACGCGTATATACCTTTCGTAACTTGCGTATACCAACTTTTCTGTAGAACAGACAAGCTTCAACAGCAGGATGAAGCATCAACTACTCCCAGCTTTTGTCTGAGATATTCAAAAGTTTCCCTGGGCAGTGGTTTTGTGAGAATATCAGCAACTTGTTCCTTAGAAGGAACATACTCCAACTTGACCTTCTGCTCAAGCACTTGTTCCCGAAGAAAATGGTACTTGATTGGTATGTGCTTGGTCTTTGAGTGCATGACTGGATTCTTTGAAATGCTGATTGCACTTGTATTATCACATAAGATAGAGACGGGTGGAGTGCAAGTGATTTGAAAGTCCTGCAAGGTCTGCATCATCCAAAGAAGTTGTGTGCAACAAGATGCTGCAGCCACATATTCTGCTTCAGCTGTAGATAAGGCAATCGAACTCTGTTTTTTGCTGAACCAAGATACTAATCTGGAACCCATGAAGAAAGCACCACCACTTGTTCTTTTCCTATCATCCACACTTCCAGCCCAATCTGCATCTGTGTAAGCATGAAGAGTGAGATCTGTATTTCTAGGATACCATAAGCCATAGTTTTGGGTCCCTTGAAGATACTTGAAGATTCTTTTGACTGCCTGAAGATGTGTTTCCTTTGGGTTGGCTTGAAATCTTCCAACCATTCCTACTGCATGTGTAATATCTGGTCGAGTACCTGTCAAATAAAGCAAACTCCCAATCATGGATCTATAAGTGGGTTGGTGAACTGCTGCTGATTCATCATTTGCACTGAGGCTGCATCCTGTAACCATGGGTGTACATACTGGCTTTGACTCTTCCATGCCATACTTCTTCAAGATCTGCTTGAGGTATTTGGTTTGAGATAAGAAGATACCTCCTTCATTTTGTTGGATTTGCAATCCAAGAAAATATGTCAATTCTCCAAGAAGTGACATTTCGAATTCTTTCTGCATAACCAAGGCAAAGTTTTGACTCATAGTCTCTTCATTGCTGCCAAAAATAATATCATCTACATAAACAACAAGAATTAGCAATTTGTTATTTTCAACTTTTATATAGAGATTGCTATCTGCTGCTCCTTTTGAAAAGCCTTGTTGGTGAAGATATTTGTCCAACCGATAGTACCAAGCCCTTGGAGCTCGTTTGAGTCCATAGAGTGCCTTTTTCAATCTGCATACAAGGTTTGGATCATTTCCAAGAATGAAACCATCTGGCTGCTCAATATATACTTCTTCTTCTAAGTCTCCATTCAGGAAGGCTGATTTCACGTCCATTTGAAATACCTTGAAGTTTTGAAAGCTTGAGAGAGCAAGGAACATTCGGATGGCCTCAAGTCTTGCCACAGGAGCAAAGGTCTCTTCAAAATCTATTCCTTCTTGCTGTGCATACCCTTTACAAACAAGTCTGGCCTTGTTTCTAATTACTTCTCCATTTTCATTTAATTTATTCTTGAAGACCCATTTTGTTCCTATTACATTCTTATCTTTTGGTCTAGGAACTAATTCCCAAGTGTTGTTCTTTTCGATTTGCTCAAGTTCTTCATCCATTGCTTTGACCCAACATTCATCTTTGCATGCCTCTTTCACATTTTGTGGTTCAGTGGAGGAGAGTAGTGCCAAGTAGCTTGAAGCTTCTGCAAGTGTCCTTCTTGTTTGTACTCCTGCTTCTTTCTGCCCCACAATCTGAGTTTCTGGATGATTCTTTTGAACATATCTGGATGGAGTCTTCTCTTCTATTCTTGTCTGCTCCTCTGGTTCTTCTTGAGATTCTTCTTCTTCTTGAGGTTCTTCTTCTTCATCATTTCGCCTTTGAGAGTAACCTTCATCTTCTTCAATGTCTTCATGATGAACTTGCCTAGGAATATATCCCTTCTCATCAACCACTATATCAATACTGTCAACAATTCTGCCAAGTCTTTTATTGTAGCACTTGTATGCTTTGCTATGTGGAGAATAACCAAGAAGAATGCCCTCATCTGCTCTAGGTTCAAGTTTGCCAAGTTGCTCATCAGTATTCTTAATATAACATTTGCTCCCAAAGATTTTGAAATGCTTCACGGAAGGAGTTTTACCACTCCAAAGCTCATGAGGTGTTTGAGTGCTGTTTACTCGGACATTTGTTTTGTTAAGAATAATAACAGCAGCATGTGCAGCTTCACCCCAGAAGGTTGCAGGAGTACCTGATTCATCGAGCATAGCACGAGCCATTTGTTGGATAGTTCTGTTCATTCTTTCCACAACCCCATTTTGCTGAGGAGTTCTAGCTGTAGAGAATTCTCTTCTTATCCCATGTTCATCGCAGAAATCGAAAAATTCATTTGATGTGAACTCCCCACCTCTGTCAGATCTGAGGCACTTAATTTTGTGTCCTGATTCATTTTCAGCCAATGCTTTGAAGGATTTGAATTTTTCGAATGCTTCATCTTTGTGCTTCATAAGCCCTAACCAAACAAACCTTGAGAAATCATCAATGAATAATATCAGATATTCTTCTCCTCGAGGTGTCCTTTTCCTAAATGGACCACATACATCTGTATGGACTAGCTCAAGAGGCAAGCTAGCTGATCCTTCCTTCTCAGGAAAGTTAGTTCTGGTTTGCTTTCCAAACTGACAAGGTTTGCATATGGTGTTGTCTGGAATTTTGATATCTGGAAGATCGCGAACTGCCTGATATTTGCATGCTTTCCTTATTTGTGAGAAGCTTAGATGTCCCAACCTTCGATGCCATAACCAGTGCTCTTCATCCTTGCTAAGATAGCATTGTTGTTGTCCTTCTTCAAATATGTACAGATTATTTGGAGTTCTTTTGCCTTTGAGAACTGTTTTACCTGTATCAAGATCACGAACAAGACATCCATTCGATCTGAAAATAACCTCGGTTTTTTGATCACACATCTGGCTGACACTTAGTAGATTATGCTTCAATCCATCAACATACAAAACATTTCCAGCCTTGACCTTTTCTTTCAAAGGAGCAATACCTTTTCCTTTTATAGTTGCAGGAGTATCATTTCCAAAAGAAACTTTCTTTCCCTTTTCTAAAGTAGAATAAGATTCAAGTTTTTCTTTATCACCTGTCATATGTTTCGAACATCCACTGTCAATGTACCATAGATTTTCCTGTCCTTCTGCATAAAAAGCTATCCCACATCTTTCTGTTTGAGGTTCCTTTATTCTCCATTTTTTGGTGCTCGTGGCTTGTTCCTTTTTCTCCTGAAACCTGCTCCTGCATTCAGAGTCTTTATGACCAAAATTATTGCAAATAGAACATTCAACTTCATTTTCAAGAACCGAAAAGTTGTTATAGGTCCTCTTTGTAATCCCTGTCATACTTCTTTGTTTTTGAGCTTCCCTAGTCATGATTGTTTTATATGCAACACACTGAGCTGCTTTGTGACCAAAGTTATGGCAAGAAAAGCATTGTCCATTGAAGAAGCTTCTGCGGTTATTGAATCTATCAGCCAACTGATTGTAATTTCTATTTTCATCTATTCTTGAGCCAAACTGAGAAGATTTTACCTGTGGTTGGTTGTAGCTTTTGTTCACCCTTAAGAAGGATTGTCCCTGATAGTTTCTGTTTGTAATTCGTCCCTGCTTTACCTGATTATCTTCATTGTTCCTCTGCTCATTTCTTCTTGCTGCATCAAGATAACTTTTTGAGGTGGATGCTTTAGAGGTTTCTCCATTATAGCCCAAACCTGTCTTGTTTAGAGGAGACCGCTGCACATTGATAATCTCATCCAAAGTTTCAGATCCTTTGACAAACTTAAGATTAATAGCTTTTGTTTTCTCAATTTCTTTTCTGAGACCAACAATTTCACCTTCTAGTTTTTCAAGATGTTTTTCCTTTTCATCAATTTGAAATTGCAAAGTATCAATGATCACACTCTTTTCTTCTATGCATCTCTTGAGTCTAGTAATTTCATTATAGAGATTATCCACATCTACAGCATCCTCATAATCATCATCTTCAAATGCCATTAACAGCTTATATTTATTACCTTGTTCATCTTCATCACTGTTTGATAAGCCATCACTATCTTCATGGGTGTAGTAGCTTTTCTTATTTGCACTTTGTTTCTTGTTCCATCTAGCAGGTTCTTTTCCTTTATCCTTATAAGGACATTTTGCAGCATAATGGCCTACTCTTCCACAAGCAAAGCATTTGAAAGGTAGCTTACCTCTGAACCTTCCAGAACCCCTTTGAAGATTTCTGACAAAATTTGATTCTTCTTCCTCTTCTTCTGGAACATGGCTTGCTTCATAGTAATCTTCTTTTCCTGATGCCTTAAAAGCAGCTTCCCTTCTGTCAGATGGACCTCCCTTTCTCATTTCATAAGCAGTTAGAATTCCATGTAGCTGAGACATAGTGAGAACACGGAGATTTTCTTTTTCTTCTATTGCAGATACTTTAGATTCAAACTTGGGGGATAATGATCTTAGAATCTTTTGAACTACTATAGTCTCTTTTATTTCTTCACCCAAATTTTTCATGCAATTAACAATCTCATCTACCCGAAGAAAATAATTAGCCACACTTTCATCATTATACATCTTGAGAGTCTCATATTGAATCCTAAGAGTTTGAAGTTTAGCTTGCTTTACCTGTTCATCTCCTTCATAGCTAGTGATCATTTTGTCCCATATCTCTTTTGCTGATTTGAAGTGCATGACCTTCATGAATTCTGTTTGGGATATACTTCCTAATAGAGTACTGACTGCTTTTGCATTTGTTTCATACTGCTTTTTCTCAGCTGGATCTGTAGGAGTAGCTGAAGGAAAAGCATAACCTGTTTCTACAATGTTCCAAACTTCTGTACCAAGAGATTGAAGATATGCAGTAACTCTTACCTTCCAATAATTGAAATTTGTCCCATCAAAAATCGGTGGCCTAATTGATGCTTCTTTCTCGTAGTTGCTCATGATGAATGATCTCCCTTCAAGCGATCAAGCTTCTCTGAAGGACCTGCTCTGATACCAATTGTTGGAAATAATACTGAGAGGGGGGGTGAATCAGTATTATCAGATCAATCAAACTTTTTTAATGCTCAGAAACATATACGCTACTTCAGTTAGGTGAACCAGCGTGTACACGCTACTGTGACTAAATAAAACAGCGTATAAGAAGAAAACTCATAATTTAGTTAGCTTATTCTTCAGTTAAGTTCATCAGGACATTATTCACCACATTAACAGTAAACAGGTGCAGTATAACAGAACAGATCAAAAGCCACACACATGAACACCAAGATGTAAGGTGGAAACCCAATGTGGGTGAAAACCACCTGCTGCAAGTTGTCTCTATCTTTCTTTAATATGAAACTTCAGTTTACAATCTTTTGTACTGGTGCAGCCTTATACCAGTACGCAGGCTACAACCTGCAGAAGGCTACAACCTTCTCTCGTTCTCCAAACTTCCTTGGAAGGGAGCTCCAACCCCCTTTGCTCTT
Organism: Pinus tabuliformis; assembly: GCA_031772625.1. NCBI lineage: Eukaryota > Viridiplantae > Streptophyta > Pinopsida > Pinales > Pinaceae > Pinus > Pinus tabuliformis. The sequence goes on from CM062818.1 coordinate 937,607,742, forward strand.
GTACTAGCCAAGATACTAGTACGTAGGTGCTGACCTACAATCTTCTTTCCTTCAGGTACCACCTTTCATACATTTTCAGACTGGATATTCCTGAAGCATAACATTACAATCTGTAGACCCCAATTCATTCAACTTTCACAACAGATCATTGAAGCATAAAACAACCAATACTAGTATTATCAAACTTTGAATCACTGAACCACTGAACCCTGTCAATCACCAGTTACCAGAACACAGAGCAGACTACAGAACTCTGAAATAACAGTCAGACCCCACTGTAAACCCAAAATCAAGCTTCAAAAGATATACGCTACTTCAATGAGCAAAACCCGCGTATACACGCGCTTTTACCGAAACCAACCTGCGTACAGATCTAAAAATAAACTTTCTCAATTTGCAGCTGTACCAGACATCAGTTAGACCCAGAACATAACATTGCGACAATATGCAGATCTAGAAATACGCATAATCAACCATATCATGATAGTGCATTTCAAACCATTAGATCCCGATCTATCCTTAGATCTAGTCTTCCATCAACCGATGTGATCTCTCCTTGGCTTAGATCAAGCAACCCAGAACCTGCATATCAGATCTCTTTCTCTCTTAGATATTCAAGCCTTGTCGAAAGATAATCTTGCCTAATGATCTTCTTCTCCTTATATAGCCTTAGGCCTTGCTCAATACCAAGAACCAAAACCATAGTAACACAATACCATCAACTTCAAAACTAGGGATCGACACGCCCGTCCAGACACAATGGTCCGAAATCATAGGCACAACTTCCAAGGACTAACCACCATGGACCAAAGGTACTTTTCCACATACACGCGCTTTTTCTGAATCCAACTAGCGTGTACACGCGACTTGGGCTTAACGAACCTGCGTATATGAACTTCCTTGGCATGCTGTACTAAGATCTGTCTTCTGATTAAGTTGCCATCACTTGTACCAACCTCTGAGTGAGTTGCCATCAAGGACAACACTTGAATCATAATGCCAACAACTTTTGTGTTTATGTGTTATGTTATGATGATATGATCTCTCCTTCTTTGTTTTAGACTATAAATGTTTAAAGAATTAATTAATTGGTGAAAATTTAATAAGATCTATCACTACTAATTCACTTCCCACTCTCAGTAGTGATCTACATTTCCAACAAGTGGTGTGAGAGCCAATTTTCTCCAGTGAAGCTTAACTACTTGAGAGTAGATCATGGATCTATAATCAATAAAGACTCAAACAAGGAAGGGTAGCAAAAAGGACATGAAAAATTCAGATCTAGAAGAACCCCTCTTTTTATTGGTTAAGGATGTAGATGACAATCATGAAAATGGATCAAGAGTAGCATTTTGTTTTAATTATGGATGTAATGGTCATTTTATTTCAAGTCACCCATTTTCTAGTACATATAGTGATGATGATTCTATTTAGATTGACGAAATAAAGGATGAAAATGAATTGTTTGAAAGTTATCTTTCAAGTCCAAAGGGAAATTATTTTATGGAGAAATCGGGTTTAGAGAATTCTGATCATGAAGAGAAAAGCATAATAGTTGCCCTTGAAGATGAGATTAAAAGGCTCACAATTGAAAACAAATATCTTCTGAAGTTATTGTAAATTTATGATCAAAAGGAATGTGCATTCAAAGAAGAAATCATTAGCTTAAAAAATTAGCAAGTGTTATACAACCAAATGACCTCCTCATCAACTTAGAAGAGAAGGAAACTTTGGTTGGAAGAAGGACCTAAGTTGCAGGCCTATTTTCCATGGTAATGCACCCAAGAAACAAAAAAAAGGAGTTATAATGCTACCTAACTCAGCCAAAAGCATTAGTCGCTAGGTTAATGCTCTGTTTTTCCTAAAGGGAAGCGTTACTAGATTTTCATAAGGTTTGAAGGTCAAAACATGAGTTGACTGGCTGACATCTCACTTTTCACTCAACTCTCAGCTCAAAACAAAAGTAACTTTCACTTCAGTCCTGACTTGGGATATTTCTAATCCTATCTAAAGACACATGGAAAGGGAAACAACGATAAAGCAAGGAAGGTTCCCAACTTTTGCCTCATTGGAACTCATGGAGGAATTGGAAAGGATGAGCCTCTATCCATCTATAAATTAGAGGCTTGGTCATTGTAACAGAGGTTGCATGGAGGTTAAATGGTTGTCGAAAGTTTGAAGAGCTCCAGAATTGTTATGATGTCAGGAAGTTGAGAGAGAGAGAGAGAGTAGAGTTGAAGGACTAGAGGAGGTTTTATCTAGCCAAAATGGTTGTAATCATCCTACTTCTATTATTTAATATAGATTTTTTTATGTTCTATCTACTTGATGGTGTCGAGATTGTATTTCTTTACATGTTGGTTCAATGGCGCGATTGATAAGTGGCTTAGATGCATGCTAGTTTATATTCTCATGTATGTTAATGCCTTGATTGTCAAAGTTCGTATGCTATGAAGATTACACATTGCCTTGTTTATGTGAAGGTTAGGATCTAGGAATTGGCGGAGAGGTCTTCCACTTTGCCACACTGATATATCTAGTAGGGCTACATGAAGGATTGAAGTACCTCTTCTCCTTTTGATTTATCAATCATGGGTTAATATGAATATATGCATGTTTCTTATTGATAGTTGTATTTAATCTAAAATAGTATTCCTTGGGGCCGAAGAAGACCCAAGAGGGTATTTCATCCACAAGCACCCATGTAATAAACTCTATAGCAAAATTGGAGACTCCACTGGGGATTGCTACTTAGTTCTTGGTTGTGATCTTTCAATTACTAGATCTATCTTTCTCTCCAAGAATTCATGTTCTTCTTATTTCCCATTCTGACCACTTAGTATGCTTCCCAACCTCCTCTACTATTCATAGTTTTTTATCAGACCCTGACTCACCCTTTTTGCAACCTCTGTCTATATAACACACCCTGACTGTGCAATACAGGGTGTTATAATTCTCCCCAATCTCTTAGACATAGTGTTAGTCCTACTACTAACACTTTTCTTTTCCTTATGAGAAGCGTTATTCAACCAATATCGTGACATCCACCCAGACCTATGGATTCTTGGGTTGATAGGTTGCTTGTAGTTTGTCCTTGGGATCTGCAACAATGCACTGCATTTGGTGGTTGTCTACAAGATCATTTTTATTTTTAGGAACATATCTTAAGTGTGTTTTGTTTTCAAAAAAGGAAAATGGAAATTTTTCTTAGCTTTTTGTTTTAGCTGGTTTGATTCTATATATATTGGATTATATGTTATAGAGCATTTTATGTCTGCATTTTATGTATGTGTTTGGACTACATTTTGGATGTTTGTTACTCAAATTATGTATAGATAACCTCTCCTTGTAAGAGCTCTTTTTCATCGAATGAAAATTTGAAAGCATTTTTCTTGCATGGTTTGTGTGAAAGTCACATTGAACTCCATACATCAACACCCCCTCTGGAGACACTAATACAAATTCAAATAAAATCAACGCTTAATAAAAGTAATCAGGAACTCTTTCTTGAGATCACACACAAAGTAGTCTAAGCTAGGGTCTTGGTCTAAGAAATCATGAGTAAACTGTCCAAGATAAAAAAACTGAGACTAGTGTCATTAATGAGAGTAAAATCGTGCTACACTCATATCATTCAGGACCACTCCCCTCACAAAGGAATTAAATTTGAGACAAATTTGGAGTGTGAGAGAAGGTAGCCCCCCTTCGATTGCATTTCCAATGGGTATTCTATGTACTAGGGATCTCCTCGGGGATATTAGAGGTAAGTCAGGGACTCAGGTATCCTGCCCACACAACGTAATATCTACAACCATGTCCCCCCCGATGGTGTTTGTGATTTGAGGTAAACTTAGTGGCAAGACTTTCTAGGGAAAAACACAAGGTGATTGAGCCAGGCTGCCCTAGTACCTAAATAGACAGACCTAGTCCGTCTTCAGTTTTTTGAGGGGTGCACGTCTTCATGAGAGTACTTGGCTGGTTCAGGCGAAGCTCATGATTAATTGTAACTGTACATTTGGCTGACTCTCACTTTTAGCTGCTGTGATACTGGGTTTCATTTCTAGTGAGTGGTCTTTATCATATAGAGTTATATCCCCTGGCTCCTTGTTAATTGTCTATTTGAGTATTTTTTGTTTTTTAGGTGTTGGTATGTTATCAGTGAGACTATAATAAATATCACTTTAAATTTTTTGATAAAATATTTTTGTCATCGTAGCTACACTCAGCCCTCATCATCTATATAGATGACAAAAAGGTCTTCCTCCATTGACCCTCGAGGATCTGTCGAGCCTTGGTGATCTAGATTCTCCCTCTTCGAGAAATAAGTCTCCAATGTCTAACACTGAATCACATAAGACTTCCCAAGAAACCATACTGGCTAAGGACTTCTTTAACGAAGAAGTGGTACTTCCTTATAATCCTCCCCTCATCGATCATATTAGAACAATGTTGGTTCAGGTGGCACCTGTTCTTGTCATATTTTTGTCAGAACCCACATCTAATATTCCTCTGGTGACTAATGGGTCATTCTCCTTTGTGGACATTTTTTCTCCACCACCACTTCCCCCACCTATGGTCAGTTTTACATGGCTAACTAGTTACCGTGCTATTTAGACTATTCCCAATCTCATCAACCTAGTTACACTAGCTATGAGTGTAATCTAACACATCCTAGTTTCTACCCCTTTTGTGCCAGCTCCTAGACCTCCGGTTTTCACTCCTAATAGCAATGTTAGTGGGACTACCTTCAAAATCCCTTTTGGTTGGAACCCATTACTAAGTTCGAAATGCCGGACTCAATTTCCTGGGGGTAATGTTACCAATATGCATATATTAGTAGGGGGCATTTCTATACCCCTACATCCTATAGGACAACCTGGACCTTCACTGATCTACTTACCTTCCCCAAATGGACACTATTCTAGTGTCAGTAATGTGCCTACTACCAACTATATGGATAGAGGTATCCCTCAACCCAGTCTTACTACGTCCATTTGGGCACCCTCTCCTCAACCTCAATTGAACCAATGGGGCACTTTTTATCATGGGGGAAACTAACATTCCCCCCCCCCCCCAACATAATATCCCACATGGACCGCCATATTAAATGATTGTGCCACCACAACTTATTATCCAATGAGTCCTATGTATCCTGTTGGAAATGACTTGATGGGGGGACCCCTTGGTCCTTCAAGTCATTCTTCATAACCTTGGTTAGACTCGGGGGAACCTACATCTTTGCCTTTTCTGGAAACACTTGATATCACCAATCTGTATAAATTGACTAATGATCCCATCAATCATATATTGCATTGGACCCCAATCCCATACAAGAAACCTGTCGACAATCTGAAATTTGAAGGGAAACAAGGGGATGATCCAGTTACACATGTCACCACCTACCATTTATGGTGTGTATCGAACTCCATGGTTGATGAAAATATCTAGCTCAAACTCTTTTCCTCCACCCTTACTCAAAATGTTGACAAGTGGTACATTGAGTTACTACGCACATCAGTTAATACCTTTGGTGCCTTGACAATGGAATTCTTAAATCACTTCCAACTTCCTATCCACTATGAAACTAGAACGAAATTCCTTACGACTCTACGCTAAGACACCTCTACCCATATCTCTGATCATATCCATGAATGGAGACATAAGCAGAGGCTTGTCAAAGCCCCCATTTCTGATTACCTATTAGCATATTGGTTCTGCAAGTCATTTCTTCCCAAAATTACCAAGGACGTTGGCTTAGGTGGTGCGGTCATGGAAGACCAATCCATTCTTCATGTTGAGCATTTAGATTTGGTCTAATCTCAGTATGGTGCACTCTATGATGTAATCCCCCATGCCCCTCAAACTTCCAATTCCCCCACTACTCAGCAACGCGATGCGCACGTTGATGGCCTTGTCGATGCTACTTTTGGGGCTCCTGCAAAACAACTCAGTAGGAAGGTTACCCAATAATCAGTTGATAGTGCTCCTACTACCCAATAGGTTTCTCTTCCAACCACTACGATAAAATTGGTGCATTCTACACAAAATCCTAGTGGTAAGAACAAGAAGAATAAGAAAAATACCTATCCTTCTAAGGAGAAACCTATTACACAAAACAACCCCAAACATAAAGTTGGTGCCAAATCTGATAGTGGGAAAGAAAAAGTTTTCAAGTTCCCTTGTAAAATCTGTGTAGAGGACCACATGAGTTACAAATGTCCTCGTCTTTAGGAATGCACAAATCGTCTTACTCAAAATGACATTGGGCAGACTCCAGTGGTCCTAAACAACCCTTTCCATGCTTAGCAGCAACAAAATCTTATTTCTAAACCACCACAACCCTTGCAAGGGGGAAGTAACAATTCACATCCTCCTTCCACTAGTGAAGGATCATCAACTATTTACACATTTGAAACAATATATCTTCAAACGTGAGCCAAAAATTATAGAAATCCATCCACTAATTCTCTGGACACTGCCTCAAGTTCGAATCCACCACCACCTAACGATCTTCATATCAAAAGGCCTATCCTTGACCTTGTGATCTTGCCCCCCAAGGGGGTAATTTCTTACATGACACATAGTACCTTTGTACGTGCTACCCAAAACTATAGTATTGTAGAAGATTTTGCACAAGCATAGTGAGACATGTATGCCCTCAAAGTATTACAAAATTGTCCAACACAACAGAAAGCTTTGCTTTCGGTCATTGGTGGAATTGACCCTCGGGATTCCATGCTTGAAATTTTTGACATGGAGAAAATTAAGCTTCACCTTTCCCACCATCTTGCATTTCAGGTGCAAGTTATATCAAAAGGTAGAGCTATCCATCAAACAGTCATTGATGAAGGTGCTTCAACATGCGTAATGTACAATTCATGTTGGCTTGCCCTGGGTTCTCCCACTCTTACATTTCCATTGAATTCACTTAAATCATTTGATGGCCACACTTTCATTCCAAAAGGATACCTTTCCAACTACACCATCATTCTGAGTGGGAAAATGGTAACGCTGGATATTGAAGTCGTAGATCATCATCTCGACTATAATTTGCTTTTGGGTCGCAATTAGACTTATGCCATTGCTGCCATTTTTTCTTTAGTCTTTCGACTCATCCTCTTCTCGTTGTATGGGAAAATAGCCACACTAGACAAGATATCCTTCTGTACCCCAAATTACTCCTTGTTTCCTAGCAGCACCATTCCCTTAGTGGGTGGTATACCTAAGCCTTATGTTAGTGTAGGTATCTGTCTATTGAAGGGTTCCTCCTTGTTGGGTTGCTTTCCTATCCCACCATCCAAGGTTTCACAGATGGTTTCTATGGTCTTCACCATTCGTCATGACCCAACCAATCCCTGGATCCTCCCAACCCCTTCAGACATTGACTCTTATGGAGAAAAAATGTCACTTTCACCAGCTAAATTGTCTTATGAAACCATTCAATCTGCATCTAATTCTTCCATTGTTTTTGTTACAACCAATGGTACCACTTTGTCTCCCATCACAACTCCTTCTGACGATCTCTTCAATGAAGTCCTACCTTTAGATGAAGCTATTCGAGAAATCATGTCTTTAGAAGAGCGACCTTGGGAATATTCTCATCACCACACTCCAATATTTGATTCGGATGTGACACCTCTACAAATCCTGTCTTTTGACCCACCTGAGATTTTTCGTTCGACTTATACGACTGTCCAAAATATGGATTCATAAGTGAACTTGGGAAATATTTCAAAGAATATGCTCATTAATATCTTGGTCAAAACAGGTATCATGGAAAACATTGAGCTTGGAGCTAACTGTAGTCTTGAGGAAATTGTGAGCTTCACCTGCCTTTTCAAGGAATTCTGTGATGTTTTCACTTGGTCTTATGAGGAAATTCCTAGCATAGACCTTTATATTTTCAAGCATGAGATCAAGAAGCTACGAGCATTCTTTTTGTGGTATTTTTCTTTCTCGTTAATCCAAAAAACCTCGAGTCTCCTTCTCCAGCCTCCTTAAACTACCACGAAGAAGACCAAGCATTATTTTTATGGTATTTTTCTTTCTCATTAATCTAAAAACCCCCAAGTTACCTTCTTCGGGCTCGTAAAACTCATACGAAGAATATATGAGCAAATTATTTTTTGGGACTTTTTCTCACTCTTGAACTAAAAAACCCCCAAGTTACCTTTCTCGGACTCATAAAACTCCTATGAAAAAGACTTGAGCAGTTATTTTTATCTATTTTTCTTGCTCCTTAAACTGAAAAAAGATATATCGAGTTTTCTTCATCTCACTCATTAAAATTTTATGAAGATCTATTGAGTTTTTCTTCATCTGACTCATTAAAATTTCACAAAGAATATTGAGTTCACTTTGTCTCCTCGTACTCGTAACAAAATGAGCTAGGCATCTATTTGATCATATGTTTATCACTTTATCCGGACTCAATGGACTAACTTAGGAAAAAGGAACTATGTCTGGGATACTATTAACTTTTTTTCGCACCCAGTCATCAACCAAGACAAAGGTACCCCTTGGAGTTGTCTTTATGATCTTTTCAGACTCTTTAAATATGAAAATACCACCGAGTTTACCCATATGGACTCGTTAAAAATAATCAGATGGGGAAAATTTAGATAGAGCAATGGCTCAATATCTATATTCTCAAGGATATTTTAGCTGCAATCAATCCCTTGAACATGGAACCCCCTCAGTAAACCTCTTTGTCAGCTTCTCACCAAACCTTACCATCCTATGAGTTTAGCCTTCATACTATGATGTTCCTGCATCCCTATATCCTAACACTCTTTGTTGTTCGTGAGTTTAAGCTCCCCAGTAACCTTGATTTCATGCCTCTACTTTTCAAGGGATTCATTTATCCTATGCTTCCTCTATGAATCATACCATCATATGCCTGAAATGTCCCTCCATCTGTTTAACCCATTTCTATAATCTATCTCCAAAACAATCATTCTTGTCTTGTTTCATGTCAAGTGATGTAGGACACCTTATTGCCTTCCTTTTGATAGATCTCGTCCTATCAACTTCAACACTCTATCTAGCAAGCAGATCCAGAAACATATCAGTACCCTAGAACATGTAGTCCTTAGTGGCAGTTTATCCTTCGTTTGATTGTGGGTTTTAATAATTCGATCCCAGTTGAATGATTCTACGAGTTTTTGAGGACATCATCCTTCTCATACTCACTAGATTGTACTGCACATCTTGGAGACCATCATCCTAATTGGTGGCCATCCTTGCGTCTATTAACAATTTTTGTCATTGACTGGTAATCAGAAAATTTCTCACATTTTCCACTTCAACTCCTTTATTCACATGTGCAAAAATAATTTTTTTCAGGTAATTTATGACCAAGACCTTGGGTAGGGGCATTCATCACTCTGCCTTGTTTCCTCTCCCAAGCTGTGCATATTTTTTTCAAAGACAACTTGTCAAACTATTCATATTATGACACAACTTCCACATTGTGCCTATCAATGGACATGAAAATCATACCTCTTTTTGAGAAATCACTCTGACATAGCTACTGAGCATGGTAATTCCTAACTCAAGACATGTTCTTATATTTTTGACATATGTTTCTTGTTTCAAGTCTCCCATAGTCCCGAAGCTGCAATCCTCTCTCTTCAACTACATTTATAAAGTATTTTGTCCATCGTCTTCATCTATGACGTCACACTTTAGGGGGCATCTGTTATACACAAAAATGACCTCCTCATCGGCTCAGAGGAGAAGGACACTTTAGTTGGAAGAAATACCTAAGTTGTAAGCCTATTTTCCAGGGCAACACATCCTACAAACATACAAAAGGAATTATAATGTTTCCCAACTATTAGAAAAATTTAATTAGTCCCTAAGTTAATGCTTTGCTTTACCTAAAGGGAAGCATTACTAGATATTTATAAGGTATGGAGGTAGAAACATGAGTTGACTGACTGACATCCCACTTTTCACTCAATTGTCAACTCAAAAAGAAGGAAACTTATGCCTTAGTCCTGAATTGGGATATTGCTAATCCTATCTAAATACACATGTAAAGGGAAACATTGATAAAGCAACTAGGTTTTTCCTCATTGAAAGTCATGGAGGAATTAGAAAGAATGAGCCTCTCTCCATTTATAAATTGGATTCTTGGTCATTGTAATGAAGGTCAAATGGAGGTCGAATGGTTATCAAAATTTCTAAGAGATTAAGCATTCTTACGTTGCCAAGAAGTTGAGAGAGAGAGAGTGGAGCTGAAGGACTAGAGGAGGCTTGATCTAGCCAATACAGTTGTAATCATCCTTCTTCTATTACATAATATATATCTGTTTCTATTGTGTCTACTTGATGGCATCGATCTTCTATTTCTTTACATGTTGGTTCAATGGTGCGATTGATAAGTAGCTTAGATGCATGCTAGTTTATATTCTTCTGTATGTTAATGCTTTGATTGTTAAGGTTCATATGATTTTTCTTGTTTATGTGCAGTTTCTGATCTAGAAGTTGGAAAAGAGGTCTTCCACTTTGCCACACTAAGATATCTAGTAGGGCTACATGAAGGACTGAGGTAACTCTTCTCATTTTGATTTTTCAATCACAAGTTAATATGAATAAATGTATGATTCTTTGTGATAGTTGTAGTTAATCTCAAACAATATGCCTTGGGTCCTGATAAGACGCAATATGGTATTTCATCCACAACCACATGTGCAATAAATCCTATAGAAACTAGAAGAAGGGATGTGAGTTGAAGAAGGAATGAGGAAGCAATAGAGAGGAAAGGTAGATCAATGTGAAAGATTGGAGGCTAAAGTGGTTTCATTGATAAGTGATATAGAGAATAAAACCACTCAGTTGAATTTTGAAAAGAGTGACCAAATATCTAATTCAATCAAATAATATCTTAGCCTGCATAAGGGAGAAACCAATTCATATGCATAACTCAAAAATCCCATAGCAAAATACATTAGTGAAAGTAGTAAGAAAGAAAGACAATGGTAAAAGAAGAAGCCAAAGGTCCTGCCAAGAAAAGTATTTTCATCAAGAATATTATTTGCAACATTTGGATATGTCATATGCTTCAGCTATCAGAAACATGGACTTATTGTAGTAGATAGCAGAGGCATGCAACAAAAGTTGCAACTGTATAGAAAGTTATATCGAGAAAACAATCAAGGAGGACTGATATCACCACAAAGATAATCAACTAAAAGGTATAAAAATATTTTTATGCTTACTACTACTCATGTAATTATTTTTTCCATATGGTTGTTGAATGCAAGTTTAATACAAAGAGGAACAAGTGGTAGATCAATAGGAAATATGATTCCTTTCCACCGTTCTTCGGTCACATAAGGTGCTACATGTGTGAAAAAGTTGTCCATAAGGCCAAAGATTGGAAGCTTCCCATGTGTTATACGAAATATAGTCAAAGGGAGAAAGTCATGCAAGGCCAACCACACAAGTAGAAAAGGTTTTGCACATGTCAAAGATCAACCTATCAAATATTGGAGGAGAAAGGACCAACAAGAGGACCCCCCAAAACATAGGTCTGCATGGTATTACGGGGTGCATATGGCAGCATCTTCAATTGCATGTATACCATTAGAGGTGAAATCATATCGAAGATATTGTATGAATACAAATTTGTGTGATATGAAGGCGATGCATGAGATCGGGGGGAGATACATGAGATTTGAATATTTCTTTTATTTTATATTTTATCCTTATTTTAGTTTGTCATTATTTGGTTTAGCCACATATATTTGTAGATCATTTTGGCATAGTTGTATGTTGATTCCTATCATATTTTTAAGGACATGGGAACATTTATTTGTCATTATGTGTATGGTTAATGAGATGATTTAGTACAAGTCTGATGTCCATCCATATGTTTGTTTGAAGACAAATTATATTGTATATTTTTTAATGATTAATATATGTAGTGAGAGCTTGTGACTAGATTGTGGGAGAATGATTTTGTGTCATGGTTTCTAGCAGTTTGGTTTGGTGAAGATCATTTCTTTTATTTTTTATTACATGCTACAATGATTTATGATACTAATGGTGATTTTGCTCAGAGTTTTGTGATCATGATTTATAACATAAAATCTTGAAAGGAAAAGACCCGAAGGAGTGAAGAAAGAGTAAATATTGAGGGGGACAAATTTTTCTTCCAATGTACCAACATATTGATGGAATTTTTTGTTGTTGTGGAGGAGCTTGTTATGCATTTATTTAACATTGATTTATTTCAAGAAGATGTTGAGAAAATTTTTGTTGCGACTGTCTCATGGATATTCAGATGTGTTAGTATACTTGCATGGAAAATTTTGTATGTTTCTAGTGCTCACATCGCCAGATTATATCAATGTAACGTATTATCGTGCATCTGTGGCTGCTATTGAGATTAGTAGATGGTATATTGGATTTGGAACATCTAGAGTGTACATATTGTTATTTATGCCTTATATATAGAGATCTATGATGTATATTGTTGCTAATGCATGGAGCAAGTATGATGCTGCATGGGTCTCATGGGAGTATGTATGTCACCTATGATGTTTTTGTTCAAGAGATTGATATACTTATGTTGCTTGAGATTTTTATCTCATTATACAAGGAGAGAGTGTGTTAACATTGATAACACGAGGTCAAGGATATGATGAGTTTATGAACTGCTGATGGTGCTATATTTCAAGATCTTATGTTGCTGCTTTTATTGCATAAATCAATTCTCTTGTACTGCTTCTTTGATGAATTATTTTCTTGGATACTTATATATGATGTTGGAGAGATTGTTGTTAAATTCTCTTATTTTCTATTAGTGATGTTTTGTTGCTTGCTAATTTGTTTCCCAGAGCTAGAGTTGGTGGCTATGCTGTTTAATTTGTAGCTATATTTAATGGCTTGTGGGGATCTTAGATGTTGCAAAATGTCTTAATTGATATTAAATTTATATGTTGTTAAGAGATCCACATATGTTTATGTTGAGATCCTTGTTTGTGGATATTATGTTTAGAGTAGCCTTGTGCCATCATATTCCATGTATTTTACTCCTATTGTTGTTGGATATAACACATACTATTGCTCATGGATGTCATGTAGTTTCTGCATATCTTTGTATCGAAAATGCATAGAGGAGAGTACACATGTGTGCATTTGAATAGCCACGTATCATTATTGTCTCAAATTTTGGTGCATTGGTCATGGAGAGACCCATGGTGTCTATCATGTATTGTAAAAGTTGTCAAATTGAGTTATGTATGGGCTATTGGGTGTCAAATTCTTGTTTTACATGTCATTGACATAGCCCTTGTTGCATTGGGAAACTTGATTGAATGGTGTAAGTAGGTTCCTGTTGTGTTATTCAACAACCCGCATTTTTTTATTTTATAAATTTCCTATGAAATTTATTTGATTAAGATATAGACCCTTAATAAATTTTAAAACATAAAAATTAAAAAATATTTTCTTTATCTTGAGTATTTTTTTTGTTAATATCCACCGAGACCAAAACTATTGGCCTTAAAAAATTCCTTAAGTATTAAACAATAGGAGTTATTAACAAAAAAATATTAATAATGAAAGTATTATTCCTTATCACTTCCCTGCATCACAAAAGTTCCATAAGGCAAAGAACCCTCCATAACTCCATTCCAATTACGATATCACCCCAGACCCAATGATAAAATTAATTCAATTTTATTATCACTCGCATCCGCAGATCATAATGATCGCAGAACTTAAGTCTTAGCCTTAACCAATTGTGATATACGATATAACCGCACCCACTGGGATTATACATTCTAGTCCATAAATCCCCCGCGTTCACGCAATCGCAAGTTCCAAGGGTCATGCCTTCTGTCTCGTGCTGATTGTGATTGCGATTTGCGATGTAACCCCAGTCCGACATAATTATTAACTCCGTTACATAATCTGTCTCACGTCCATCATATCGAAAGTTCCATAACATTCGTCATGCGATAAATTGCTTAGATCTAATTTGCCCAGATCAATGACAGAGAAGATTTCGTGCCGCCTACGCTCAATTTTAATTTTCTCAAGGAGGGGGTCCGAAAAGAGGTTTTTCCATCCAACCCTATATCTACATGTCACTCATTTTTTATTTCAGACTCCCCTCTTCACAAACCACTTACCACTTTGAACCATTCTGAAAAACCCGTTAAACCTCCCCTTTTCATCAACATCTATTTTACGAACTATGATAAGACCCTTTCCTTTGCCACGTCATCTACGATGTCATCCATGACATCATACTCCACATCATCTGCCACATAATAACCATTTCATCTACCATGCCACATGCCATGTTACCCACCATGTCACATCATGACGTCACTGCCACATTAACTCAAGACTTCGCAATTGAAAGTTTCAAAGGGAGACGGCTTATAACAAATCCTTCACCCCAACTGATTTGTGATTAATGGCATCATCATGACATCAGCCCACATATCGCAATCACAAAAAATCAAAAGGCCCATTTCATAGCGCTACATAGAAAATTGCGATTTGCGATTGTGATTTCCTGCATCACGTCATCATCACGTCACCAATCAGGATTTGTGATTGCGATTGTGATTATTACGCTTCTATATGTTGTTGCGATTACAATTTAATTAAAAATCCACATGACTTATGCCTCTTTCCACTTCATGCTTGTTCCTTTGTCTCTGCTCCGATATTCGATTGCGATATAACTCCACCATAACCCTCTTCCATCTTCTCTGTCGCAATTGCGATATTTCAAATAAAATTAAAGGCTTACTCCTGTTTCTCCTCCATAGTGTTTATGATTGCAATTGTTATGCTCCAAGTTTTAAGCCTAATTTTATGCAAATTTCATTTGTTTCAAATGAAGCTCACTTGTCAGTCTCATCTATTTTTAGCTTTTCAGTTTTTGTTTTTTCGTTTTCACGGAACATAAGATAACAGGGTAGTGTTGCAGATAAGTGGTTGTTCAATTCAGAAAAAGAAGGCTAACTTGAAAGAATAGAGCAATCAGATATTTGTATAAAATTTTGTTTTCAGATGCGTCATTAAAAGGAATTGCTCAACTCCCTTAATGCTTAAATAAAAATAAGTTGTTTTCAATAACAACTATTTAAACACATTGTTGGCATTAAACTCAAGAGGAATTCGAAAGAGAAAGCCTTGGAGGCTTGCACTATTGTACCTCTTAGTTTTTTTAAAAGAATGATAGGTCCCAAATCTTGGGAGAGAAGCTTGTAATACTATAACTGTAGATTATAGATGTTGGTGGAGAATCTCTTGTTTATCATGCACTACTGCTGAAAGGAGGAGACATTTTCTACAAGAAGAGATTGATTATAGACTCCACGGAATTGTACATTACTGTCATTCTATGAGGATCTGTAATTTGATTTAATTTATTAATAAAGGATCATTTCAGTTAGTGATGTTTAATATTATTGTTTATAATATTTAACTGAAGTAAAATATTATTTCAATTTTTCAATTTATATTTTGAATGTATGAGTTAATAATTGGATTCATGCACTATTGTTGAATCTTAAGTATTAATTCATTTAAAAGTCTACTTAGACTATTCTACGGGCTTAATTTTAGGTATAATATGAGTTGAAGTTTGCATAACAATAGATAGTTATAATATTATATTGGCAAGCTATCTTCCAATTTAGGATGATAATTGTTTTCTTGCATACATAATGTCTTGCTTGAAGTAATTCAGTAGCTCATCATGAATATTTGTAGTTCTTATGCATATGATAAATAAGGAATTGCAAATATTTTCAATAGGAACTTATGTAACTATTTACTAAGTGTTAAATTGTTAGTATTTATGTTAGTGAGGAATCAGATCTTGTGAGCTATCTCCTTGATCTAATTCCTCCATCTTAATTCTAATTCTTTAAAGATTATTTTCACATTAAGTTAAGTTGGCTCTCGAATGAGAGAAAGGTTACGCTTTCCTTCAATTGAGATAGGTTAGATTAATTACGTTGTAGACTTAGTCTTGCATGTGTTATCATAGATCTTACATTTTAGAAGCCCTCTTTTTAAAGAGGCAAAACTTTAGATTGGTTTGGTTGTTCCACAAAAACAACTTAATGGTCATTCTTATTGCCTGATCAACTAGAAGAATTGATCCAATGTCCCTAGCTATTGGTAGTTAAAGATATATTGTTAAACCGATAGTAATTTGGAAAAGGTAATTGGACCTAATTAAACCAGTCAGAGCCACTATTCCAAATGGAAAAGGAACTACTTTAAGGTCTAGACGAGGTGGCTTTCCCCCATGTTGATGCAATGATTTTCGAGGCATCAACATTTTTGGCGCTAGAAGGAGGGCCTTGAATTAGTTATTTGTTTAAATTTTGTTATATCATTTTTAAACTAATCATGGCACCCATATGCATTCCTATAGTTGGTCATGCATTCAATTCACCTAAGCCTGCACGAGGCATGCCCCAGAAGCAGATCGAGTTCTTGTCACAGTTAAAGTTCGATGGTGAGAGTAATATTTTTGCATTAAATCATATTTCTAATAAGATATGCATGATTTTCACTCTCACATTTAGAGGAGGGATCCACAAATGGTTCTTTGTGGTTCCCAAGAAGTCGATTCATTCATGGAAACATTTTTGCCAGGTATTTCTCAAAGCACATCAAAATTACAGTTACAATAGTTTGTGTTTAGAATTAGATAATCTTTACATGTATGATAATGAATCCTTATATGATTTTTATAATAGATTTGGTTGTTTTGTTATAGATTTAATTTAGATTATTTTCCTGCAGCTGAATACTTAATTGAACATTTCACTTCTTTTATTTCTTCCCATACTGAAAATAATGAATCAACTAATGAATAACAAGACACATATAATTCACTAACTAGTCTTGAATCACTAAACAGTTTTATGGAACCCGAGCCTAAAACTATAATTGAATCACAACATTCTTCTTTAGAAAATTTCAATTCTCATTTTCTCTTTGAAGATGAAATTGAAACAAATTTTAATAACGCATGTGATCAATTAGTAGGTCCAATAATATTCAATCGATAATGTTAGGTCCCTGTACCAATAGGTGACATATATCATGATTGACTTGGTTTAGCTATGAAATATGTTCATACCTTTGCTTTTTGCAAATTTTTTCCATATTTGTGAAAAATAAAAAATTAAAAACATGAAAAGAGGGTATATCCTAGAAAAAGAATAAAATGACAAAAAGGATAAAGAAAAGGTCAAAAAAGGAAAGAAAATGAACCTCAACAAAAAGAAAATACCATGAAAGTGTGCAAGTCTAAATGCCATTACTTTTTTACTTTTGTATAGTAAAAGAGTTTTTGCAGCTTGTCACCTATGCCACAATTCATGAGTAGTCAAATAGTTTAAGCTTGACTAGTTCATATTTTCAATTTCATGTTGTAGAAATAGAGAATAAAGATCTAACCAAACAGTTTAATCTTGGTAGATAAGTAGATAGGTAGAGTGAAAAAGGAGCTCAATAGTATAAGCTGAGCCCTTGGATGTAATAAGGTTATATTTAAAGAGGTATCTATATGTAAAAGAAAAGAAAGTTTGAAAAGGGTTTGCCAGCCTAAGTGCACCCTAATAAAGAAGTAAAAATGCTAGGCTAAGTAGGTGGGGTAAGTAGATGATGGTTGCAGAATAAATGTGTGGTGAATGGTTAAGTATAATGCTTAAACATTGTTACTTTCATCACTAGAAAAAGGCATGTATCACATGGAAGGCACATCAAGGAAACAAAGTTAAAAATAATTAACTTCCCTACTCATTTCCCCTAAGTTTTCACTAATTCCCTAAGTGCTAAAGGTAATTGCCAAAGTAAGAGGGGCTCAGAGCATTTCTCTAACTTTTGGAGGGATCGGACCCTCGGCCCAATAAGTGGAAATAACTAAAGTACTTAAGTCCCTTTCATCAATGATTCCCCACCATAAAATCATCCATTCCCTTTATAAAGATTTTCCTAAGTAAAATCCTATTTTACGTACGAAAATTAAAAACATTCTATATACAAAACCCCTCATATATCATTAGCCTAAGGTATAAGTGTTGTATGATAAAATACATTTTCAAAGACATTTAACTTATCGCACTTCATATTTCAAAGTCATCTTAGCTTTTAACTTGTATTATTATTTAATTCCAAAAAGAATTACCCCTTACCTGTATTATTGTTAATAAATCCCAATAAACTATATATCCCGCCCTCGATTGCGAAATAACCTTAGTAAAACTCATAAACGGGATTAATTAACCAATCTTTGGTTAATTAAGAACCCAAAACCCTGCCATACAAAATGAGGATTAATTAATCATCACGATTAATTAATAACTCAGTGACCAATCAAATCGCCCCCGATATGATTAAAACTTTCAATTAATATCGGGCCCGCTCTCCCTAATCCATTAGTCACTTCAACATTGCAACTACCGTCTGATCGGATCCCTCAGATCTGAAAACTATTGCACATATTGTGCGGGCCTCTTGGTCGACCTTTAGCATGCGACGTGAGCAGTTTTGTGAATAGTGCCGATGCTACGTGTCAAGCAATGTATGGAATCGTGTGACCCTCCACCGAAACCACTCGCCTCCCAAAAGTGGTGCGATGAAATCCGCTTACTGCCATCGCTTCCCACTCTCTGCATATGACAAACTTTCCACTGTTCATTCAAAGTTTACCTGCCAATATCAACCATTTACACATTTAAACACAAAAACCCCAGTTTTGCTCATTTTCACCTGATTGTGCAGTAGAACCCTATGTAACCCATCTGTGCCACCTGAAGCCTTCGTTAACCAATTCGAGCATGGTTTACCTCCCAAAAAAAATTCTGGACTCACTCCACAGACCTTTCAAGCTTAGATGAAACCTTTTCGACCCCCTGCAAATGAATGCTTTCTTAACAATCTGTTTTGTTTTATAGGTGATCAGAAGACCACAACCTTGTATAAACAAGTCTTAATACTAGTCATAAGACCTATTTACACTAAGATTCTTATCAAATCTATTTAAATAGAGATGGAAGATAAAACATATAGTAAAAAGACAAGCAAAGGAAACATGAAATTAAATGATTTACTGTTGAAACAGACAATAAAAACCTAAACTACATATTGAAGGTAAAAGGACACAGTAAAGAACCATCAAAGTGTATCAGGATTAAAGAGTATCAAATTGAAGACCAAGTCAAGTAAATCAGCTAGCATGGAGATAAATAGCAGGGAAGACAATTACAAAACAGAGCATACAAATTCATGTTAAAGTGAAGACAGATGAAAAACAGAGCGGTAAAAGTAAAAAGTAAACAGTAAAAGTAAACATGAAGACATTAAGGTTTAAAAAAAGATGAAAACACTTTCACCAGATATAATGAAGTTTATCCAAAGTAAAAGTGAAAAATAGTCAAAAGAAGTTTAAGGTTAAAAGATGAAATTAGAGCAAAAATGGTACATTCTTCAAAAATTTCCTGTTTAAGTCATAGTTTTGCATAAACTATTGTGGCCAATCCAAGAAGTATTTCAAGAAAATAGAGGATTGTTTAGTTTCTAACAGGCTAATATAAAAAAAATTATCTCACTTTTTACACAGGTATTACCAAAATGGAGATAACTGAATGTCTTCACAGCCTATTTTTCAGTTTGGGCAAAGTCCTATTTTTTACATCTTTTTGCAGAGAATATTGTGAACAGTGGGAGCCTAATTTTCGGAAACTGAGAGAGGTTTATCTCAAAATAATTCCTATATTCAAAAACCTATTTCACTTTTTACATATCTATCTTGGATTGAGATATACAAGCATATCATTGGACCCTAAGTTTTCAGAATTTATGGGGAAAAATGCACAAAGGAAGGATGTAGTTAGTCACTGGGATGCCTCATCATCAACTAAGAGTTGCTATCAAATTCGAATTTCTCTTCTTTGTCACCATAAATCCTGGTAGGATATTCTGACACATAGGAAATAGTTAAGTATAACTTGGTCTAGTATAGAGTTAGGTAAAGTGTGTTTCTTTACTATGTACATTTCGTAACTTACAATCTGACGGTCGCGATATGTAGTGATCCGACGGTTCATTCTCTCCTCGATATTACCGACACTTGATCCATGGCTTAACACCGGATTAGTCCATGATCTCTATTTAAAGAGCATGGAGGGTCATTTGTAGGTTAACCGTCCATGAGAGAAGCTTATGTAAAATTTCATTCTTTTATTAATAAATTGCCTGAAGTGGCCGTGTTGGCTCAGGCCGTGGACTGTTTCCCTCTTTGAGGGTTTTAATCACATCAAAATACTGGTGTATTTATCTGTGATCTGTGTGTGAGCAGTGTCCTTTGGTGTTCTGTCTGAGGAACTTACCCTGTAAATTCCTACATGGTATCAGAGCTATTTGAGGGCCGCGTCCGTTGGTGATCCAAATCTGAAGCCGGTAGAACTGCATCTGACTGTCGTTTCCTAGATCTACTATTTATGACTACTTTCAGTCCAAGAGGACTACTCTATTATGTTGGGAGCATCTGTTCCAGTGAGGAACCCCTTTCGTTTCATGCGAAAAGGTTTTCGGTAGCCCTAGCTACGTCATTTTTAAGATATGGAGGTGTACAGTGTTTATTTGCAGTTTACAGT
The DNA here is from genome assembly GCA_031772625.1 of Pinus tabuliformis. Classification (NCBI taxonomy): domain Eukaryota; kingdom Viridiplantae; phylum Streptophyta; class Pinopsida; order Pinales; family Pinaceae; genus Pinus; species Pinus tabuliformis. The sequence continues at coordinate 937,628,396 of CM062818.1, forward strand.
TATTTTCTCTTTGTTTATTTCGGTTTCAGTTTATTTAGCCTTTTTTATTACCGGATCTATACCTTTCATTCTATGTATGCTCTTTTCCCCGTGACTCTGTGCGATCTGGGCAAATCAGAAACAGAAAGGAAGGATTTTTCTCATGTGTATGCTCTTTTCTGCTGCGCCTTAGTGTGATCTCGGAAAATCAGAAACATTGAGGAAAATATTTAGTTTCCGGCTAAAGCTAACTTCGAGCTGCAAGGTTCATTTTTTTTGTATGTCCATGTTGGGTTTTGTGTTTTTTGTTTTGTAGGGAAAAAGAGATTTCTCAAAGCAAGCACGCAACCCAAAGCTTCAACCCCTCTCTCTTTCTCTCTCCTCTCTCTCTCTCTCACAAAATTTTTGTATAGCTCACTTGGTCCAAAGCTAATTTATGAGAGTAGAGGTCTAAAGTTCAAGTCTCCTTCTTGTGAGGGCGGATTTTTCATTTCCGCACATTCCCGCACTTCGTCGGCATCTTCATCAATTTTTCTTCAAAAAGCCATAACTTCTTCATCCGGAAGTTGTTTTCAGAACCTTTTTTTTTTTAAACAGCCTAATTTTTTGAGATCTTTCCGTTGGAACACTTAGTTTCAGTATATATAGCTTCAGTTTCTGTTAAAATGGAAATTCCATGCCAAGTTATTCTTGACAGCACCCACTACTTCCAATGGTGGTCCTACATTGTGGATTTACTTAGAAGTAAAGGTCTCTATAGAATAGCCTCAGGCCAAGAAACCAAACTGAAAGATGAAGATAAGGCAGCTAAATGGGAAAATAGGCAAGATCAAACACGTGGGTTGATAGGGATGTCTATTTCTCTAGATCTTAGATTCCATATTGCAGAACTTGATACTCCTGAAGAAGCAATGAAACAGATCACTAAAGCTTTTGGAATTAAAAATGAACTTAAAGCCCATCAACTCGGAAATGAGTTGCTTACATTAGACCCCAATAATTTTTCTTGCATTGAAGATTTTTTGTCCAAGTTCAAGACCCTTAGACTTCTCTTGGAAGGTGTTAAGGTTAAGAAGGAAGATAGTAGCCTTATCTATTCCATTCTTACTAAGTTGGGACCAGCCTATTTTGTGTTTGTTTCCACCTTCCATTCTACAAGAGAAGCCTTCATTTCTCAAGGACAAGCCTACAATTCCCCTTCCTTTGATTCCTTTTGTGATTCTTTAATAAGAGAACAAGAAAAACTCTTACACCTTGGTCTTCTTAATCTTGGGAACTCTTCTAAGAAAGTGTTAGCCGCCCAGTAGCAACCAAATTCAAAGAATCCTAAGAAGTTGTATCCTAAAAGGAATGGTCCTAAACCAAACAAGGGTCCTAAGCAATTTCAGCCTCAAAATGAAAAATCATTTCAACAAAATGACAAGACAATTAAAAACGAAGGGAAGAAGACTGATAGACATTGCAACTTTTGTAATCGAGATGGCCACTTAGAATCCAAATGCTTTAAAAAGATGGAAGCCTTGGAAGCAGTAATGAAGAAGCATAATATCCATTTGGAGCATTCTTCAACTTCAACTTCATCTTCAGGAATGGCACATTCTTCATGTGGTTGTCAAGCATCTCAGTCTGGCTATGCACTAAATGTATCTTCTTCTTCTCATTCTCATGAGTGGCTCATTGATTCTAGAGCTTCTTATCACATGGCCAAAAACAAAGCCATGTTTTCTTCTTTAAATGATTGTAACACCAAAAATATATATGTTGGTGATCATAGATCTCTTAGTGTTGTAGGGACTGGAATTATTCATATAAACAATGGTCAATTTAACGATGTATTATGTGTTCCAACCTTATCCTGCAACCTTCTATCTGTATATCAGATAACTCATTCAGGTGAAGGTAAAATCGTTGAATTTTCACCTCACGATGTTGTAATTAAGGACCTAAGAGATCCTAGACAAATTTTAGCTATTGGCATTGCTGATGATTCTACAAGGTTGTATAAGTTTCACAAATTTGGGTCATCAAATCTTCCCTCGGTATTTGTTGCTCATAATGATGAAGTGAGAAAACTTTTGCATGAGCGATTTGGTCACTTAAACTATCGCTCTCTTCAGAATCTATGTAAAGAAAATATGGTGACAGGTCTTCCAATGGTATCTTACAAAGATGGTGTTTGTTCCGGATGTGTACTCAAAAAACATCATCGGGACATTTTTGAAAAACGTGCCTCTTGGCACGCCTCAGCCCCTTTACAGCTCGTGCATAGTGATTTATGTGGTCCACTTCCAGTTGTTTTGTTCTCTGGCTACAAGTGTTTCTTAACTTTCATTGATGATTTCTCCAGCCAGACTTGGGTATACTTCTTAAAACTAAGTATTTAACATGTTCTTGGCCTTTAAGGCCTTTGTTAAAAGACAATCTGGACATCAAATTCTTAAGCTAAGATCTGATAATGGAGGAGAATATGTTAACAACAAATTCATCAAATTTTGCACTGAGAATGGAATTCAAATGAAACATACTGTTCCATATACTCCACAACAAAATGGTGTTGCTGAAAGGAAGAATTGCACCTTAAAGGAAATGGTTAACTGTATGCTTCAATCTAAAGGACTTAGTCTTAATTATTGGGCAGAAGAAAAACTATGAAAATTACATAATAAATCGCACTCCTACTAAGGTTTTAAAGAATATCTCTCCAGAAGAGGCATGGAGCTCAATTAAACCAGATGTAAGTCACTCTTTTGTTTTTGGAAGTGAAGCATAGGCCCATATTCTAGATGAGAAACATAAAGCTTTAGAACCTAAGAGTGAAAAATGTATTTTTGTTGGATATTCTGAAGATGTCAAAGGATATAGACTTATTCCACTTAAGTCCAAAAATGTTATCATTAGAAGAGATGTAAAGTTTGCTGAAAATATATCAGCCTACGAGCCTAGTTCGGCAGATGTGCCACCTCTCCCTATCTCTTCTACTTTTGAAAATATTTCTTCTTCAGATGATGAAAGCGAGGATGAAAATCCTTCCCCACCTTCTTAGGATCCTCCTTCAGCTCCTCAGCTTCCAAAATGGATCTGTGCTACTCGAGATGCAGCAGGTGATCTTGCCAGTGATCCTACAGATCAGCGACGTACACGTTCTCAGTTTGATAGAGCCTCTTCTTTACTGGCTCAAGCTTCAGTGAATTATGATCCTGACACCTTTGCAGAAGCTTTAGGCCATCCAGATTGGGAAGCAGCTATGAATGAAGAATATCATTCATTATTGGCAAATTATACATGGGATATTGTTCCTCTACCAAAGGGCAGAAAACTTGTTAGATGCAAATGGGCTTACAGAACCAAGTATGGACCAGATGGGAAAGTTGATAAACATAAAGCTTGTGGGTAAAAGCACGTTAATGTGTATCACTTTTTCCCTTTTTGTGGCGAAGCAGTTTTATAAAAATAAATGGAGTTGGAATGTTTACTCTTAAAATTCCAAAATCATCAAAAACTAGGTGGTGGTAAAAGAAGACAAAACATGTCAATTTAAATTCAATTTCATGTCATATTTTTTCTAAAATTTAATATATAATTTTTATCTAATTTATTCATTTTCTTTAAAAAGTATCATTAATATTTTACATAAATTTTTTAGTGACAAAACCGCGACCCCCCATTTCTCTATTGATTTATGTTTTTTAATTCCAATTTCTTTAAGAGATGTGTTGTAAACATTCTAAAGATTGCTAAACAAATTTAAAAATAAAAAATAAACATATTTCTTAATTATTATTAAAATACTAGTAAAAATGATCATATTTTCGTATATATAAAACCGCGACCCAAGAAACTACCCTTTCAAGTTTATAAAATCAATTTTTTTTAATAGAAATTTGAAAATAACATATAACAAAATGTTAAAATTATTTTTTGAAAAATTTTAAAATATATTTTATATTTTTTATAATAAAATTTTTAATTATGATTATAATAACGTATTTTATATTATTCAAAATATAATATAGAAAATTATTTGTTTAGAAATTCTACTTCTATTTTTATATATATTTTTAAAGAGTTTTAGCATTTCATTTAACTTTACATAAAGTTATTTATATTTTGTGAGTGATTAACCATAGCTTTTACCAATATTTACTATTAGTTGACTTATTTGCAAATTTAGTATTTACTTTTTATAACATTATTTATATTTTCTAAACCCAATAAATAGATTCACTATATATTTTACCAAAATTTATTGTGAATTAGCTTTGTTACAAATTTAGCATTTATTTTTTATAATTAACAAGTATGAAACTCAACTCATTTAATTAATATTGTTATATTATTATTTTTTTATCTTTTTTCATTTGAGTACTTTTTTGCTTTTGCCATATAATGAGACACATTAACATGCTTTTACCCTTGTCTTGTTTCTAAGGGTTTTTCACAAGTTGAAGGCATTGAATACACTGAAACCTTCTCCCCTGTTGCCAAAATAAACTTTATCTGCCTTGTTCTTTCCCTTGCTACCTCCTTCAAATGGGAAGTCCATCAGATGGATGTTAAATCTGCCTTCTTACATTGGGACTTGCATGAAGAAATCTATATGGAACAACCTATTGGCTTTATACAAATAGACTCCGGCCTTGTATGTTGGCTTAAGAAATCCCTTTATGGTCTCAAGCAAGCTCCTCGAGCTTGGTATGCCAAAATGGATAACTTTCTTTTAGAAAATGGCTTTTCTAGGTGTCATTCTGACAATAATGTCTACACTAAGAAAGTGGACAAGTCTCTTATCATTCTTGTTCTTTATGTTGATGATCTTATACTGACTGGTAGTGATCCCAACCTTATAAACCATGTGAATTTTAGCCTTAAAAGGAAGTTTGAAATGACAGACTTAGGACGCTTACATTATTTTCTTGGTCTTCAAGTCTTGCAATCCAAGGAAGGTATTTCCTTTCCCAGTCCAAGTATGCTTGTGATATTCTACGCCATTTTCACATGGAATACTGTAAGCCAGCCCCTTCTCCCTTTCAGTCTGGAGTCAAAATTTCAGTCACTTGTACTTCTCCTGAAGTTGATGCTACCTTATACCATCAACTTGTAGGAAAACTTTTGTATCTAACCAATACTCATCCTGACCTTTCCTTTGTTGTTGGCCTTGTTGCTCGGTTTATACAAAAACCACATGAAATTCATTGGAAAGCAGTAAGAATACTTCATTATGTTCGAGGTACAGTTCAGTTTGGGATTCATTACAGTGCCGAAGCAGCTCCTATATTGGTTGGTTTCACTAATTCCGATTGGGCTGGTGACCCTGATGATCGGAAGTCTACTGCAGGTTATGTGTTCACTCTTGGTTTAGGACCTATTACATGGGATTGCAAGAAATAAGGTGCCATTTCTCTTTCTTCAGCAGAAGCAGAGTATCGTGGTGCTGTAGAAGCTAGTAAGGAAGCCTTGTGGCTTCATCAGATCCTGTCAAAGTTTGGCTTTCAGCAGCAACATCCGACTACACTTTAGTGTGATAATCAAAGTGCCATTCAACTATGCAAAGATCCAGTCCAACATCAGCGCAGCAAACACATTGAACTGCACATGCACTTCATCAGAAAGCTCATCCACTACCATGTTCTTGAAGTGCAATATTGTTCAACAAATGATCAAGTTGCAGAAATATTTACAAAGGCTCTCATAGAGGCGAAGTTCACTAAAATTCGATTTATGGTCGGAGTTCAGGAAGTTGTCACTAAGGGGGGATAGGCTCTAGTGCCTCCTTCCTTCTCCTATTGTGTCATATTTGTAAATACTTCAATCCTATCCCAAGTTGTTCTTAAGGGGGGATGTTAGGATATTCCGACACATAGGAAATAATTAAGTATAACTTGGTCTAGTATAGAGTTAGGTAAAATGTGTTTCTTTACTATGTACATTTTGTAACTTACAATCCAACGGTCACGATATGTAGTGATCTGACGATTCATTCTCTCCTCGGTATTACCGACACTTGATCCATGGCTTAACACCAGATTGGTCCATGATCTCTATTTAAAGAGCATGGAGGGTCATTTGTAGGTTAACCGTCCATGAGAGAAGCTTATGTAAAATTTCATTCTTTTATTAATAAATTGCCTGAAGTGGCCACGTTGGCTCAGGCCGTGGACTTTTTCCCTCTTTGAGGGTTTTAACCACGTCAAAATACTGATGTATTGATCTGTGATCTGTGTGTGAGCGGTGTCCTTTGGTGTTCTGTCTGAGGAAGTTACCCTGTAAATTCCTACAAATCTATAGAAATAGTGCCAAATAGATTCAATAGTTTTGAATGTCTTTTATTTAAGTTCTATTAATGTAAATAGTTGGAGATATTTGTGAAACTAATCTTAATATTTTTTCAAGATATTCAAGTTTACAATCAGTATAAATACTTCTTCATTTGAAGTAATGTGTGTGGATTCTTAGACTTTTTTGTAGACAATTCACTTTTGGAATTGAAGTGCTGTTGAACAACTTTTGTATCCCTGACTAGAACAAAGTAATAAAGAAAAGGACTTTTACAAGATACCTATGTCAAACGAGAAACAAATAAGTATTCTATATCTTGTGTTTTTACAGTTTTTTTGGTTTAATCAATATTCATATGTGTTTCATATCTGAATGATAAACAAAAAGTTATATTTTAGAAAGAGCTTTACTGCATTTGGTCTTCAAATCATTTATTTTTCTTAATGTTTTATTCTAGACTATTATAGGTAGGGAATTCTTAAGTGCTCCCTGCTTTCATAGTTTATCATTGTGACCATTTAACAATGAATACTTAATTTATTTTTGTTAATGAGCACCTACTTTCCCTCATCTTGGACCCTGTTGAAGGATTTTTAGTTGCCCTTCCTCCCTGTTCAAGACCATTTCACCCATTTGAAGCTATCATTTTTCTTTTGTTTAGCTATCTTGCCCTGTGAAACTCTCCTTTGTTAAATCACCCTGATCCAATTAAGCCATCATCCAATTGACTCCATAGCCCAATTGCCTGAAATACCTTGTTCCATCCATCTTCTCTCGAATTCCACCACTAAACAAAATCAAAAACCCCCAAGCTTTCATAACTAGCACAATATCCCTTAAAACAAAGCTAAATTATAAAGAGAGAGCCCTCTCTGTGTACATATTGGCTAGATTATGTACTTAAAAGATTGCTTGTGGTTAGCTCGGAGTGTCCCTTCTTTTGATAACTTCTAAGGGAAAATCTTAGTGATAACATAGTGGCGACTCCACTGGGGAAGACCAATTCCTCAGTCAAAACAAATCTTTAAGAAACAAAAAGTTTTGATTACATGCATCTTAAAGAATTTTTAGAAGTTATTCTACATATCCATATTTTACATACCTATATAAGAAAATGATAAAAAATTTGAAATATGGCTTCCTGGAGAACTAACTTTTTCTTCAAAATTGTTTTACAGGTTTAGATATGATCTATGATGGTGGATAGTGATTAGACACAAAAAGGTTAAAATCTTCCACCTGGTGACTTCAAAATAAATTCTACAATGAAGACTTCACTGGAGAAATGACCCTGAAAGAACTATGTAAAAAGATCAGGCTTTAACTTGGATTGTTATCCGAGACATTATGTTCTTTCTCATCAAGAAAGACTTTCAAATGTATATAAAATTTTAGAGAAGATCTTAGAGTAGTTTTTAATTTATCTCTTTTGAAAATTATAAATATAAAATCTCCATGCACATTTGGGCATCCTTTTTCTGGCTCTTTTGATGATCATTTTCCAATCAAGAATCCCCAAATAATCAAGACTCCATTGTTCGAAGATCCAGAGCTTCAAATTTGAGAGAAATCCCACAACCAAATAATCCATATTCCAAAGCATTAATAGTGATACATGATGATAGGGTTTGTAAAAATTCTTTCATTTGATGAAATTTTAAATGATTATAGGGACGAGTTATCAAAATTTCAGCTTGATGAAGATTTTTTAGGAGTTGTGTTTATAATAGTCAAAATAAGAAAATAATTTCATGAAACTAAAATGTGTTTTCTTAATTTAGTTGTTGAAAAATATGAAAATGAAATTAAACTTTTTCATTCTCAAATTTAGTCATATAATTTCCGAGATCCTAAAGAATTCTTACAAAATCTTCCTTCTCTAAACGAAAAGGAAATTGTACTGCCTTTTGATTTACAGATTGAGGATGATTATGCTTTCAAGAGCAATACTGAACAAGTAGTTTTAGGGTTTAGTGTTGAGGATACAACTGATCAATTCGACATTGAAGGCCTAGAAGAAACTATAATACTTTATGCTTTTGTTGATTCTATAGCAGATTATATGGAGGTTCTTCTCAACTCAAATTATTTAACATGTTTTCTCTATGAGGACCAAAAACATTAGCAACAGCCTTTATATATCACAATTTTGATTATGTGGGTACATGATCAAATTATGCTTCTAACTTTACTGACAATCAGTCAAACAGTTCATTTGTTTCTACAGTTGATTGATTGGCTTCATTGGCTTCATTGGCATTTTTGTATTATTTAAATCAGCCTGATTCTCAAACAATATAGAGTAGGTAGGATTTAATTAGATTATGAAATAAATCCTAAAATATTTGAATCCAATCAAAAGGGCGTAAGATCTTGATGATTTATTAATTGTGTTCAAAGGTTGCAACACCTTTTAGTTTCAGGTCAGATCTCAAATTTGTGCGGGAAAAGTTTAACAAGATTTTTAATAAAAAGACCAAGGTTGAATATTCCTACCTAACTGACAAGGTGCTCAAGTGGGATTCAAGAAGGGAGAATAAAGGTTTGGTCTTGATTGGATGGTAATTTTGGAGTTGAAGCCTAAAGAGAAGGCCCTAAGCTCCAGAAGCATTACTGTCATACATACAATAAAGCAGCAAGAGAAGGAGATTTGCAGAGCACAATCAAAGTCATTCATAGGCCACTGATCTACTATTCTTGACTTTCCACCAGGGAAAGCCATCCCCAAGTGAAGCCACTATTAGGTTCCTATACCAATAGGAGTCATATATCATGATTGACTTGGTTTAGCTCTAAAATATGTTCATACATTTTCTTGTTGCAAATGTTTTCCATATTTGTGAAAAATAAAAAATTACAAAATTGAAAAGAGGGTATGTCCTAGAAAAAAGAATAAAATGACAAAAAGAATAAAGAAAAGGTCAAAAAAGGAAAGAAAATGAACCCCAACAAAAAGAAAATACCATGAAACTATGCAAGTCTAAATGCCATTACTTTTTTACTTTTGTATAGTAAAATATTTTTTGCAGCTTGTCACCTATGCCATAATTCATGAGTAGTCAAACAGTTTAAGCTTGACTAGTTCATATTTTCAATTTCATGTTGTAGAAATAGAGAATAAATATCTAACCAAACAGTTTAATCTTGGTAGATAAGTAGATAGGTAGAGTGAAAAAGGAGCTCAATAGTATAAGCTGAGCCCTTGGATGTAATAAGGTTATATTTAGATAGGTATCTATATGTAAAATAAAAGAAAGTTTGAAAAGGGTTTACCAGTCTAAGTGCACCCTAATAAAGAAGTAAAAATGCTAGGCTAAGTAGGTGGGGTAAGTAGATGATGGTTGCAGAATAAATTCGTGGTGAATAGTTAAGTATAATGCTTAAATATTGTTACTTTCATCACTAGAAAAAGGCATGTATCACATGGAAGGCACATCAAGGAAACAAAGTTAAAAATAATTAACTTGCCTACTCATTTCCCCTAAATTTTCACTAATTCCCTAAGTGCTAAAGCTAATTGCCAAAGTAGGAGGGGCTCGGAGCATTTCTCTGACTTTTGGAGGGACCGGACCCTAGGCCCAATAAGCGGAAATGCCTAAAGTACTTAAGTCCCTTTCATCAATGATTCCCCACCATAAAATCATTCACCCCCTTTATAAAGCTTTTCCTAAGTAAAATCCTATTTTACTTAGGAAAATTAAAAACATTCTATATACAAAAACCCTCATATATCATTAGCCTAAGGTATAAGTGTTGTATGATGAAATACATTTTCAAAGAAATTTAACTTATCACACTTCATATTTCAAAGTCATCTTAACTTTTAACTTGTATTATTATTCAATTCCCAAAAAGAATTACCCCTTACACATATTATTGTTAATAAATCCAAATAAACTATATATCCCGCCCCCAGTTGCGAAACAACCTTAATAACTCTCATAAACGGGATTAATTAACCAATCTGTGGTTAATTAAGAATTCGAAAACCTGCCATACTAAATGAGGATTAATTAATCATCACGATTAATTAATAACTCAGTGACCAATCAAATCGCCCCCGATATGATTAAATATTTTAATTAATTTCAGGCCCACCCTCCATAATTCATTAGTCACTTCAACATCATGACCACCATGTGATTGGATCCCCCAGATCTAATGGCTATCAAACATATCGCGCGGGCCTTTTGGTCAACCTTTACTGCGTGATGTGAGTGGTTTTGTGAACAGTGTCGATGCTACGTGTCGAGCAATGTATAGAACCGCGCAACCCTCCTCCAAAACCACTCACCTCCCAAAAGCGGTGCGATGAAATCTACTTAGCACCCCCGCTTCCCACTCTTCGCATATGACAAAAGTTCCACTTTTCATTCAAAGTTTACCCACCAATATCAACCATTTAATTGTTTAAACACAAAAACCCGAGTTTTGCTCATTTTCACCTGATTGTGGAGTAAAACCCTATGTAACCCATTTGTGCCACTTGAAGCCTCTGTTAACTGATTCAAGCATGGTTTACCTCCCGAAAAAAATTCTAGACTCACTCCACAAACCTTTCCAGCTCAAATGAAAACTTTTCGACCTCCCCCACAAACCAATGCTTTCTTAACAGTTTGTTTTGTTTTACAGGTGATCAAAAGACCACAGCCTTGGATAAACAAGTCTTAATACTAGTCATAAGACCTGTTTACTCCAATATTGTTATCAAATCTATTTAAATATAGTTGGAATATAAAACATACAGTAAAAAGATAAGCAAAGGAAACATGAAATTAAATGATTTACTGTTGAAACAAACAGTAAAAACCTAAACCACACATTGAAGGTAAAAGGAAAAGGTAAAGAATAGTCAAAGTGTATCATGATTAAAGAGTATCAGATTGAAGATCAAGTCGAGTAAATAAGCTAGCATGAAGATAAACAACAAGGAAGACAGTTACAAAATAGAGCATACAAATTCATGTCAAAGTGAAGACAGATGAAAAAACAGAGCGATAAAAGTAAAAAGTAAAAAGCAAACAATAAAATTAAACATGAAGACATTAAGGGTTAAACAAAATGAAAACACTTTCACTAGCTACAATGAAATTTTTCCAAAGTAAAAGTGAAAAACAGTCAAAAGATGTTTAAGGTTAAAATATGAAATTAGAGCAAAAATGGTACATTCTTCAGAAATTTCCTGTTTAAGTCATAGTTTCGCAGAAACTATTGTGGCCAATCTAAAAACTATTTCAAGAAACTAAAGGACATTTTTGTTCCTAACAGGCTAATATACAAAAACCTATCTCACTTTTTACACAAGTATTACCATAAGGGACATAAGTGCATGTATTCATAGCCTATTTTTCAGTTTGGGCAAAGTCTTGTTTTTGACATCTTTTTGCAGAGAATATTGTGAATAGTTGGAGCTAAATTTTGGGAAACTGAGAGAGGTTTATCTCAAAAACATTCCTATATACAAAAAATGCTTTCACATTTTTCATATCTATCTCGGATTGATATATACAAGCGTATCATTGGACCCTAAGTTTGCAGAATTTCTGGGGCATAATGCACAAAGGAAGGATGCAGTTAGTGACTGGGATGCCTCATCATCAACTAAGAGTTGCTATCAAATTCGACTTTCTCTTCTTTGTCACCATAAATCCATAGAAATAGTTCCAAATAGATTCATTAGTTTTGAATTTCCTTTATTTAAGTTCTATTAATGTATACAGTTCAAGATATTTGTGAAACTAATCTTGATATTTTTTCAAGATATTTCAGTTTACAATTAGTATAAATACTTCCTCATTTGAATTATTTTGTGTGGATTCTTAGACATTTCTGTAGACAATTTACTTTTGGAATTGAAGTGTTATTGAACAACTTTTGTATGGCTGGCTAGAACATATTAATAAATCAAAGGACTTTTACAGGATACCTGTGTCAAACGAGAAACAAATAAGTATTCTATATCTTGTGTTTTTACAATTTTTTTGGTTTAGTCAATATTCATATGTGTTTCATATCTGAATGATAAACAAAAAGTTATATTTCAGAAAGAAATTGACTGCATTCTGCCTTCAAATCGTTTATTTTTCTTAATTTTTTCTTCTAGACTATTATAGGTAGGGAATTCTTAAGTGCTCCCTGCTTTCATAGTTTATCACAGTGACCATTTAACAAAGAATACTTAATTTATTTTTGTTAATGAGCACCCCCTTTCCCTCATCTTGGAGCCTGTTGAAGGATTCTTAGTTTCCCTTCCTCCCCGTTCAAGACCATTCACCCATTTGAAGCTATCATTTGTCTTTTGTTTAGCTATCTTTCCCTGTGAAACTCTCCTTTGTTAAATCACCCTGATCCAATTAAGCCATCATCTAGTTGACTCCATATCCCAATGGCCTGAAATACCTTGTTCCATCCATTTGCTCTCGAGTTCCACCACCAAACAAAATCAAAACACCCCAAGCTTTCATAACTAGCCTAATATCCCATAAAACAAAGCTAAATCATATAGAGAGAACCCTCTTTGGGTATAGATTGGCTAGATTCTGTACTTAAAATATAGGTTTGTGGTTACCTCGGAGTGTCCCTTCTTTTGATAACTTCTAAGGGAAAATCTGAGTGATAACTTAGTGGCGACTCCACTGGGGAAGACCAATTCCTCAGTCAAAACAAATCTTTAAGAAACACAAAGTTTTGATTACAAGCATCTTAAAGAATTTTTAGAAGTTATTTTACATATCCATATTTTACATACCTATATAAGAAAATGATAAAAAATTTGAAATATGGCTTCCTGGAGAACTAACTTTTTCTTTAGAATTGTTTTACGATTTTAGATATTATCTATGATGGTGGACAGTGATCAAACACACAAAGGTTAAAATCATCCACCTGGCGACTCCAAAATAAATTATGTAATGAAGACTCCACTGGAGGAATGAACCTAAAAGAACTATGTGAAAAGATCAGGTTTTAACTTGGATTATTATCCGAGACATTATGTTCTTTTTCATCAAGAAAGTCTTTCAAATGTATATAGTATTTTGAGAAGATCTTAGAGTAGTTTTTAATTTATCTCTTTTGAGAATTGTAAATATAAAATCTCCATGCACATTTGGGCATCATTCTTCTGACTCATTTGATGATCATTTTCTAATCAATAAGCCCAAAATAATCAACACTCCATTGTTCAAAGATCCAGAGCTTTAAATTTGAGAGAAATTCAACAGGGTTTGTAAAAAATCTTTCATTTGATGAAATTTTAAATGAATTCGGGGATGAGTTATCAAAATTTCAGCTTGATGAAGATTTTTTAAGAGTTGTGTTTATAATTGTCAAAATAAGAAAATGCTCTCATGAAACTAAAATGTGTTTTCTTAATTTAGTGGTTGAAAGATATGAAAATGAAATTAAACTTTTTCATTCTCAAATTCAGTCATATAATTTCCGAGATCCTAAAGAATTCTTACAAAATCTTCCTTCTCCAAACGAAAAGGAAATTGTACTACCTTTTGATTTGTAGATTGAAGATGATTATGCTTTCAAGAGGAAGACTAAAGAAGTAGTTTCAGGGTTTAGTATTGAGGATACAACTGATCAATTAGACATTGAAGGCATCAAAGAAACTATCATACTTTATGCTTTTGTTGATCGTATAACAGATTATATGGAGGTTCTTCTCAACTCAAATGATTTAACATGTTTTCTCTATAAGGACCAAATACATCAACAGTGGCCTTTATATATCACAATTTTGATTAAGTGGGTACATGATCAAATTATGCTTCTGACTTTACTAACAATCAGTCAAGCAGTTCATTTGTTTCTGTAATTACTTGATTGGCTTCATTATCATTTTTGTATTATTTAAATCATCCTGATTCTTAAACAATATAGAGTAGGTAGGATTTAATTATATTATGAAATAAATCCTAAAAGATTTGAATCCAATCAAAAGGCCCTAAGATCTTGATGATTTACTAATTTGGTTTGAAGGTTGCAACACATTTTAGTTTCAGGTCAGATCTCAAAGTTGTGCAGGAAAAGTTTAAAAAGATTTTTAATAAAAAGACCAAGGCTGAAGATTCTTACCTAAGTGACAAGGTGCTCAAGTAGGATTCAAGAAGGGAGAATAAAGGTTTGGTGTTGATTGGATGGTAATTTTGGAGTTGAAGCCCTAAGAGAAGGCCCTAAGCTCCAGAACCATTACTATCATACATACAATAAAGCAGCAAGAGAAGGAGATTTGCAGAGCACAATCAAAGTCATTCATACGCCACTAATCTATTGTTCTTGACTTTCCACCAAGGAAAGCCATACCCAAGTGAAGCCACTGTTAGGTTCCTATACCAATAGGTGTCATATATCATGATTGACTTGGTTTAGCTCTGAAAACCAAAATTAGGAAAATTAGCCTAAGGTATAAACATTCTATATACAAAAAATTAAAAACATTCTATATACAAAAACCCTAAGGTATAAGTGTTGTATGATGAAATACATTATCAGAGACATTTAACTTAGTGCACTTCATATTTCAAAATCATATTAACTTTTAACTTTTATTATTATTTAATTCGCGAAAAGAATTACCCCTTACCCGTATTATTGTTAACAAATCCCAATAAACTATATATCCCACCCCCGGTTGCGAAATAACCTTAATAACACTCATAAACAGGATTAATTAACCAATATGTGATTAATTAAGAACCCGAAACCCCGCCATACTAAATGAGGATTAATTAATCATCACGATTAATTAATAACTCAGTGACCAATCAAATCGACCCCGATATGATTAAATCTTTTAATTAATATCAGGCTCGCCCTCTGTAATCCATTAGTCACTTCAACATCGTGACCATTGTCCGATCGGATCCCTCAGATCTGACGACTATCGCACATATCGTGTGGGCCTTTTGGTCGACCTTTACTGTGCGATGTGAGTGGTTTTGTGAATAGTGTCGATGCTACATGTCGAGCAATGTATGGAATCGCGTGACCCTCCTCCAAAACCACTTGCCTCCCAAAAGCTATGCAATGAAATTGGATTCATGCACTATTGTTGAATATTGAGTATTAATTCATTTAAAAGTCTGCTTAGACTATTCTACAGGCTTAGTTTTAGATATAATATGAGAGTTGAAGTTTGATTAGGAGTAGATAGTTATAATCTTAGATCGGTAAGCTACCTTCCGATTTAGGATGCTAATTGCTTACTTGCATACAAGATGTCTTATTGAACTAATTTAGTAATTCATCATGAATATTTGTAGTTCTTATGCATATGATAAATAAGGAATTGGATATACTTTCAATAGGAACTTATGTAACTATTTACTAAGTGTTGAATTGTTAGTATTTATGTTAATGAGGAATCAGATGTTGTGAGTTATCTCCTTGATCTAATTCCTCCATCTTAATTCCAATTCTTTAAAGCTTCTTTTCCCATTAAGTTAAGTTGGTTCTCAATTGAGAGAAGGGTTACCCTTTCCTTCAATTGAGATAGGTTAGACTAATTGCATTTTAGACTTAGTATTGCATGTGTTATCATAGATCTTAAATTTTAGAAGCCCTCTTTTTAAAGAGGAAAAAATTTCGATTGGCTTGGTTGTTCCACAAAAAAAAACTTAAGGGTCATTCTTCTTGCCTGATCAGCTAGAAGAATTGATCCGATGTCCCTAGCTATTGTTATTTAAATATATATTATTAAATCGATAGCAATTGGGAAAATGTTACTAGACCTAGTTAAACTAGTCGGAGCCACTGTTCCAAATGGAAAAGGAACTACTTTAAGGTTCGGACTAGGTGGTTTTCCCTCACGTTGGTGTAGTGATTTTCAAGGCATCAACAGTTCCATTAAGTCATTGGTTGGTGATAGGCATGCTTATAGAAGATTCATATATCATTCATATTTACTTATCACATCCTTATATTTTCTCCATAAAGCATTGATTTTTATTGCATATCATTTTATATTATTAGTCAAATTTGGTGAAGTCCTAGTCCACGAGGAGTAGTCTCTTACACTTGGCAAGGAGGCTTATTGTAGAGAAGCATAAGTGTTGCTACAACAATAAAGAGAGTATGATTGCAACTCTATTACATGTTTAGGGGGAGCATGGTCATGATGATAGGATGCATGGTGTTGGCTAGAGACATGTTTGGAAAATGACTTCATTGTTTCACATGCTTATCTTGCAGGAGAGACATTTGTTCTTATTACAAGATCAATTTGTATTAACTTTTTAGTGAGCATGGTGTTCAAAATTTCATGGGAATTATATCTCTTAGCCCCCCACATTGTTGGCATTGTTCTCTATTGTTGGTATTACCCTTTTCCATTGATGTCAACGGGGGATAGAGTATAAAGATCAACTTCAGAGGTCAGGTTCAAGAGGGAAGATCAAGTTTCGGTTGACATCAATGCGAAAGGGGGAGTAAGTTGGAACTGTAGTGTTGGAATTGATGTCAATAAGAACTTAGCACCATTTTCCTTACAATGATGTATTCTATGCCTTGTATTGGGTCTCATGTATGATGTTATATGGTTATAGCAATGCCTAAGTCTACATGTTAATTTCCTAAAGCTGATCTACAAATTTGGTGAAAGAAGTATTAAAACTTCATGTGTTAATGCATATTCTCTAGGAGCCAATTATGCACCAATCAAAGATAGAAGCATCATCGCAAGGTTGACCATATTCCAAGTGATAATATTTATGGAATGCCCATATGATCCCAGTGTCAATAGATATAGGTGGAATTTCTAAATTTTACATGCACTCAATCAGTTCCATGAACATTTCCTATTGTATTTGCACATGTTATTTTATCAAAAATGTCATGAAACATTACTCTTAGAGCTCAGTTTGAAAATGAATGAAAGAATGATTCAACGAGTTTGAGGAGGTTGATGCCTCTATTAAGTAGTGGCTGAAAAAGAAAGGGATAGTTTATCTTTGGTAATGGTGGTCAACAAAATGGTATTTAGGGAGTGGTAGCTCCATCCAGTCGTTCTTGGGAAACACTTATTGGGAGTGGTGGCTTCCAATAGGTGGTGGCTAGCTGAAAATGTAATGATTTTATTTATTAATGATAAGAGAATAAGAAGAAACACAACAACAACTAGTGGTTTTTATCCCTTCAAGGTTTCTAACAAAAATCATTGGTGCCTTAAGTGTGTGATTAATTTTGTGTTTATGTGTTATATTATGATGCTATGATCTTTCCTTATGTGTTTGAAATTGTAAGTGTTTAAAGGATTAATTAATTGGGGAAAATTTAATAAGTGCCATCTCTACTAATTTAACCCCCCTCTCAATAGTGATCTACATTTCCAACAACTCTGATGCCAGTTGATGAAGCCATCTTGGAACCCTTGGAGGTATCAGATCGACCTTGTGAAGAATCTCATTCTTGATCATCATTCCTCACTTGTTCAAAACACTTGAATGAGGGCTTTCACAATCTTGTTTCTTTGTGAAATTCCAATTGGGTGTGAGATCCCAACATGACATGGAATGTGTTATCTAAAGGGAATTCTATGAATATGTATCCTATTATTCCCATCAAGATTTTTGAGTAATTGGTTGATCTGTTATTGAATATTAGTTTTTCTATGCTAATTTCAACTTCAGATTTATAAACAAATGCCTATCAATTGATTAATGTGCATAGGTTCCCTTGTGGTGTTCGTGAATGAAAACAGGTCAATTTTATCAAGTGTTATGTTAAGAACATGAGAAAAATGGCATGAAAAACAAGTGTTGAACAACAGCAAGTAAATGTACATCAAAAAATCAAAATTAACACTTAACACAGT
Organism: Pinus tabuliformis; assembly: GCA_031772625.1. NCBI lineage: Eukaryota > Viridiplantae > Streptophyta > Pinopsida > Pinales > Pinaceae > Pinus > Pinus tabuliformis. The sequence goes on from CM062818.1 coordinate 937,646,472, forward strand.
GTTTTGATAAAGGAGTTCACCCCTCATGGGCTACATCTCCTTGGTCCATGTTCCATGGCTTGGGCCTTTGCATTTGCTCAAAATGGAAAAAAGTGTTGTTTACATTACTCTACTAATCCTAAAAGTTGTTTCAAGGGGCACATAGCATCAAAATCAGCTAGGAACACCTTTTTCTGAGCTCCATTTGGTCGAGTTTTGCTCCAATTATGGCCAAAATTGTTTTCCCTAGAAAACCTCCTCTAAAACTAGAGGAACTCCTGTTAACTCCACTAATATGGAGTTACCACCGAATTAGGAGGGTCTGCCAAAAACATCGTCGAATTAAAATTGAGTTTCATTAACGCTAAGCACGATTAATTAAAGTATAACTGAGGATTTGCGCAAATACCGCGTGGTTATGTCAAATAGTTAGCTGGCGGCTTAAGCAGAGCAGTAACATGCCATGGTTTAGTGGTGGTTAGGCGCATTATCCACGTGATTTCCTAATTGTTGACATGGCGATTTGAGTGGAGGCGAACACATGGTGCTATAACCGTGAGTGGTTATGGTTCGTGTAGCTTCTGAATGGATAGTCGCACCATTACCACCCGAGTTTTCACATGGGAGGGCTGGCCCTCCTAACCCCAAACCGTAACCATGTCAAACTTTAAATATGTGTTTACTCCTATAACAGTTAAGAATCTTAGCTTGGGTGCAATGGTATATTGCATAGTTTTTTCAGAGTAGGTCCCGGGTTCAACCCCTTGGCCTGCCATAAAATTTTGGTAAAGTTCCATAGCTAGTTCTTTGGGGTGGGATACATGGCAGCCTCCGGGCTTGCCACTTGTCCCCTCCTCATTGCTCCTCCATTAGCCAATCAAATCGCTCCAACACACCAACCATCGACCAGTAGCAACATGACACTTGGAAAAAACACATTGGATGTCAAATAACCTTTAACTTTTCCCAGTCACCTACCACGTCAGAAGTACGGACTGCTGATTGTGTAGTGACTGTACATTTTTTTTTCAAAATTTCATCTCTTTGGCAAAGTGGTCAACAGGCTCTATATTCCACATACGAAATCCATTTTGAATGAAATGAGTTTCATTGGGATCATTTCGTCGAGATGGATGTGGTCATTCAGGTTTTGAATGATTCTGAGTACTTTGATTTTTAAGCCAATTTTTATGCCTAATCTAGATTCTGATAACTCCTTCCCACTGACAAGCTTTTGGACCCACAAAATTTGGTTATATGATGAAAGATGAATACTCTTATCCTTCCCAAGTTCTATCAATTGATTTTACTTGGAAAAATCTCCATGACAACCACTTGGGTTCACTGACATGCCTTTCTTTGCTAATGGCTTGGAACTTCAACCAATGTTCTCCTTTTGCTGTTAACCCAATCTAACACTTCATGTATGCTTACTGATTAACTACCCTGTTGTACCAAAGCGATCCCTTTGTGCTTGGAAAACTGATTGATGGCCTTCCCGTTGAGAATCATGTTCCTCCCTTGCAACACATACATTCGATGCAAGCTTCTCCTTGGAAACCAGTTTTTCAAGTTAAGCCCATCTGAGTGAACTACAAAAATGAGTTCCAATATCAATAATAACAAGAAAATAAATGACCATTCTTTTACCTCCACAGCTCCAAATTCCACATCTGGAAGAACACATTCGCCATCTCTTTCACTTCTTGACTTCAACACATCAAATGGCATTTTTTGTCCATTCTCGCTTCTTGATTCCATCATCCTCCAGTATTAACATGTTGCTCATGTCATGATTTGAGAATGAAGTTTCATCATGAGCCTCTTTCTCTAGCATGAACCTTCCAAGATCTAGTGACATCTTGTCACAAGAAACACCTTTCAAGGTTAATGGTGTTTGAAAAACACTCATGCAAGAATATATAACTTGATGACCTCTTCCTTTTGCTTCTTCAAAGAAACAAATGTCACATCATGTGAACATCACCATGTACTCTGACATATTGGTGTATAAACCATCTTGGTGTTTAAAACATCGACTAAACACAAGTCAACAAAACATGCTTCTACAAACAACTCACTTTCAATTCGAGCAAAACATGTACAACAACTTGACGATTTACAACAAGAATTACACATTTACATGACACAATTCATCACATCTCCCTTTCATCTTTGAAGACAAAATTAACTCTTCCAAGTCAATATAACTTACATGTAACAATTAATCAACCACACAAGTTAATCACTCATGCATGTTCAAGCACAATGAAACTATTAAAAATTTCACTGTTCACACACACAAACTCTTATGCATGTATAACAACTCTCAACTCTCTCACAAGCACAAGAATCCCATTGGTATGTAAAAATACCTAAAGAGATGAAATGACCAAATTTGCTACAAAAAAGTGAGTCAACATACTCCACTTTCGAACACCTTTCTGGCGTAAACATGCAAGTGCAACATGCATGAAAACATGTAGTTGCAAATTGCCATGTTTGCTACATCTAAGTGAGTTAACATAAATCTACTTTTCCATCATCTTGCTTCATGCATATGAAACATACTTTCAGGAGAAAAGAAATGCATCCAAATGACAAGGAAATGCATCAATAAGGAAATGCAAAATCTTTCCTTATTTGCATCAATTATCAAAAGGAATGCAAGGCCTTGTTTGGTTAATGAATCTAACCATCTCTTTCCAAACCATTTCAATGGTGCTTCTTTCAGATGCACTTCATCATGTTTATCATTCTAACCCACATCAATTATGGAATCCTCTTTTCTATCTTTGGCAAAATATCTCTCCACCTTCTTCAACTATCATGGATGACTTGTTGCATGCAAATTCCAACACTTGCCTACAAGGTGACCCTTCTTATGGAAATGAATGAAAAATAATTGCAACTTCTTTTCAACATGGTTTCCATTATCCAATGGACCTTTGGCTTTTTGTCTCTTTTGTTTTGAAAGTTTCCTTGGTATGTTTATCCTCTTCCAACACCTCGAAACAATATGGTTATTCAAACCACAAAAATAACATGTAAATTTTCTCCAAATATTATGTGGGGATTTACCATGTTTATCATAATCAAAAGAAACTTGATTAAAGGCATATTTATGCCTTTCATTTTCACCTTTTTCGCCTTCTTGAGGAGCTGATTTTGATCAGGTAGTGGCTCTCTTCATAATACCAACAATGCTTTCAATGATCTTAGATATTTCAACATCCTCTTGTTTTTCATTTCCACTAGTTGCATGCTTATGAGCATCTTCTTAAAAAGTGGGTGTAAAACTTTTGCATTCCTCATGAACACAAACTTCACAAGATTGAGGTCATGAACATGTAATGAAATTCCTTCTTGGAACACCTTCATATGCCTCCTTGGCTTTGGAGCATTCTCCATCATTTTGTCCATAACCAAGACCCAAATACCTAGGCCTTTCCTCAACAAGAATTGGTTCAACTATGCCTTGTGCATGTTTGCCTAATCCTTTACCTTCATAGCCCATCTCCATCAATAATTTGGACCCTATTCCTCTAGTGTGTCTTTCAAAAGCACCAAAACATTCATTTTAAGAGTAAATTGAAGATAAAATTGAATTTTATACCTCATTTTCATGCACATACATGGCTAGGATTTCCTTGGCATTGTTGGCATTATGTTTCTGGTATGGCTATATGTTACAGATGTTGTACTTGATGGCAACTCCCGTGGCAAGGCTCTCATTTTATTGAAAATTAAGAAGGACACAGGAAATCAGTTCATAAGGTGCGTACCCACAGGTACACCATGCAGGGACCGCGTCCAGAGACGCAGGCCAGCCGTTCAGGAGGTGCGTCCCCCCAGTGCACACATTTCAAGGCAGAGAAAAGCCACGTGGGGGTTTCTTGTGTTTTACTCTTGGTATCTAGCTGACGGTATTGGGTTATTATGGTGTCGGCTCGTGGTATTGTTCCATGATTTTAGGAGGAGATTGCCTATATAAAGCAAAGGATATCATTTGGCTTGAGCATGGTTTTGGTTGAATATCTTATGAGGGCTAGATCTGGTCTAGATCTAAACAAGGTGAATCTACTGATGGACCGAGATCTCTTCGGCGCATGTTCAGATCTGTAGATCTGACTGTCTGGGTTACTTCTGAAGTCTTGAAATCATCTATGCCCGGAGGGACGCAGGTGCAGTAAGGGTTCAGGTGCGTCGGGACGCAGGCACAGAAGGGTTCAGGTGCGCCTGGACGCAGGCGCAGAAGGGTTCAGGTGTGCCGGGACGCAGGCGCAGAAGGGTTCAGGTGCGTCGGGACGCAGGCGCAGAAGGATTCAGGTGCGCCGGGACGCAGGCAGTGCAATAGACTCAGAGCGAGGGACGCAGGCTAGCAGTTGAGCAGGGTGCGTCCGGGACGCAGGCTAGCAGTTGAGCAGGGTGAGTCCGGGACGCAGGCTAGCAGTTGAGCAGGGTGAGTCCGGGACATAGGCTAGCAGTTGAGCAGGGTGAGTCCGGGAAGCAGGCAAGCAGTGGAGCAGGGTGCTTCCGTCTCTTAAAATCTTTGTTTATCATTGTTGTGTTCTGGGTTTGGTCCTATAACTGTTGATCTGGTTACTACAGTTGATTGGGTGATTCTCTCATACTTGATGATCAATTGATGCTTATGGATCCAGTTTGAAAATTTATGAAAAGTGGTCCTTGTAAGAAAAGAAGTAGGGGGTTGTAGCTCCCTTCCAGGAGAGACTGGAAAATGAGAGAGAGTTGTAGCTCTCTACAGGTTGTAGCCTGCGTACTGGTAAAGGACTGCACCAGTACAAAACCATTGTAAAAGAAGTTTCTAATTTGAAAGAAGATAGAGACATATTGCAGCAGGTGGTTTTCACCCACATTGGGTTTCCACCTTACATCTTGTGTTCTTTGGTGTAACTATCTGTTTTCTTTGTTCATGCACATTATTTTATGGTACTGACATGCAAATATAATTCAAAGATCAAATAAGGAAGGTTCATTAAAAGAATTAGATAATACTGATTCACCCCCCCCCTCTCAGTATTATTTCCAACAATTGGTATCAGAGCAGGTCCTTCTGAGGAAGCTTGATCGCTTGAAGGAAAAGATCCATCAGAATGGCTAATCCAGAAAGAGAAGCACACATCAGGCCACCAGTCTTTGACGGGAACAATTTTACTCACTGGAAGATAAGAACCACTGCATATCTACAATCACTTGGAGCAGAAGTTTGGGGAATCGTAGAAGGAGGATACAAATTCTCATCAGCAACTCCTACAGATCTAGCAGAGAAAAAGCAATATGAGCTCAATGCCAAAGCTGTTACTGTCCTATTGAGTAGTTTGACTCAATCAGAATTTATGAAGATCATGCATTTCAAATCAGCTAAGGAAATATGGGACAAAATCGTCACAAGCTACGAAGGAGATGATCAGGTAAAAAGAGCAAAGCTTCAAACTCTCAGAATCCGGTATGAAACTCTTAAGATGCGTAATAATGAAAGCATAGCTAATTATTTCCTGCGTATGGATGAGATTGTGAATTGTATGAGGGATCTGGGTGAAGAATTTGAGGAAGTTGTCTTAGTTGAAAAAGTTTTGAGATCTCTGTCTGCTAAATTTGATTCTAAAGTATCTGCCATAGAAGAAAAGGAGAATGTGCAGAAAATCACCATGTCACAACTTCATGGGATCTTAACTGCTTTTGAAATGCGACAAGAGGTACCACCAGAGGCCGCATTCGAAGTGTCAGAGGAAGAAGATGAGGTAAATTTTGTCAAGAATCTTGAACGGGGAACTGGACGGTTCAAAGGTAAGCTACCTTTCAAATGTTTTCTATGTGGTAGAGTTGGTCACTATGCTGCTAGATGTCCTCATAACAAAGGAAAGATATCTGAAGAAGATGGTAGAAGCTATTATACCCATATTAAAAGTTCATTCAATGATAGTGAAGATATTAGAAGTCTCATGGCACATAAGAAGAAGAATGCTTCATCCAATAATAGCAAAGATATTAAAAGTCTCATGGCACATGAAGAGAAGAATGCAGAAACTGAAGAAGTTGCCAAATTAAAAGAACAATTGGAGACAGAAATCAGGGTAAGGGAGCAATTGCAGGATATAGTAAAGGATCAGAGTACAACTATTCAGAAACTTGAATCAAGGATCCTCTCTCTAAAAGAAGATCTTAAAAAATCAAGAGAACAGAACAGAGAAGATCTTGAAGATCAAGAACATGAAGTGATCAAACTAAAGCGACAAGTGGAAGAAGGAAGAAAAGCTGAAGAAGACCTAAGGAATCAATATCTGAAAAAGGAAGAACAACATCAAGGTGAGGTAAATATCTTGAAAGGTAAAATAGAAGAAAATGATAAGCTTTTACGATTTCAAGATAGTACTAAAGTCTTGGATGATATTCTTAATAGTCAAAGGTCTCCTGCTATCAAGACTGGTCTTGGTTTTCATGAATATGTTGAAGGTGAATCTAGTTCACAAGGTGAGGCAAGAAACTCTAATGAGAAATCTGAAATGCTCAACAAGGAACAACCAGGGAAAGAAATTCCTCAAGGAAGATCCTTTACTCCTAACTATGGACGTGATAGACGATTACTTCCTCCACTGAAAAATGTTGAATGTTATGTATGTCATAATCTTGGACATGTTGCAGCCAGATGTAGAAGTAGAATGGTTCAAGAAAGATCATCACATCCCAGGTATTTCAGAGGATATTGTTTTGCCTGCAATGCATATGGACACAAAGCAATTGATTGTGATAGAAGGAACATGAAAAATGTAAGATGTTATACATGCAACAACTATGGGCATAAAGCAAGGGAATGTAGGAGCAGATTTCAAAATTCAAAACAAAAGGACCATACATCATCACAGTTGCGGGAATTGAAGAAGACAGAGACAGAAAGGTGTGGCATAATTCAGACAGCGGACATAACAGACACAGGGGAATCTGAAAGTGATGAAATTCAGTATTCCATCTTGCATACGCTGATATAATGAAGACAAGTCGTGTATATACACGAGTTACAGGCTGCAAAGTCGCGTATATGAAGAAAGGGCAGCAGAACAAACTCAGGTTCAGTCATGGTTAGCTCAGGCTCAGGGGGAGCAGAACAGACTCAGGAAATGGTTCAGTCATGGTTGGCTCACAGGTTCAGGGGGAGCATATAATGCATTGTTGGCATTATGGAGGATGGTCAGAAGGAGATCTTGCTGCAATATGTCTCTATCTCTTTCATGGTGGATTATGGTTCTTTGTTGCAGATCTGGTTCTTTTTCAGGGGGAGCATGATCTTAGGGGGAGTATACCCCTTTGCCCTTGATGTCAAAGGGGGAGAATGAAGCTGAAGTTTGTGAGGTTGCCATCAAGTCCAAAGGGGGAGATTGTTGGCATTATGTTTCTGGTATGGCTATATGTTACAGATGTTGTACTTGATGGCAACTCCCGTGGCAAGGCTCTCATTTTATTGAAAATTAAGAAGGACGCAGGAAATCAGTTCATAAGGTGCGTACCCGCAGGTACACCATGCAGGGACCGCGTCCAGAGACGCAGGCCAGCCGTTCAGGAGGTGCGTCCCCCCAGTGCACACATTTCAAGGCAGAGAAAAGCCACGTGGGGGTTTCTTGTGTTTTACTCTTGGTATCTAGCCAATGGTATTGGGTTATTATGGTGTCAGCTCGTGGTATTGTTCCATGATTTTAGGAGGAGCTTGCCTATATAAAGCAAAGGAGATCATTTGGCTTGAGCATGGTTTTGGTTGAATATCTTATGAGGGCTAGATCTGGTCTAGATCTAAACAAGGCGAATCTACTGATGGACCGAGATCTCTTCGGCGCATGTTCAGATCTGTAGATCTGACTGTCTGGGTTACTTCTGAAGTCTTGAAATCATCTATGCCCGGAGGGACGCAGGTGCAGTAAGGGTTCAGGTGCGTCGGGACGCAGGCACAGAAGGGTTCAGGTGCGCCGGGACGCAGGCACAGAAGGGTTCAGGTGCGCTGGGACGCAGGCGCAGAAGGGTTCAGGTGCGCCGGGACGCAGGCGCAGAAGGGTTCAGGTGCGCCGGGACGCAGGCAGTTCAATAGACTTAGAGCGAGGGACGCAGGCTAGCAGTTGAGCAGGGTGCGTCTGGGACGCAGGCTAGCAGTTGAGCAGGGTGAGTCCGGGACGTAGGCTAGTAGTTGAGCAGGGTGAGTCCGGGACATAGGCTAGCAGTTGAGCAGGGTGAGTCCGGGAAGCAGGCAAGCAGTGGAGCAGGGTGCTTCCGTCTCTTAAAATCTTTGTTTATCATTGTTGTGTTCTGGGTTTGGTCCTATAACTGTTGATCTGGTTACTACAGTTGATTGGGTGATTCTCTCATACTTGATGATCAATTGATGCTTATGGATCCAGTTTGAAAATTTATGAAAAGTGGTCCTTGTAAGAAAAGAAGTAGGGGGTTGTAGCTCCCTTCCAGGAGAGACTGGAAAACGAGAGAGAGTTGTAGCTCTCTGCAGGTTGTAGCCTGTGTACTGGTAAAGGACTGCACCAGTACAAAACCATTGTAAAAGAAGTTTCTAATTTGAAAGAAGATAGAGACATATTGCAGCAGGTGGTTTTCACCCACATTGGGTTTCCACCTTACATCTTGTGTTCTTTGGTGTAACTATCTGTTTTCTTTGTTCATGCACATTATTTTATGGTACTGACATGCAAATATAATTCAAAGATCAAATAAGGAAGGTTCATTAAAAGAATTAGATAATACTGATTCACCCCCCCCCCCTCAGTATTATTTCCAACAGGCATCATGGAGTTGAATATCCATCTGATGCATTTTTTCAAGAAAATCTTTCTTCTACTCCTTCGTGGCCATCAACTGCTTTTGAGGTATAGTGTTCTCATTCCTATATTCATACAACTCTTTCACCGTATCTCTCATGATGATAGGCTCTTGCAACATCTCTTCATCAAAGAATCTTGCTAAGGAAGAGGGATTAGAAACATCACTTGTTGAAGCTACCATCACACTTGTAATGCATCAAAACGCTTCACAAATTTGCAACAATTAAAACCCTACTTGCGAAAAAACTCAAGCAATCAAGAAAATAACCTTTTCTCTAATACCAGCTTGATATGTTATTGAATATTAGTTTTTCTATGCTAATTTCAACTTCATATTTATAAACAAATTCTTATCAATTGCTTAATGTGCATAGGTTCCCTTATGGTGTTTGTGAATGAAAATAGGTCAATTTTATCAAGTTTTATGTTAAGAACATGAGAAAAATGGCAGGAAAAACAAGTGCTAAACAACAACATGTAAATGTACATAAAACCATCAAAATGAACACTTAACACAGTGTTTTGATAAAGAATTTCACCCCTCCTGGGCTACATCTCCTTAGTCCAGCTTCCATGGCTTGGGCCTCTATATTTGCTCAAAATGGACAAATGCGTTGTTTACATTGCTCTACTAATCCTAAAACCTATTTCAATGGACTCGGAGCATCAAAATCAGCTAGGAACACCTTTTTTAGAGCTCCATTTCGTCAAATTTTTCTCTAATTATGGTCAAAATTTATTTCCCTAGAAAACCTCATCTAAAATTGGAGTAACTCTAGTTAACTCCACTAAACTAGAGTTACCACCGAATTAGGAGGGCCTACCAAAAACACGATCAAATTAAACTAGAGTTTAATTAACGCTAAGTGCGATTAATTAACATATAACTGAGGATTAGTGGAAATATGACGTGGTTATGTCAAACAGTTAGCTAGCAGCTTAAGTAGAGCAGTCACATGCCATGGTTTAGTGGTGGTTAGGAGCATTATCCACGTAGTTTCCTAACTGTTGATCTGGCGGTTTGAGTGGAGGCGGACACATGGTGCTATAACCACGGGCGGTTATGGTTCGCGTAGTCGTTGTATGGATAGTCATGCCGTTACCACCAGATTGTTCACATGGGAGGTCTAGCACATGGGTTGGCCTTCATAATGCCCAGCCATCACCACGTTAAACTTTAAATATGTGTTAAATCCTATAATGGTTAAGAAACATAGCGTGGGTGCAATGGTATGTCATGAATTTTGTTAAGAGCAGGTCCTGGGTTCGACCCCTCGGCCTGCCATAAAATTTTGGTAAATATCCATAGTCGATCGTTTGGAGAGGGACACGTAACAGCCTCTGGGCTTGCCACTTGTCCCCTCCTCATTGGTCCTCCATTAACAAATCAAATCGCTCCGACACACCAACCATTGACCAATAGCAACATGACACTTAGAAAAACCACATTGGATGCTTTGACTTTGCCTACTCACCTACCACGCCAATAGTACAGACCGCTGACTGTGCAGTGACTGTACATTTTTTTTCAAAATTTCTTCTATTTGGAAAAGTGGTTAGTGGGCTCTATCTTCCTCATAGGAACTTGGTTTTGAATGAAACGGGTTGCATTGGGATCGTTTTGTTGAGACAAACACAATATTTTAGGCTTTGAACGGTTCAAAACACTTTAATTTTTAAGCTAATGTTTGCCCCTAATCCAGATTCCAATCACCCGTGGTCATGGGAAACATCACTAGTAGAGTATATTTCACTCCTAATGAGATCACTACTTATACCACTATTTTAAAAGAATTTTGTGACATTTTCACTTTGTATTACAAAGAAATTCTTGGCATAGATCCTTAAATTATAGTGCATGAAATCGTTAATTATGAAGGGGCCAATCTTATTCAACAAATTATTTGACCATTCCATCCTCGTAATTTTTCTTCCATTACGGTGGAAGTTGAAAAATTTCTCAAGGATAAGTTTATATATCCACTTCCCTTGGAAGAAAGGGTTTATAACATTGTTCCTATCACCAAGGAACATGGTATTATTCATTTATGTGTCAGTTATAGGTATCTCAATTAGGCACATCCAAACAATAACTACCCAACCTCATTGATTGACTAGATTATGGATGAATGTGCCAACAATGAGATTTTTTCCTTCATGGATGGGTTCTTTGGCTATAATGAAATACAGATAAAAAGGAATATCAACAAAAAACTAATTTCATTTGTCCTTGGGGTATATTCTTGTGTATCAAACTACCATTTGGTCTTAAAAATGTTGGAGACACTTTCCACCAAGCCATGTCATATGCTTTTCATGACATCAAGAGAATTGTAGAGGCATACTTGGATGATGTCACTTCTCACTCTGATCGACTAGTAGATATACCTACACATATACGAGCCATATTTATGGACTTATGCTACTATAGTATTCATTTGAATCCCAACAAATTTATCTTTTGCATTATTTATAGACAACTGCTAGGCTTCATCATGTCTAGGTATGGGATCATGGTTGATCCTCTTAAGGTTGATGCTATTTTCAAACTACATCCTCCACACACTATTAGTCAACTTCAAAAATTTCAAGGTAAATCAAACTTATTACATTGATTCATTTCCAAATATACTAAGATAACCAAGAGTTTCATGCGCCTTCCTAAAAAAGATACACCATTTGTATGGGATGACCAAGCACAACAATTATTTGATGCCTTGAAATAGGTCATGATTTAAGCCTCGCTTTTAAGCTCTCCTGGCTATAGTAAGGACTTCATCTTATATCTAACCGCCTTTAATTCAACCTTAGTATTATTAGTTTTCAAAAGGATGAGGATTGCCATGAGCATTTCAGCTGCTACCGTAGTAGTGCGTTAGCATGGGAGTGGTGATGGTTTGGAATCACAAACATATAAGGGATCTCCCCAATATGAAGTCCCAATTAGACCTCACACAATTTGGTATAGGAGTCCCATCTCAAAATGTGGCTCGACTAGTATTTACTTAAATATTTTCCTTAGTTACAATTGTTAGCATAAGAGAGCAATGCACATGTACATTTGAATGAGAAAGTAAGTATGCCTTGTGAAATTTTCAATTGTAGTATGTGTCGAGGTTCTTTCACTAGAAGGGAACGAAAGTGATCCTTTTTAAGAGAAGTATTAGTAATAATATAATAAAGAAACACACACATACATATTAAATAATTGTTAGTCATCAAGTGAAATAGTTCAACAGATGTAATGATCATGAAAAGAAATACAACACATATTCAATGAGATGAGCACCAAAGTACCTGAAATAGTATAATTTATTTAGTGCATATGAATGCCAACATATATTGCAAAAATCCTAAGAATAGTATCAAAACATCCATGATGTAAACAAGAAAATGTTTTGGCTCAATGAGCTTTGAATATTAGGCAAGAGTTCCAAGATACAATAATATAATGAACACCACTAGCTCCAATAGTGGAGCATTAAGCCACTACTCACTCTCCAAAAGAACTATCTTCCTCTATATTTCTTGAATGGAGAATAAAAGGTTAAAATTCCTCTCTTTGAGTAACGAGACCTCTTTTATAACAAAAGGAATTACCTCTCACATTCCCATGAAGCTTGAACTTCGTCATGAATCTTAGACTTCTAATGTGACCTTTGGATGTCTATATAACTTTTGGACTTATATGTGTTGCTTAAACTTCTATGTGACCATTCAACATATCCATGTGTCTCTTTTGTCCATATATGACTATTTTACTTCCACATATTTAAATTTACAATATTTTCCAAAATTACATCAAAATTTCCACATCATCATGTGACAAAAACTTGATAAGTCAACAACATTGATGACTTGGAATCATGGTGACTTGTACATGAAGTTTTTTGGTAAGTGATGACACTGCCACTATGTCTTAAATACTCATAATAGATCTTGCATTGTTTTTTCCATCTAGCCTCCAAAAGGTATTGAGAGATCTTGGAGTCTTCATGAGCCACTTTGATCATCAGGATCCATTTTTCTTTCAAATGTTGCAACATGTTGCCTTCATCTTCAGGGTGCTTCCATGGGAAACAATTCTTATAATATATCCTCACAAATATTTTCCATGCTTGAATGAATACTTGTAGATGAAAATAAATCATGTAAGGAAAACATTAGTCGGAAAATATCACGTTCTATCATGCTCGATACAAATTTTTCGTCTATGGATCAATAGTACTCCAAGGGAAAAGAGAGAATCTTTTTGGGTGCAGGGCACACTTGCAAAAGACAAGGAGGGACTTCACTGAATATGGATGATGCCTTGTGTGCTTAGCTACATGAGGAAAAGGAATAATTAAGGGTGTAAGGTGCAACAACATTGGAAAAAAAGCATGACTTTTCACTAAGGATTCTCTATTCGCTGGGAAGGGGGAGCTAGGTCCACAAGGGATTAGCGAATAGGAAAAAGGCACAAGGGAGGGCTCTTGATGACTAGGAGTTTATTTTTCTTTATATAGAAGCCTTATAGGTGAAAGGCATATCAAAAAATCACAAGACAGTCTCCCCTAAGCCTTGGGAGTGCACTATGTGTTCCTCATGGCCTAGATGGTAGTTGTAAAAGTCAGAAAATTTCCTATGTGTTGAAGGGTGGAACCTTGAAAGACACATTGAGTTAGGAAGAAAATCAAGAATCAAACAAATAAATCATCAAAAAAACTTAGACAAGACCAAAAAATAAAAAGTATACATCAAAAAATCAGATCACAAACACTCACAAAGTATAATAGGTCAATTATGTGTAGTTGCGACCAAAAGTGTCATTTTATGAACAAAAAGTGTACTACAACCTTAAAGTGCACTATTGTTACTATTGATGATGAAACACCACTTAGAAAGGAATATGGACACTTAGAACGTGTGTAGAAACATGAAATTACACTTGACAACTAAAAATGACACTTCACATGATAAAGGGCATGCTTCAAATTTTAATATAGAAAAATTTTGGAGGGTGTTGTAGTGGAGACAACACTTGGGAACAAATTAGGTGAAATTAAAATTATTTGTCTAGGAGTATATTTTAGCAAAGGATTATCCATTTACGATGTATTAATTCACCAAGGGGTTTTCCTTGGCTTCCCCACTTAACCCAGTTATAGATATAGTATCCAGCATTCCCTCTCTTGGTTTGACACATAAAAGGTTTTTTCCATCTCTCAATTGTTTCGATCTAGGAGACAGGTAGTATGTAATTGTGAGTTAAAGATAATTAGATTTTTAGTTTTCATCTCTAGGGTTGCTCTACTACCAGTAGGCCTAGGCAATACCCTGGAAGAGTCACTACAATAACAAATAATTTCTTCGCTACTAGCGAGCTTGGTCAGTACCTTGGCGAAGTTACTTTCTTCACCTCTCTGCACAGGAAGCCTTTATCTTCTTTCACCATTTATTTATTTTATTTATAGGACTATCCTGACTTATTGATAGAAAGAGAGGATATTCCTTCAAAGAAGGTAATACATACCTTTGATATTTGTTTCTTCACTATTGATTTTTCCTTTTCCCTTCTCTAGTTGGTTCAATTAGCATGGAGAACATAAAGTAATTTTAATACCAAGCCAAGGAACAAGGATGCTAAATAGATGTAGGTGTCATGGTTCTACTCAAGGATTCCTCTTGAATTTATTTTATTATCCATTTGAACATCACTTGACTTGAGGCATATCCAAAACAAATAGAAGAGTAAATGGGTAGCTAAGCATTGCGGTTGTCACAATCCTTATTTGTTTCACCACATAGTCCTTTTGATCCGTACAAACACTCTCACACACGGGTCTTTTTTATGCACACTAACCAAACAACAAAATGGGATAAGCATGAAAAAACACATAAGAAAGACAAGGAAGGAAAAATGTACAAAAAGAACACAACCCATGGCTTCTAATAAAAGTAGTGTTTAAGGCCTTAACCATTGACAGAAGAGATTCAGTCTTCCCAACCAAATATTTCAACTTGTAAGAATGGTGGAAAATCTCTTCAGTGATGGTATATGGTCCAATCCATAGAGGTTGGAACTTGGTGTGCTTTCCTTTCTCTTTGTGGGATTTGTCCCACTTCAATATTAAGTTACCCACACCAAAAGTGTTATTCCCTGTGGACTTCCTATCAAACCAAAGCTTGATTCAATTATGGCGGATGGAAAACTTTTCTTTTTCTTTAATCCTTTCTTCCTCGAGGTTAAGGAGAGTGTCTATCTGACTTTGAATAAGGAGACATGGTTTGCCTTGATATTCTTATGAAGGCTACAAGGTGAGAAAGTAAATGTTCAGTGGAAGGATAACATATTTTCTGTATATAATAATGTATGGGTATATTTTAGAGATGGCTTAGGAGTGACACGATCAACCTGTAATGCATTCACCAAAACATTGTGCATGTTCTTTTCCTTAGAGAATATTTTTTCTTGATAATACAAATTAGGTTCTTGTTTGTATATTTACCTAAACCGTTCCCCCGTGGGTAATAGTTAGATGAATTCTCAAAACAATACCATATTCCAATGCCTACACATAAAGATTTAATGAAGAAAAAAAGTTTCATTATCGAACAAAAGCGATGTAGGAACACCAAACCTAGTTATGATGTTATGTTTGAGAAATTGGATGACTTCTTGATCATTAACTTTCCTCAATGGCACTTATTCAGTCCACTGAGTGAAATAATCAGCCACAGTTAGAATTTATCAGTGTTTCTTTGATGAATGAGAAAATATTTTTCTGATAAGGCCTAATCCCCAATGTTTGAATGGTTCATCAACTACTATGGGTAGCGATGGCACAACTGAATTTTTATTATGACCAAAACGCCTATGACATATAGGGAACTTTTGGGCATATGCATGAGTACCCTTGAATAATGTGATCCAATAGTAACCGACCCTCACAACCTTACGAGTTGTGGTATCACCCAAAAGTTTTCCACATGCTAGTCCATTGTGCATATCTTTTAACACCATTTCCTAATCTTGCGACTCTAAGTAGGACACCATTATGGTGCTTTTGGAAAAACACACCATGTAAATGTGAAGGAAAGCTTGTGTTCTCTAGATATTGTCATATATATGGATAACAAGACGTGGTTACACTTATGGAAGGAACTTTCTCAATATTATATATTTATATTTCTTGTTCCATCCTTAAGTATCTTCTTTTGGTGAATCCATAACTTTAGTTTCTAATTGATAGAGGACATGGAATTTGAAGATATGAACTGGATTGAATTCAATATCATACTCATTTAAACACATCATCCAATTTTCTCTCCTTTCACCTAACTCTTGCTGTACAAACAATGTTTTAATAGCTAGATGAGACACATAGATAAGTGTATGAGCTTTAAGGAGATAAGGCCTAAAATTTTTAACTTCCTTATAAACTATGTATGCTTTCTTATCCATAGAGGGATAATTCAGTTCGGTTCCCTACAAGCTAGTATTCATGAAAGATACAGTCTGTTCATTCCCTTGATTTTCTTTTTGTGTTAAGAGGGCTGCAATAAATGAATCAAAAGTGAAAGTGTACAATAGGAAATATTTTCCAAAATTACGACTATATAAGGTTGGACATCAATAATGGATCGCTTGATTTAGGAAAACATGTATTTATCCCTTTTATCTTGTTTTTATGTACCATCTTTATGTGTCATCTCTTATAATGGTTTCCCAATTTGTGCATAGTCATAGATGACCTTACATGGGAAATTGATCATCCCCATGAAAAATTTCATTGCTTTCTTGTTCACAGGAAAAGGGATTTGAGTGATATCTTTGACCCTTCTAGGTCAACTTTGATTCCACTCTTAGAAATGACTTGTCCTAAGATATCAGCTTCCAACACACCAAAGATGTTGTTTTTTAAATTCAATGAAATCCCATACCTGCGACATCACTCAAAAATCTTCTTAAGCTGACAAATATGATCTGATGTTTTCTTTGGAAAAAGAGTTACGCAATCCAATTAGATGACTACACTCTATCCAATTAGTACATGAAATGTGATGTCCTTGGCCCTTTTAAAAGTAGCACCATCATTAATAATTCTGAAAGGCATGCACTTAAACACAAAAGTTCCCCACTTTGTCCTAAATGTGGTCATCAAATGATTTGGTGTAGAAAATATGTGATAGGTTAACTCGATAATACAATATAAATCAAAGTAGAGTACTATAACCTACTTTTATTATCAATTTGCAGAAGCTTAAATATCGAGGTGAACAATATAACTAGAAGAAGAAGAATCAATGGCACAATACACATGAAAATACTTTGGGGAAAGTCTTAGATAAAAAAAAAACCGACACTATTGTATTATCATACATGGTGGAAATACATAGGAATTATACAAAGCCTTAACTCTCACAGCTAGCCAGCTCTCTATACAATCCTCACAGATGCTCAAAGTAAATCTTGGCTTCTATCTAGCCTTCCTCTCTTCCCTCCAAGTTCCTATTTCCTTGCATTGTTCCTTGTGGATGATTAGCCTATTACCAAGTGGAAAAACAAAACCTTCAAAATTGCACAACCCTCAAGGATGAATCCTTGACTCCATGCATGAGTTTTCTCCATGAGAAAACACATACAACTGATATTACATTGTCCTTGAACATTAATCTCAATTGGCTCTTTCTCAGAATAGACATGCATGAGTTTCTGATGAGGGAATCTTTAGTTAACTCAAGTAGCACTAGTTGAGTGCATTAATGCATCAACTGACTGTTAACTCACTATTAGTTACTCAAATAGTTTGGAACTAATTTAACTAGACTTAACTCAGTAAACTGATTTAACTAATTACAACTCAAATATAACTCAATCTTATCTCCTTAATTTAAGAGATAACTCTTGCATGACTTCAGAAAGACTTCTAACTTTAATTTCTCCAACTAATTAATTTAGAAATAAATAAATCAATTATTTCCAAGTAGATGTTAAGACTAAATTTGATTTTAATTCATAATTTAATTCAAGGACATATTAAATTAGAATATTCATGTTGCCATATTTCAACACTCCCTCTCAACAGGAAAGGGATTATCTGCCACCCCGATCCTTTCTCTATGGAACTTGAATTTACACTTTGACAATGTCTTTGTCAAAATTTCAGCATCTTGCTCGTCTATTGAAATATACTGCAGCAACATGATCCTCCTCACTACACAGTCTCTGAGATAATGATATTAGATGTCGATGTTGTTGGAACTATCATGAAATACTGGATTTTCAGAGAGTTTGATACAACTTTGATTATCACAATAGATCATGGTTGGATCCATCCTTCTACCACACTTCCATGCCAAGGAAGTAATGCATGAGACCCATGTCTTTCATCTCAAATTCTCTTGCAAGGTCCTTCTTACAAGATATGATCAACTAATCATCACCAATCAATATGAGATCACCAACATAAAGTACGATGATCAAAATCTTACCTTTCACCATGATGTGGTACAGGTTCGCATCTGCTTCACTCTTTGTGAAGCCCAACCTGGTGAAGTAGTTTTCTATCCTAGTGTACCAAGCACGAGGTGCTTGCTTTAGCCCGTACAATGCTCTCTTGAGTCGGCACACATGCGAATCACGATCGAAGGTGTCAAAACCTTCCAGCTACTCTATGTACACCTCTTCCTCAATATGTCCATTGAGGAACACAGTCTTCACATCCATCTAATGGATCTTCCAACCCATCTGTGCTAATAGTGCCAACATAGATATGATAGATGAGTACCTTGCGACAGGAGCAAAAGTCTAATCATGGTCAATCCCCTCGAATTGTGAAAAGCCATGGGAAACAAATCTTGCCTTATGCTTCTCCACACTACCATCACCAGCTTACTTTACCTTGTAAAGCCAACAGGAACTCACAATTGACTTGTTCTCCAGTCTTGGAACCATGTCCCAAACACTTTTACGAACTATGGAGTCATACTCCTCCACCATAGCATCAACCCAAATCGGTTGTTGCACTGCTTCCTCAAAGGAAGATGGCTCGGTCTCAACACATTCCCCAGCAAGGGCCATGTATCCAGTGTACCTCTCAGGTGACCTCCTCTATCTGCGCTGAGAAGATGGTTCTCCCACATTCTCTCTCGCATCCTCCAACAATCTGTCGTCTTCTCTTGTGTACTTCCATCCATCTCTGGAAGACTCTACTTGAGTGGATGTCTCCACTCCTGGAGCCTCTGCATGCGGCTGCTCCACATAAGTCTGAGGCTCCTCCTCCTTAGGAACCAACAGTTCCTCCATAGCCAGTAGTTGGAGCTCCCTCTCAAGGGAAACTCACATGGCCTTTTGCTCATCAAACTTGAGATCTTTGCAAACCATAGTCCTTTGACTGGTAGGAAAGTACACCTGATAGTTGTGAGGTGTATCAGTGTACCCCAGAAATATCTCCAACTCTGTTGTCAGCTCAAGCTTCTTCCATGCATCCTTTGTCACATGGCAATATACCAATGAGCCAAAGATCCTGAATTGACCCACATCTGGTCTCTTACCAGAGAAAGCTTCCTCTGGTGTCTTCATCCCATGTATGTGATGTGAGCTTCTATTCTACAAATAGACTGCTATGTTGCATTCCTTAGCCCACAAGTGAAGTGGTAGGCCTTGGTCATGCAACATTACCTGTGCTACCCCTACAATAGTTATGTTCTTCCTCTCAGCCACCCCATTTTGTTGTGGGTTATGAGGTGTCGTCAACTCTCATTTAATTCCTTTCGTTGCATCAAAGTCCTTAAACTCTTGAGAGACATATTCTCCACCGTTGTCGCTTCTCAAGGCCTTGATCTTCTTCCCTGACTCTTTCTCGACCAAATATTTGTGAAAGTTTGGTCCTTCTTCTACATGAAATAAATCTAGCATTTACGAGAATAGTCATCAATGAAAATCACATAATACCTTTGCTTCACTGTGGATGTTGTCAAGAATGGTCCACACAAATCAGTATGAACTCACTCTAAGATAGCCTCTGCTTGACTATCTCAATTATGAAAGGAAGACTTGGTGTACTTTCCCAAGGTACAACCTTTTCATGTTTCTACTTGCTCAAGTTTACCTTTGGGAAGTCCTGTAGATATCTATTGCATTATCTTCAAAGCCCCATGATGCAAATGGCCCAACTGCCTATGCCACAAGTTGCCAATGTCTTGGCTTTGCACCAATTCTACTTTCGTACTCAATGCTGCACAATCATCTACCTCTAGTTTATAGAGATTCTTCTCCCAAATCCCTATCCTCTTGGTCTAACCCATGGCTATGTGTCTTAAGAATGTCTTTCCATTACTAAAGACAACATCTTAGCCTTTTCCCTCCAACATCGTGACCGATACCAAGTTATTCTTAAGTCTAGGGACGTACATCACATCTATCAAGGTGAGAGGAGCTCCATGCTTCCTCTGAAAAGCAACCGTGCCCACTCCTGAAACACTATACCTTCCTTCGTCGCCCATCTCTATGCGCATCTTGAGGTCTTTCTCCTCCAAGGCACTGAATAAATTTTTGCCACCGGTGATGTGAAATGAGGCTCCACTGTCAAGATACCAGACACAACCCATCATCAATGGCACCATGCATGCGATGAGGTTAAAGTCCATTTCGAACTAAGAGGCTAATGCCTCACCTTCTGATCCTTCCAAGGGTCCCTTCTTGGACTTCTTTGATGGGAAATTAGTCGCATAATGTCCCATCTTGTGACAATTAAAGCATCTTACTTTAGACATGTCACCCTTCTTCCCTCCATGAGAAGAATTCGATTTGAAATGGGAAGCCTTACCCTTCCCTTTCCTTTCCTTACTTGCTAAGGCCATATTTTCTTCATCATCATTCTTGGATGAAGAACCATCTCGTGTGCTCCTCCTAATCTCCTCCTGCATAAGATCTAACCACAATCATTCCAAATCCAATAGTTTCTCCCATCCATTCACAGAGTCTTGGTAGCTATTCCAACTCTTTGGAAGGCCAAGGAGAGTGAGGCTCACCATATCATCATTAGAAGTAGTTTCCCACACTGCCAAGCTCATCTCTGCAGATGGTGAGCTTGTTTAGATATGTGCAAATAGTATCGCCCTTCTCCATCTTTATTCTTCAAAGATTATCCTTGAGCACCAATTTCCTCTGGTTGCTACTATTCTGGTAGAGGTCCTTCAATGTCTTCCACATTGAAAATGGAGTCTCCTTCCCAGGGAGACTCGAGGCAATATGGTCTTGAACTCCCTCAAGGATGATCTGTCTCACCTTCGCCACACACTTCTTCCACTTAGCCAACTCTTGTGCATCAGTAGAAGCTAGCTTTAGGATTTCTTGATCAATGAATTCCTTCAAGCCATTGTCTTCTAATACAACCTCCATTCTATATTTCCATGCTATGTAATTCGAGCTACCTTCCAAGGAATACTCGAGTCTCAAGCCATAGAACGCCATTGGACAACCTTGAAGAATGATATGAATTCAATTTGCACCTGCAACCCTGAACTTCAAACTTCGAATTCTCTTCTCAGTATGCTATTCACAACTCTGATACCATGTAGAAAATCTATGATAGGTTAACCTGATAATGCAATATAAATCAAAGTAGAATACTATAACCTACTTCTACTATCAATTTGTGAAAGCTTAAATATCAAGTTGAACAATATAACCAAAAGAAGAAGAATCAATGGCATAATACACATGAAAAAACTTTGGGGAAAGTATCAGATAAAAGAAACCCCACACTATTGTATTATCATACATGGTGGAAATACATAGGAATTATACAGAGCCTTAGCTCTCACAGCTAGCCAGCTCTCAGTACAATCCTCATATATGCTCACAGGTAATCTTGGCTTCTCTCTAGCCTTCCTCTCTACCCTCCAAGCTCCTATTTCCTTGCACTGTTCCTTGTGGATGATTAGCCTATTACCAAGTGGAAAAACAAAACCTTCAAAACTGCACAATCCTCAAGGATGAATCCTTGACTGCATGCATGAGTTTTCTCCATGAGAAAACACATGAAAATAACAGTACATTGTCCTTGAACATTAATCTCAATTGAGTCTTTCAGAATAGACATGCATGATTTTCTGAAGAGGGAATCTTCAATTAACTGGAGTAGCACTAGTTGAGTGCATTAATGCATCAACTGACTGTTAACTCACTATTAGTTCCTCAAACAATTTGGAACTAATTCAACTGGACCTAACTCAGTAAACTAAGTTAACTAATTACAACTCAAATATAACTAAATATTATCTCCTTAATTTAAGGGATAACTCTTGCATGACTTCAGAAAGACTTCTAACCTGAATTTCTCCAACTAATTAATTTAAAAATAAATTAATTAATTATTTCCAAGTACCTGTTAAGACTAAATTTGATTTTAATTCACAATTTAATTCAAGGACAAATTAAATTGGAATATTCTTGTTTCCATATTTCAACATTTGGTTCTACTACTAGAAATTGATTATATCAAGAAAAAACATCTAATAGAGAGAACATTTCTGACCTAGATACCATCTAGAATATCTGATCCATTGATAGTGTCATGTTCCTATACAAATAGGTGTCATATATCATGATTGACTTGGTTTATATTTGAAATATGTACATACCTTTGCTTGCTGCGAATGTTTTCCATATCTGTAAAAATTCAAAAAATTTAAAAATGTAAAGAGGGTATGTCCTAGAAAAAGGTTAAAAGGACAAAAAGAATGAAAAGGTCAGAAAAAATAAAAAATGAACCCCGAGAAAAATAAAAAGACCATGAAAGTGTGCAAGCCCAAATGCCACTACCATTTACTTTGATGCAAAATAAAAGATTGTGTGCAACTTGTTACTTATGCCACAATCCATGGTAACCAAATAGTTTAATCTTGGTTATTCCATGTTTTGAATTTCATGCTTAGAGATAGAGAATAAAATCTGACCAAACTGTTTAATCTTGGCAGATAAGTAGATAAGTAGAGTGAATAAAAGGATGCTCAACAGTTTAATCTAAGCCCTTGGATGTAATAAGGTTAGACTTAGTTAGAATACCATTGTAAAAGAAAACAAAAGGTTTCGATAAGGGTTTGCCAGTTTAAGTGCACCCTAATAAAAGAAGAAAAAATGGTAGGATGTGTAGGTGGGTAAGTAGATGATTGGTTGTAGAATTATGTATGATGAATGATTATCTAGATATCAAGTCATATACTTTCATCATTAAAAGCACTTAAAGATATGGATGACAATGAATACATTTACATCATGGACAAAAGTCAAACTAATTAACCTCCTCACTCATTTTTTCCCTAAATTTTACTAATTTCCCATAAGTACTAAAGGCACCAACAACCTGAAAGTTAAAGGGGCTCAGAGAATTTCTCTGACTTCTGGAAGGATCGGACCCTCGGCCCAATAAATTGTAAGGCTTAAGTGCTAAAGCCTCTTTATCAAAATTCACCCCCTTCATAATTCATTCATTCCCTTCAAATCCTTTTTCCAAGGTAAAATCACTCTTTTACTTATAAAAATAAATGGTTATTTATACCCCCCCCCCAAAGCACATTTTAGCCTAAGTCATAATGTTGGATGATGAATGTATTTTCGAAAACATTTACTTAGCACATTTTCTTTTTCCATGGTCATATTAACTCTTAATTCTTATTATTTATTTAACTCTTGAAACAAATTACCCTCTCCCATATTATTAATAAAAATAGCATAATAAATAAATATCCCTTCCCGATGGTTTGAAAAATAAACCATAATAAAGTTAATTCAATTGGATTAATTAATTTAACTGCGATTAATTAAGAGCCAAAACCCCCAACGTGTCAAAAAGGGATTAATTAGTCATCTGCATTAATTAATAACCTCTTTGCCAATACCATCACTCCTAATATCATTAAACTTATTAAACCTTTATTCGTACAATCGTATCATCCCCGATATAATTAAAGTCAATCTAATTACGTTGATTATGCCATTGGGCCCCCTCCATTAACTCCCTAACGTTTTCTGCTCCCTACCGCCGTTCGATCTGCCTTCCCACATCTAACGACTCTCACTCATATCACGTGGGCCTTTTGGTCGAATGTTAACCACGTGATACAAGTTGTTTTGACTTTTCACCAATAATACGTGTCATTCAATTTGTGGCATCACATGACCCTCTGCCAAAACCACCAACCTCCCAAAAGCTGTGTGATGAAAACCATTACCGCTCTCGCTTACTACCTTCGCTAAATGATAAAGTGTCCCATCGGTTAGTTGACGCCAACTATCGTTTTCCCATTCACACGCCAAAAGTCATTTACTTTGTGCATAAAACAAAAATACTCATCGTTTTCCCTATTTATTAAGAAAAGAAACTTTTGGCTTCCATGTACACACAGAGTACGTCCATACCAACAAATTACTCCCAACCGCCAACCACCTTCAGTTGGTGAACTCCAGGCCACTGCAGACTACTGTGCACACCCTGCAAAGCCTTCACCATATCCATTTGTCCTGACAGTCAACCATAAACAAGTATTTACCGCATTTCCTTCTCAAAAACCCTATTTTTGTATTGAAACCTCCACTAAATTTCTCTAAACTCAAATAATTCAGTACAATTAAGCTGTTTCTTAGCCCCAAGGCTTCCCCAAGCACCTTGTTTATCTAAAAACCTTGAAAACCCCAAATTTCTTCCTTAAATACACAAGAACCAAGGATGGAAGCTCCTGTCGCCTAAATATCATGCCAATCACTACTCCTCGCAAGATTTGGGCTATCTTCCCTTGGCCGATAAAGATTTTCAAATCAAGGACCTTACTTTTGAGGAAGCCCCCTTGAAGCTATATTGCAAGTATCAAGACAATTATCTAAACAATGCTGATAAAATAGGTCTCTGGGATTCAAACCTACCTAAATATCAATTCCCCACTGTCCATATTTTCCCATATATTGTCCACCAATGTCATGCAAACTACAACCCTAATCTAAGAGTTGTAATATCCCCTAACCAAGAAGTCCTTTTCACCATTACAGCTGAGTCTATAAATGAAATGTTGCAATTAAAGCCTAGCCAGAACCTCACTCCCCTTTCCATTGTTGATTTACTTGATAAATCTTCAAGGCTACCCAGTTTCGAAATTAACCAATTCAATCAAGCTCTCATTGAAGAACAATACAGATCAAAAGACCCCCCTCCTTACATGTCATGTTCCTTTACTAGTCTGGGTAGGGATATTGTCACCATGTTTGCTTGCATTATGGGTTTTACCACTAGTGAGTATGTAGATGAAATGACCTTTGCCTACATGACTGTTTTTACCCCTGGCCAACCTCCTGCATGAAAATATGACTATGCTGCATTCGTTGTTGCTAAGATGCATGACCAATTCATGAGATTAGACAATGAGAGGGTATTTAAATATTCTTCAGTCTTGTATCATCTTTTCCTCTATTACCAAACTAATAAATTCCCTTTCTCTGTACAAAAGCTTGACACCAGAGGGAACCCTAGGACAGTCATATTTTGGACTTCCATTTTTCACTATTCACATTCTTCTCCCCATCCTTATACAAATTTTATTGATCAATTTGTGTATCCAGTAACTACCATGTTGATAGGAAGTCCCCCTCCTAGAATCAGTGATGGTATTAAGAGGATTCTTCAGTTATCCAAGCAATACAAGGTTGGAGACTGGTACTTGTACCAGAACCATACTGAGATCAGAATTTATGGGTGTGAGCTGCCTCCCTTTAAACTGCCTAAATACCTCCCCATGAGATTATTTTCCCTGGAGTACTACAGGAAAATGATCAATTCTGATGAAGTCTAATTTATGAAGGCTAAGAAGAAAGCTCAGCTAGGGATAAAGGACTTCCAAGCCCACTGGTCATAAATGACAAATTGATGACTCATGATGACTACATTGATAAACTACATAAACAAGCCAAAAGTCAAGTTAGGTCTTCCATAGTGAAAGCACTACCTGCAGGAAAAGTGCTATATGATGGTTTGGAAAATCTTTTCTATATTGAGCATGAAGTTAAGCACCTGTTCACAGTACAACCTATTTTTGCAAAATACACTGAATCTGACAAAGTGTACAAGAAATTAATTAGAATGAAGATACCAAACGAAGAATGGTGGACCAATATGACTGATATCCTTTAATTTACTATGGTAACTCTAAGGTAAATATGAAATATTTAAGAGGTAAAGTCTGGTAAACAGGTAAAGAGTATCAATAGGGAAAATTAAGTAAAGATCCAACACACAATTACTAAAGCAACAGCAAGAGGCAAATTCGAGTTTCAACCTCCAGCTCTTCCATAAATAAAGGGACAACAACAATCAGTTTTACATCTGTCTCTATCTTTTTGTAAAAGATATTTTGTATTCCCTAGAATAAATCTCATGTATTTACGAGATATTTTTGATGTAATTTTTGTATAAATACTTCTCCATTAGAAGTAATGTGGGTGGATTCTATAACATCTCTGTAAATCTATGCTATCAAACTGAGAAAGATTTTGTACTCAAATCAGGATTTTTGTTGGAAAAGGAATGAAAGTTGAGGACATTCATCAGATTTTTGTGCGATATAATTACAAATAAGTATTCTATCCTTGTGATTTTTATGTGCTTTCTATATGTTTCAATGTTCCATGCATCTCAAATCTAAATGGTAAAACAGTAAAAGTATATCAAAATTAGCTTTATTTCTCTCTACTATCAACAATCTACCATTTAAATGTTTTCTTCTAAACTATCATCGATAAAGGAATTCTTAACTGCTCCTCTATCCCTATAGTTTTTCTCTAATAATTCCCTAGGATAGGATTCTTAATTTCCCTCTGTTAGTTGACCTATATTCCATTCCTATTTCTAATCCTAACTCGAGTATTATTGATTTCCCTCTAGTTTTGAGTAGAACTTTCATCCATTCAAGCCCCAAAGTTTGTCTTTACTCTGCTATCCTGCCTGTTGAACTCATACCTCAGAAATTTGACTTGATCTAGTTAATTATCCCTGATTGACTCCATAGCCAAATGGCCTAAAGCCTAGTTTGCCCATTTTTTTAGAACTCCACCACTGTCAAACAAAACAACCTTATTGAACATTAATGCTAGCCTAAAATCTTTTCAAACATAGCTAAATCATAAAGAGAGAGCCCTCTCTGGACTTATGTGGGCTAGAACCTGAGTCTAAAAGTTGGTTTGTAGTTACCTTGGATCATTTCCTTCTTCCAATAACTTCTAAGGAAAATCTAGTGATAACATAGTGGTGACCATACTGGGGAAGAACTAATCCTTAGTTGAAACAAACCTTTAAGTAACCAAAAAAGCTTGATTTGAAATATCTTAAAGGAGTGATAGAAGTTATTTTGAAGAATCCATAAAAGAATAGCATTGAAAAACTTGAAATCTGGCTTTAGGAAGAACTCATTACATCAGGGCTAACCCTGATCCAAATCCTCCCCCTGTGTTTGAAAATCCTAGCCTGATTCGAAGAATCATTAGAAGGCAAGAAAGTTCATTAAGTCCCAGACCTTTGTTCATATCACATTCATGTCTCGTTGAGTGGCTTTTCCTAGAAGATATTCCTTTTGATGAACATTTTGAACTCTCTCTATTTAGAACCACCTCTGATAGTGAACTATTGCACCTATTCCAAGATCCAGAATTCCTCAAAGAACTTGAAACCCAACGAGCCAATTTGTCAATTGATTGATATCTGCAGAATTCCACTCAACCATCTCTTACCACCGATAGAACACCTAAACTTTCTGAAATTACTTCTCTTTCTAACAGTTCATCATTATTCCCGCACTCTTCTGAAATCCATTCCACCCCTCCCTTCATCCCTTCACTTCCTCCCCAGCCAATCATCACCCAACATCCCACAACCACCTCCAGTTCTTCCTCCACAACCCAAACACCTCCTGTTACCCCAACTCCCACTCATACTACTACCAAATCTAGAATCATGGCCAATAGATATGCTCCCTTGTGATGCCTGCTCTCCTAGGTGCCATGCCTCAGGACTATCAGAGTAAAATTACTACTTTTGATGGCAATGGAACCTGCACAACTCAGCAGCACACTAATAAAATGACCAACTATTTTGAGATATATGAAATTGACACAGTTGACGTTCAAATGAGAATTATTGTTCAGAGTCTAACTGGGGAAATTAGGACTTGGTTTATATCTTTAGCCCCCCAAAGTATAGATAGCTTAAGAGTTCTATACCAACAATTCTTGAATAGGTGGGAGAAAATGAAGGACCCCCTGTAGATTTTATCTGAATATGAGAACCTTAAAAGGGGATCACATGAAACCATTCAGGACTATTGACTATTGCACTAGGTTCAATAGTGTTTATAGTGCCATTCCACTCGACCTTAGACCTCCACCTGGTTTAGCCCTGATCAAATTTCCTGATGGATTTGATTCAGATATGGCTTTCCAGTTAAGAGAAGGAACCCCCCAACTTTGGAAGAAATGAAAAGTGTAGCAATAAATGTTGAGGCTAACCTACTTTCCAAAGTAGCCAAAGCTAGGAATGAGAGAAGGATACCTGCAAAAGAAGAGAACACACCCTTTGAAAAAAAGATGGATGCTATAGTTAAAGGAATGGATAAATTATTGGAAAGAGTTGAAATTATTGAAAGAAAATCTCCTTGGGATGGCCAACAGGCTAATTTAGGGAGAAATCCTAATTTTAGAAAAAATTAGAACCAAAATACTAGAAAGAATATTCCTGACCAGAACATCAAACCACCTTTCCAAGAAAACTATGTAGAGGCCTCCCACTCAAAAGACCCTGAAGAAGACACTCAGATAAATTTAATGGGTCTAGATGATGAGGAGGATGTCTTCCTAACTCAGGACGACCAAGAGTCCCATGTGTTGCAACAATTCCAAACCCAAACAGGAGAGTCATTTGATTTCAAACAGGGATATGATTCTGCTATTTTTGAGGTACATAAGCAGTATAATTTAAGAAGCAGAAAAAGTACTGATGCCCCAGAACCAAACCAGAAATAGGTCCTAATCAACCTAAAAAGGGTAAAACAGTTCTAGTGACAAAAACACTTCAGATCCTTTCAAGAACAAATCAAAATCCCTCCAGCCCCACCATAGAAGATGTTTCTGATAATCAGCCCAATAATAAACAACCTTCCACTTCACTTCCCTCCAAGGAAACGGTGGAAGAGTCTCCAAAGATCGTGTTAGAAAAATCAGCAAAGAATGTCCCAAATCCTGAAAGAGAAGAAAACATAGAAAACACTGCTACCAGAAATCCAAAAGTTCAAACAGACAAATTAATCCCATCCATTAATCTTGGAGCAGAGGTGGTCAATCTTAAAATTTCGGTTCCTTTGATATAACTGGTAAAACATGATACTTACATGTCTCAGATAAACAAATCATTGAAAATCACTAAAAATGAAGATTTTGTAAATCTCTTTGATGACCAGACCGAGTTTATTTTTGGCCCTGAAGTAAATGGGAAACCAATGGAAGGAGGGATACTACCCTTCTATGTCAGTCTTAATATCCATGACAAAATTTTGCATAATGTCATGTTCGGCTCTAGTGCTTCGCACAATCTCATGCCCAAGTTTTTTATGGAGAAACTTAACTTATACATCACTAGACCCTATAGGGATTTATTTTCCTTTGATTCCAGTCAAGTGAAGTGTTTAAGGCTTATAAAGGATTTATGTATTTCTTTGGTTCAATACCTTGCCAAAACTATACTCATGGACATAGTGGTAGCAAGCATTCCACCCAAGTATGGCATGCTGTTGTGTAGATCCTCGGGTGCCAAGATTTAGGGGTCTCTACAATTACACATGTCATATGCTACCATATTTGTTTTTGGACAACCAAAGAAGATATATATAGAAACTTTAATTAAATATGTAGTGAGTAGTCAGGAGAAGCCTCAAAACTTTCCCATTTACTCAGTGCACTCCGATATGGATTCCTTTACTCTCTATAATGTAGAAACTAATCCAAAAGATACTCTAAATGACATAGCAACAGAACCAAAAGAAATTGTAAAAGAAAATTTAACTGTCCAAATTCAAGAGATATCAGATGACAAAGAAAATCCAGATACCTTAGCTAAGAAAGATTCCACTACTCTGGATACAAATTATGAACACGAAATCTTATGGCATTTAGAGTTTGATGGTTCAGTAAACAAACTAGGTGTAGGGGCAGGGGTATGGATCTATAACTTAGAAAATGTTCATGCAGAAGGTCATGCCTATAGGTTAAATTTCAAATGCACAAAACATATGGAAGAATATGAAGCACTCATGTTAGGCCTCAAGCTAGTCAAAGGATTAGGAGCTATAAGGGTATCAATCATGGGAGATTCTGAACTGATAGTTAAACAAAATAATGGAGTTTACATAACCAAAGACCCTAGATTAGGACTTTACAGAGGTACAGTTGTAGAAATCCTTAACACCTTTTTAGAAACCAAACTTGCAACCATTCCTAGAAAACATAACATGCAAGCTCATAGCCTGGCTATGTTTGCCAGCACCTGCAAATTGCCTTTTCAGCCCAATCACCAGTATACTACTGAGGTTAGGCATAGGCCAGCTATACCTGATAATCTTAAGAACTGGAAAGTTTTTGAAAACGATAAGCAGATTAATCACTTTCTGAAATTAGATGAAGAATTTTCTAGCATTAATATAGATGTAGACATAGTTTCAAATTTTGATCACACTAATCAGACAGACATTAACAAATTGGAATAAAACTCAATAAACATGCTTCACCCTACTAAATTCATGAAAATAGATGTTTAGGACTTAAAGAAAATGGATATTGGTGAAATAATTAATGATGAAAATGAAGTCATAAATCTGAAAGATAACCAATTACCCAAGGGATTGACTTCTTTGGAGGACTTATTTGACTCTAATGATATTCCTAAAAAGCCTTAGATGGAACCCTTGAAAGCAAACATTGAAGAATGCAACATAGGAACTCAAGAGAATCCTAAGCTGTTAAAATTGTCTAAATCATTATCCCTTGATGAAAATCTGAAATATATTGAGCTAATGAAAGAATTCCAGGATGTTTTTGCCTGGAGTTATGAAGACTTAAAGTCCTATGATACCAGTATTATACAACACACTATCCCTTTGAAAGAAGATTAGAAACCTTTTAGGCAAAAGATAAGAAGAATTAATCCTGTTTTATTACCTTCCATTGAAAAAGAGATCAAATGAATTTATGAAGCAATAATCATTGCCCCCATTAGGTTTTCAGATTGGGTATCTAATCTTGTCCCTACAAGAAAGAAAAAAGGAGAAATCAGACTGTGTGTTGACCTTAGAAATTTGAAAAAAGTCTCACTCAAAGACAACTATCCCTTACCTAAAATGGATCACATTCTACAAAGGGTAGTAGGTTCTACAAGGATTTCACTTTTAGATGGATTCTTGGGTTACAACCAAATTTTACTCCATCCTGATGACCAAGCAAAAACTGCGTTCACAACACCATGGGGCACCTTCATGTATATTAAAATGCCCTTTGGATTAAAAAATGTAGGAGCCACCTTTCAAAGGGCAATGGATATTTCCTTTGCAAAGGAAATCCATGATTTACTGGTTATATACCTTGATGATATAACAATTTTTTCTAAGTCAGATCAACAACACCTAGATCATCTCAGGCAAGTTTTTCTTAAATGTAGGAAATATGGCATTTCTTTGAACCCAAAGAAATCTTTATCTGGTTTGGAATAAGGAAAATTGTTAGGCCACATTATCTCTAAAGATGGAATCCAGATTGACCCAACCAGGATTGAAACTATCTTTCAAATACCTCACCCAAGAAACATTAAAGAACTTCAAGCATTTTTAGGAAAAATATTTTTTTTAAGAATATTCATCTCTAATTTAGCTGAACTAATTAGATTATTGAATAACATGTTGAAAAAATATTCGGCTATTAAGTGGACAGTAGAGGATAAAAAATCATTTGAAGAAATAAAATTAGCCTTAACTCGAACACCAGTCCTTACAAGCCCAAAATTTGACAGAGACTTCATTATCTTTTCCTTTGCATCAGAACACACCATAGCTGCAGTCTTACTACAAAAGAATGATCAAGGATGTGAAAAACAAATAACCTTTTTTAGTAAAGATCTTAGAGATGCCTCATAAAAGTATAAAATAATGGAGAAACAAGCTTTTGCTTTGGTAAAAGCTATTAAGGATTTCAGAGTATATATCTTGTATTCT
This sequence comes from Pinus tabuliformis, assembly GCA_031772625.1. Taxonomy (NCBI): domain Eukaryota; kingdom Viridiplantae; phylum Streptophyta; class Pinopsida; order Pinales; family Pinaceae; genus Pinus; species Pinus tabuliformis. The sequence goes on from CM062818.1 coordinate 937,678,568, forward strand.
CATGTAATAGTTTATGTTCCCAATGCTGTAGTCAAAGATATCTTGACACAGGATGGAGTTGATGGCAAGAGGGGAAAATGGATAGCTACTATTTTAGAATGTGATATAGAGATAAAACCTACCAAGTTAATTAAAGGTTAGGGGTTGGCCAAACTTATGGCAGAAACAAATTGCTAAGCCCTAGACATAAATCTTATTGCAGAACTGGATAACAAAGAGCAGATGGCGACTCCACAGATCAGCCAACCCTTTCTAGATTCCCACTGGTATGCTGATATTATATATGTTCTATAAAACCTGCAGACTCCTCTAGGTTTATCCAAAACTAAAAGTAGGATTTTGAAAATGAAATCTTTGAAATTTAGCATCATAGATAATACTTTATTTTGGAAAAATCATGAAGGTATTTTGTTGAACTGTTTATTAAAAGAATAATCTGACAAAGTACTCCAAGAATTTAATGCAGGGGATTGTGGTGGATGTCTCTACTAGAAGTCAACTACTGACAAAATTCTAAGAGCTGGATTTTACTGGCCAACTTTGTTTTCTGATGTTAAAAAATTTGTAACTTCCTGCCATAAATGCCAGATATTTGAAGGCAAAAGAAAACTTTTACCCTTGCCTTTGAAACCTATTTCCATAGAAAAACCTTTTCAACAATGGGGTCTTGACTTCATTAGAGAAATCCATCCACCCTCTTCTGCTTAGCATAAATGGATACTCACTGCAACTAATTACTTTACCAAATTGATAGAAGCTATTTCCTCTAGGCAGGCCACTGATACTATAATAATAGGTTTTCTAAAGGCTAATATTCTGTCTAGGTTTGGTTGTCCTAACAAAATCATCACAGATAATGCTGTAGCATTCAAGTCAAATAAAATGATTGATTTTTGTCACAAGTATCATGTAACACTTGGTCATTCCACAACTTACTATCTTCAAGGGAATGGACTTGCAGAATCCTCCAATAAAAGTCTAATGAATATTATCAAAAAGCTATTGGAAGACAATAAGAAAACTTGGAACAAGAAATTAACCAATGCTTTGTGGGCAGGTAGACTTACAACTAAGAAATCCATTGGAACCAGTCCCTATGAGCTAGTGTATGGAATGGAGGCAGTTTCCCCTCATCTTTAGGAGTTTGAGTCATGAAATTACTTCAAGAAGCCCAAGTGGAACCAAATGATATATAGAGGAGAATTACCCAGACTATCCATTTACATCAAACTAGGGAGGAAGTATACAACAGAGCCCAAGTATTGCAAGAAAAACTTAAGAAGATTTTTGACAAAAGGACCAAAGCAGAAGACTTCTATCTGGGAGACAAAGTGTTAAAGTGGGATTCAAGAAGAGAGGACAAATGGAAACATGGGAAGTTTGACTTCCTATGGAAAGTTCCATGCATAATATATGCCTTAAGAGGAAATAATTCATATTTTCTTAAAGAATTGGATGGTGCAGAGATCAAGGGAGGTGTTATAGACATATTTTGGCACTTCAATCCTAATCTTATATGTCGATAAACTAGGGATCTTTATTCCCTAAAATTTTTGTTTCAAACCCTAGAAGATCATGGTCAACTGATTACATAATTCCCCAAAAGTTCCACCTGAAAAACCATCCAAAACTAGCCTGAATTGGACCATAGTGAGAACTCCACTGTTAGGGTGTGATGCATACTGACTTCTACACTAGCCAGGTGTGATGCATATTGAAGAGGCCTCCTGTGGGGTGTGATGAGCAAGAATGGACAAATGTCCGAGACAGTTTGCTAAGTGGATGCTCATAGAATTTTCTGGAAACTTCTCCTATGACACTTGTTTCTCTGAATTAGCCCAGGGATGAGTAAGAGATCCAAGAAATCTCCAAGTGGAACCAAAAACAACAAGTGGAATGACACTAATAAAAACCCCAGAGATGACTCACACCCTTGCAGACATCTATAAATGGATCCTCATCTGAGAGATCTAGAGGCCGGCATATTGTAATTTGTAAGGAGGTGCTAATAGTTTGTATATGAGAAAGAGCATTGTATTGTTGGGTGATCTTGCTTTTCATGAGGTGAAGAGGGCTTTGATGTTGGATCAAACAGTTGGGTTGTAATTCTCCCTTCTATTTTAATAAAGTTCTTTGAGTTTTCCTCCATACAATTGTGTATCTGTGAATGTTGTTATTTGTGAATGCTATTATATGTTCATTGTATTTTTGATTCTGCAATGCTTATGATATAATAGATCAAGATGCTTTGATGGTGTTTTGTTACTTTGTCTCTATAGATATTCACTAAGTGGGATAAGTAGGAGAAGAGGTGCAAGCTCTGTCAAGGGGGAGAAAGATCAAGCAAGGAGTTAAGCGGAAGATCCAGGTTGGTTCCTTCATCTCTCTCACATCTATCATACATAGAGAAAATCACAAATTGCTTTAAACTGTTTGTTTCTAGGATAGCTGCCAATCCTAGAGGGCTAGTCGATCGAAAAGACACTAGTTTTCACAGAAAAAAATGGCGACTCCACTGGGGATCGGATAGATGTTTGTTGGTTTTTGTTGTTTGTTTTATAAACTATAGATGGAGCCTGAAGTTAGCCAGATAGCCTTCAAACTGCTTTTTCTCTACAATTGCATAGTAGATGAATGCTACTTCAGTCAATCTCCGGTTTAGTTTATGAACTGAACATCTGAATTACAAACATTATAGATGACCTTGTGGTAGCTCAATAACCTCCCAAGATCATACCTCTGTACTTTGATTTTTACTGTCTATCATAGCTCAGCTTAACTCACTGAAACCAGTTGCAAATCTGAGCCAAAACCCATCTCAGTTGCGCTCCCTGGCCCATCACACTGTCTGTCACTGTCTTCTAGTATGCATCACTCCTACAAAGTCTGAAAAGTGTGATGCATCCTTGTTTATGTGAAGCTAGGTGCAATGATTGACTGAGCCTATTTCCCTTCTTTAAATTTGGGGTTTTTGTCCTTGTTTTCAGCTTTGCTTAGTTGTTTTGCTGCTTATGAACAGTACCTCATTACTGAATCCTCCTTGCATAAGATATATTAGCCTCCATTAATTAGGATTAGTAAGTTTTTTTATGTATTTTTCCATCATTTATGGTCCTTTGTCAAAAACTTGCTTAAATCAAACTGGCGTTTTGGTGCAAAAAGTGTCGTAACTGTCGTTTTATGTCAAAAAGAGAAGTGTTGTTGAGTCTTCCTTCCTTGGATAGTTGATTGAACTTTTTGCTATGTATTTGATTTGATTTTTTTATATTTGAAGTGTCAAAATCATTTTCTGTTCGAAATCGAAAAGTGTCGTTTAGTCTTCCTTTCTATTTTGAAAAAGAAATTGTCGAAATGTCACTTTGAGTAAAAATATTTTAGATCTTTACTACATTTAGTTTTCTTTTTTGGCATTTTCACATTAAAGAGAACAAAAAACAAATACATGCATTTGCATTTGCATTTAGGCTATGTGCGAAAAATGATTTAGGAAAAGTGCATTTAGTATGTGTTCTTTGCGCTTTGTTTGAAAGAATCGTAATCTTCTTTGCTTAGTAGCTAAGATTTTCATTGATCAAAATAAACAATGATTGTCTATCATTGTAGACTACATATTTAGGAATTTTAAATCCACATCACATGGTGAACCATTGAAAGGAAAATTTTTAAAAAAGATCAACTCTAAAATAAATTTCAATGAATTTAACAACGCTTTGGAACCTAATGCAACACATCTAGAGGTCTAGGCTAGAGACGTGTTCCGGTGTCGTAAAATCTAGTCACTATCGTTTTCATTGAAGGTTGGGTGATTCCTCCTCTTTGATACAACAAGTGCTAGCACGGATTTGTGCTCCCTGTACCGTCGAGTATATATTGGGAGACCATAATAGACTTATATCCTTTATCCATAGGAAGCCATGTCTACTGCCCTATTGATCGCAATGCACTGAACACAGCATTTGGGAAGATTGACTACCGTACATATGTCCTTGGTAATTTCTCTTTAATTTATCACCAAGGTGTATTTTGCAGTTTTGCGATTGGTTTGGTAATCCCTCTATCTAGATCTCCAGAGCAGTCACTTTCGTTCCTTTTTTACTCTTTAAAAGAAAAGGTCCATCTAAGCACTTGTGGACTTGTTATGCTCTTAACCTGCAAAAAAATACCCAAATACAGAATATGCGAGGAAAAAGATACCCAGAACACAGAATAGCAATGATTTTATTATTCAGAGAGCAATGTTCACATGCCTCTTCGAGGGGGCAACCTCCAATAGAGCAGAGCTCGATTACAAAAATAAGACACAATGCTCCTCGCAGGGAGTCTCTATCCTTTATATATGACTCATACATGCAATACCACAGGCCAATACCGTGGGTTTTATTAATACCATCTATCTAATACTACGGCCCATTTGCAACTAATTGTGGTCCCGTCATTAATTACGGGTTAACCACTTACAAATATTAATATGGGCTTTATTGACTCTTGACTATGACATGATCCCATGACATAAATAAGGGGGTTAGGGTGGGACCCTAACATGCCCTCCCCCTTAAGACTAGCCTTGTCCTCGAGGCTGAAGCTGCAGAAACTGCTGAAGAATAGTGGTTGGTTCCCAAGTTGCATCTTCTGGAGAGGTGTCTTTCCATTTGACGAGGACTTCCTTAATCATGCGGCCGCGCAGGTGCTTGTCTCGTGTATCTAGAACCTATTCGGGTTGAAGCCAGATTGACCCTTCTTCGTCCAATTCAGGTAGACTGGTTTGAACTCGGCAATTGTTCCCAATCACTTTCTTGAGGCACGATACATGGAAAACTGGATGGATTTTTGCCGTAGGTGGCAAAGCCAACTTGTAAGCCACTTCTCCAATGCGCTGAAGTACTTGGTATGGTCCGTAGAATTTTGGAGAGAGCTTTTGACAACCCTTGTCTTTGAGTGATGTTTGCTTATATGGTTGCAGCCTCAAAAAGACCTGATCCCCTTCTTGAAATTGGCGCTCTGAGCGATGTTGGTCGGCCTGTTGCTTCATGCAGTTTTGAGCTTGATGAAGATTCTCTCTAAGATGGGCGAGCATGGTTGCACGGTGTTGTAGGAGTTGATCCACTGCTTGTACTTTGGAGCACCCCTTGAGATAAGAAGTAGGGGAAGGTGGAAGTTGACCATAGATTGCTTCATAGGGAGTCATTTTGGTGGTGGCATGATAGTTGATGTTATACCACCATTCAGCCAGAGGTAACCACTGTACCCAAAGGTGTTGCTTTTCTGAAGTGAAACACCTAAGGTAGGTTTCTAGACATTTGTTGACGGCTTCGGTTTGACCATATATTTGCGGATGATATGAAGTACTGAGTTTGAGTTGAGTGCCTTGTATTCTGAAGAGTTCCTGCCAAAAATTACTGGTGAAGATCGGGTCGCGGTCGGACACAATAGAAGTGGGCATGCCATTCAATTTGAAGATCTGATCCATGAAAGGTTGAGCAACCAAAGTTGGTGTAAACGGGTGGGGTAGGGCGCAGAAATGAGCATACTTCGACAGTCGGTCCACAACCACCATGATGACTGACTTGTTCCCTGACTTTGGAAGACCTGTAATGAAATCCATAGAAACCTCCGTCCAAATTGATGTCGGAATGGGCAATGGTTGTAATGAGCCTGGTGTGTTGACGGTTTCCCCTTTGTGGCGTTGACAGACATAACATTCTGCTACGAAAGTAAGGATGTCCTTTTTCATGCCTGTCCAAAAAAATGATCTTCTGGTGCGAGCATACGTCTTCTGAAAGCTCGAATGTCCTGCAATGGGAGATGAGTGCAATTCTGCCAAAATGCGACTTTTGAGTGTGGATGTTGGTGATATTACGACTCTGTCCTTGTAGCGAAGAATATCATTCTGCCACGAGTAGCCCTTGCTGGAATTAGGATCTACCTACAATTGAGAAATGAGTTGGGAGAGCCCGGGGTGTGAAAACCATTCCCTACGAGCCTCTTCAATCCAGTCTGGAATGGGGAGGGAAATTGCGAGCAGAGTACTTTCCTCCTCAAATTGGCGAGATAATGCATCTGCTACACTGTTGTCTTTCCCTTTCTTGTAAATTATCTCATAATCATATCCCAGCATTTTGGCTAACCATTTATTTTGTTGTGGGGAGGATAGGCGTTGCGCCAAAAAATATTTAAGACTGTGATGATCTGTGCAGATTTGGAAATGTCGCCCCAATAAGTAAGGTCGCCAGGTCTCAACTGCATGTAAGATGGCCATCATTTCCTTCTCGTAGGTAGATTGGCCCAGATTCCTCCCACTGAGTTGTTGGCTTGTGAAGTCCAATGGTCGCCCTTCCTGCATTAAGACCGCCCCAATACCTGTACCAGAAGCATCACATTCAATGACAAAGGATTTGGTGAAGTCAGGTAGTGCTAAGACTGGAGTGGAACACATGGCATTTTTGAGAGCGGCAATTGCCTGTTGTGCTTCCTCGTTCCAGAAGAAGGAATTTTTCTTTAGGAGTTGAGTGAGGGGCTTCGCTATGCGGCCATAGTTGTGGAAAAATTTACGATAATAGCCTGTGAGACCCAAAAATCCTCTCAAGCTCTTCAAGGTATTAGGTTGAGGCCATTCTTGCATTGCCTGGATATTTTGGGGGTCCACCTTGACACCTTCACGCCCCACAATGTGGCCCAAATACTCAACTTCTTCCATGCCAAACAAACACTTATACATCTTGACAAATAATTTATGCTTGCGGAGCAGTTGCAAGAGTAGATCTACATGCTGAAGATGTGCCGCCCAAGTGCCACTATAGATGAGGATGTCATCGAAGAAGACAAGGACAAATTTTTTGAGATATAGTTTGAGAATGTGATTCATAAGGCTCTGAAAAGTAGAGGGGGCATTACAGAGACCAAATGGCATGACCAGGAACTCATAATGGCCTTCATGGGTTCTGAAAGCCATCTTGGGAATGTCGACTTCCTTCATGCGAATTTGGTGGTAGCCTGAGCGAAGATCCAACTTAGTGAAGAATTGAGCCCCATTGAGTTCGTCCAGCAAATCGTCAACCACCGGGATGGGAAATTTATCTTTGACTGTCAACTTATTGAGGGCCCTGAAGTCGGGACACATCCGCCACTCCCCATATTTCTTGAGGACCATGACCACTGGGGATGAATAAGGACTAATGCTGGGACAAATGACACCTGCTTCCAACAATTCCTTGATGATTTTTTCTATTTCATTCTTTTGGGTGAACGGATATCTGTATGGCCGTACATTTGGGGGTTGGGCCCCTGGAACCAAGGTGATGCTATGATCATGTTCCCCTCGCGAGGGTGGAAGCTCATGAGGCTTGTCAAAGACCGTCCGATGGTTATTTAAAATCTGTTGCATCTCAGGATGAATTGGCAGAGACATGGTTTCGACTACCTGAATGGCATTAAATTGAGTGACCACTCCATGATGGCCCTTTTTTAACAATTTTTCCATCCTATGCGAGCTGATGATAGAGGGGGCTCCCGCCTGGAGTCCACGGAGGGTATGTGTGGAGTTGTTCTGCTTAAAACTCATATATAACTCCTGGAAATCCATTGTGATTGGCCCAAGAGTGCGGAGCCATTCAGCGCCTAGGACAATGTCGCAACCCCCCATGTGTATGGCAAACATGTGGGTTTTCAACTGATAATCCCCCATTTGAAGTTTGACATTTTCACAGCGGCCTTCACATTTCATTGTGCCCCCATCTGCAATTTGGACTTGGAAGTTAGAAACTGCTCGTACAAAACAATGCGCTGCTTCTACGATTTTTTGATGGATGAAATTATGGGTACTTCCACTATCAATCAAGATTACTACTGGGCGATGTTTAAGAAAACCCCTGATTTTGAGAGTTTGAGGGGAAGAAATTCCTGCCAACGCATTTAGCGAAATAACTGGTTCGTCAGATACAATCTCCTTTTGGTTGTCTTCTTCGATCGCCTCCAGTTCCTCAAGTGGTGGATCTTCCTCGATGGAGCTGTAGTCAGTGGCATATATTTGAAAAAACTTGGGCTCCTTGCATTTATGACCTGGGGAATATTTTTCATCACAGTAGTAACATAGTCCTTGCTTCCTTCTTTTGGCCATTTCCACAGGTGACACCTTTTGAATCTTAAGTGTCTGAGCTGTGTTGGGAGCCTGTGGGGGACGACCTTTAGCGGGGAAATTGGGGCGGCTATATTGGGCTGCTAATGCACGTTCCACCTTACGAGCTACCTGGCACGCCTCTGTCCACGTCGTAGGGTGGTGGAGTAGAACTTGAGCTTTGATTGCTTCTTTAAGACCGCTGATAAAACATTCCGTGTAGAACTCATCTATGAGACCCTTAGTGTGGAAGGCTAAGGCTTCAAAAGCGGTAATATATTCATCCACTGTACCCATCTGTCGGAGCTTAGTGAGACGCCCCAAAAAAGAGTCTTCCTGTTCAAACTGATTTCGAAGAGCTTTGGTAAATTGGGCCCAATTCTGAAAAGGTCCATTGAAACGCTGATGCCATTCCCCCCATTGTCATCGTTCATTGTCCAAGTACATGGTCCCCACCATAAGCTTAGTCCAATCATCTAGGATATGATTCAATTTGAAATACTGCTCCATTTGTGCTAGCCATGAGGACGTGTGAGAACCATCAAATTTGTGCATATCCAACTTGGGAGGTCGCTGACTGGGTGGTGGATGGGTGTGCCAGACGTGAGGAGAGTGGCTAGACTCACCCTCATGGTATTCATGGTCATTATGTGCCTCCTCGTGGGCTGGCTCCTTGCCCTTCGAGAGTGCTTGTTGTATCTAGAGACTTAGTCCGCTCATCTCACGTTGGAGGAAGTTCATCGCCGTTTGGATGGTGTTCATAGTGTCTTCAAGTTTGTCCATCGCTTGAGCTCTAGTTTCTACCATACACCAATTGGATGAAAAATTGGGACCGCCTAAAATTTTTTTACTAATAAATTGAATGGTACCACCTTGCTCAGCTCGCCGTCCTGATTCTGATGGGCTAGATCACCAATAAGCACCCCGGAAGATCTCATACTCTTTTTTTTTTTTTTTTCAAGGAGTAAAACTCCTAACGGAGTTTTACTCCTTCTTGATCAATACTGTAGTCGCCAAATCCTCAAAATGTCAAAGCTGCCAAAAGTCCTGCAAAAAGTATACCCCGGTATAGGAACCCTTCACAACAACTCCGATCTGGTGGATCTGAGAGATCTGAATGGTGGAACAACTGCTGCTATGGATCTGATGGAGCTACGGGACTGATGTCTGCTGCTGCGGCACTTCTTTGCACACGCGGATCTGGAATAGATGATGTGTGATCCCCGATAGAAAAGGGAACTATGGTCTAGAGGAGTGTCAGGTGCTACAGATCGCAATATACATAAGGGTTTGACAGTAGTACTCGGCCCAATGTTTCAGGGCTCTAACTAAGGAGGATCGACCGTACCCTTAGCCGTACAACCCGACTACCCTATCTTACGGGCGAGTAATCTCTCCGAGTGCTGTTCTCGGTGTACTATAGCCACAAGATGGCCGAAGGTTTATCTATGGCGAGGTTTCAAGGGAGCCTAGGGGGCTTCCTATATACCCATAGGGTACGTGGAAGACAGTCCGTGCGCGGTTCTGTCTAATGCGCTACTACTCGAAGGGGTACGCACAGGGGTTACAAGGGAGTCCAACAGACGTGACCACTTCTTGTATTTCCTACGTGCATGCCTCCCCAAATCCGCAGGTTTATGCGCTCAACGACAGATCCCGTGGTTTAAAGACGCCGAAACACGTCTCTAGCCAAAAAAAAAATTGCTAAAAATTGGAGATCCCACCGAGCCCTGGAAAGTGCTCTGATACCACTTGTTATGCTCTTAACCTGCAAAATAATACCCAAATACAGAATATGCGAGGAGAAAGATACACAGAACACAAAATAGCAATGATTTTATTATTCAGAGAGCAATGTTCACATGCCTCTTCGAGGGGGCAACCTCCAATAGAGCAGAGCTCGATTACAAAAATAAGACACAATGCTCCTCGCAGGGAGTCTCTATCCTTTATATATGACTCATACATGCAATACCACAGGCCAATACCGTGGGTTTTATTAATACCATCTATCTAATACTACGACCCATTTGCAACTAACTGTGGTCCCGTCATTAATTGCGGGTTAACCACTTACAAATATTAATATGGGCTTTATTGACTCTTGACTATGACGTGATCCCATGACATAAATAAGGGGGTTAGGGTGGGACCCTAACAAGACTAGAGTCATCTTTAGCTTTTTCTTGACTCTTAAAAATTGAAAAAGAAAAGTTGTGTCAAAGCGTAATTAAAATTTATTAATTTTGGAATAAAATTTTTCCCATTGATTTTGAGTTGGTCAAGTAATCCGTAATCGTGGAAGAAAGTCAATGCAGAGATTAGCAAGTCAACCATCTTTGACTCCAGAAACAAAGCCATTCCGGACAAAACGGTCTCGTTTAACTGAGTCCAATTCACCTGATTTATTTGAAACTTGTGTTTCAACATCGTTAGAGACTACAGTTACTCTGATCATTTCGGGTACATCTACCTTTAGATAAGGAACTCAGCAATTACAAGAGGACATTAGAACTGATCCTAGTGTAATGGTAGACACTTCTATACCTGAAACAACTCCATCTAGATTTGATCTAGAAACTGAAGTTCACTTACCTGAACATCTGGAAGTTGAATTCTAGAATTCAGAAGGTGTCACCCCTCTAGTATCTGTCACTGCAAAAGCTATACCTTCTTTGGCTCCAAAAATCTTTTACGGACCTGATGGTCTACCTCTTCCACCTGGTCTAATTGTTATAGAGGAGATAGTAGAGGATCCTCCATCCAGTACCCTGTTACATTTTGGAACTGGGATTCATTTGTATCCTTCTACTCCTAAGTTTGGTTCTTTTAAAAATCATTTATCGCAAGTTCCTGTCGAATCACTAGAAAATATTTTGGATAGAATAAATATGTTTGAGCAACCATCAACATCTAAGACTATATAATCTAATATAGCTACGACAGAGCTTCCTTCCGCCATTCCTACAATTTTTGCTGGTATACCATCTTTCCCAGCTAGTTATCAATCACTAGCTGGAGTCCATTCAGGGGCTGTTTTGATGACATGGTCTATTCCTATTTGTTCATCCGAAGTCCCATCTGGTATTTCTTATGTTGAAACGCGGCAAATTGATCTGGTATGCCAATATCAATTTGAGCAGACTAGTATTCAAAGGCCGGTATATCCTTTGAATATTGGACTGCCTCCATATGGAGGGCAGTATGCATTTTCATTGTTCCCGCCTAGAGAACAACCATATGAGAGTTTGCAACAAAATTCAAGTCAAACTTGAATTACATCCAGCTGTTGGGTATCAATACTGCCTCAACAACCAAGGGTTGTATATTCAATGCAACTGACCCAACCTGTGTCGAGTATTCCCACTACACTCGCTATTGTGACTATGTCACAAGTACAAGCACTGCCTATTGTGTGTCAACCTCAAGTCTCTCAGGTTGCAATACAACAGCCTCTTGTCTCTATGGCTCAATCACAACCTTAGGTTAGTGCTTCCTTACCTTGAACAACTCAAGCTCAAACATGTATAATCACTCTACATCTTGGTCAATCTTCCAGTATTGGGCAACAACAAATGGTTTAACAACCATGGCTAGTACAATACCAACAACCAAAATTCCAACAAACTTACTGAGGACATATGCAACAAGGCTTTGTATGTAATGGACAACTGCATTTTCAAAACGGTTATCAACAACCATACTATAAAGGTTATGTCCAACAACCTTATCAAAGTTACCAACATCAGATACATTATGCTGGTATGCAAAGACCTACTGCTCAGGTGATTCCATCTTATCCTGGGTATGCTTCACCTAACCTGAATCAACAGTTTCCTTTTGTAGCAACTCTAGAATTACCAGATTTGAACCGGCTGACTAATGATCCAATTGCTTATGCCCCTTGGTGGCCAGCGATTCCTCATAAACTTCCCTCCGATATTCCTAAATTCAATGGAAATCCAAGTGAAGATCCATCGAATCACGTAATGACTTTTCATTTGTGGTGTTCATCTAACACCCTGAATGATGATTCGATTAGGCTTCGCCTTTTTCAGAGAATGCTCATTGTTCTGGTAGCGAAATGGTATATTGAATTGCCTGGAGCTTCATTCAATAACTTCAGCACCCTTGCCACTACTTTTTAAACCCATTTTCAGTTACCCATAAGGTACGAAACACGAACTAAACTCCTTACCAATTTTAAACAGACCACGACCACTCACATATCCGATCATATTCATGAGTGGCGACATCATCATCGAACGGTAAAGACGTATGTTCCTGATTAGATTTTCATTGAATGGTTTATTAAGTCCTTATTGCCTTCTATAATAGAGGACATGGCAAAAGGAGGAGTTGTCACTGAAGAGCAAGTCATTTCTCATGCCCAATATTTAGACTCTATCTATACTTAGTTTAGTACACTCTACGACAAAATTCCTGATGCTCCTAGACTATAATTTTCCATTCCACCCCCTCCTAAATCAAACAGGGTCTCTCACACCATTGATGGTCTGATAGGTGCCACAAGCACGCAAATCATAAAGGCTCCATATAAAAAAGCCCTAGTTTCTAGTCAAAAATCAAATTAAAAACCTCTTGCCTCGAAGATTAATGCCGTGTCATCTGACAAGGGAAAAATCCAAACCAACCAGGGGGAAAGAAGAAAGGGAAAAATGATAAGAAGAGATAGGAGAATAAAACTCCTGACGATGAACCACACTAGTTGGTTCGAAACATGTCGACAAATGATATTCTATGTGATTTACGCTGAAGAATCTCTCATAAATTGATATGGGTCACAGAAGCCTCAATTCGACAACAGAATAAAACTCCTAAAAAATCTTCTGAAAACCATACTAGGCAAAATAAGCCTCGTTATCCATGTCGCATATGCAACAATGAGCATTTGACTAAATATTGTCCACATCGAGCTGAGGTTGCAAAATTTTTAAAGACTTCAAATACCTCAACAGTGTTGACTGATCCTTTTTCGAGCCCAGAAACCAATCTGGTTGCTATCGATCAAGCTTTGCCATCCCAAGTGTTTATGTTATCCATCTCAAAATAGCAAAATTATGCTTTTATATCAACAAGGAATAAAGATTATGGGAATCCACCGTCGTCTAACAACAAGGCTACAAATCAACCTAGTAGTTTGACAATGACTTCACCTGAAGTTGTTCCTTCCATCATTCCTAAATTAACAATAAAGCCACCAAAGGGAGTCATTCATAAATCGACACTTAATCCTCATGCACGAGCTGCACAGAATTATAATATAGTGGAGGATTTGGCTCAATCGCCATCCGCTTTGTTGACACTTGAAGTACTACAAATTGCCCCTCCCAAAAGTAGGCTTTGTTATCAGCAATAGGTTGGATTGACCCAACGGATTCCAATCTTGTGGCATTTAACCATAAAGGATATACACCTCAGTTACCAGCCCAACTCACTTTCCTTATATAGGAAAAGCCCTCAATAAAACTGTTCATCCAACAATCATTGATGAGGGGACATCTACCTGTATTATGTCAATGAGTTGCTGGAAAACTTTATGTTCACCACCCTTGTCGTGATCATCAACGACATTAAAGGCATTCGATGGAAGAACATACACGCCGTATGGGATTTTAAGTAACTTGCAAGTTGAACTGGAGGGCAAGATAGTAGAAATTTAAGTCAAGGTCATTGATGGAAACCTTGATTACAATATCTTACTAGGAAGGCCTTGGATTTATGCTATGGCTGTTGTTGTGTCAACATATTTTAGAAAGATTGCATTTCCCCTCCAAGGAGGAATTACAATCATTGACTAACTAGCCTTTTTTCCAAACAGTTCACAAGCTACTAGAAGCATTCCATTGATTAATGGAAACTCTCAATCACTTCAAAATGTCGGAGTAGGTCTCCTAAAACACCCTTCCTTAATGGGTACTTTTTCCCTCCTACCTCCACCTGGACTTATGGCTGTGGCCACAGTGGAAGCTTCTCATATGATCTCTTCTACATCATCGAAGATTAAGAAGAACTTTGACCATTTTGATAGTGTGGATCACTGTGAGGTTTTGCCCATAAGCCCCATAGAATCTTTGTAGCAATCAATATTTTGGGCCTGGGCGGCGAACCCAAATCATCACTCAACAAGTGTTTGGATAGATAGGTCTCTAGAGTATGGTATCTCTTCAGATCCTTGGTCTCTAGTACATTCTACAGACGAAGGAATCATCAGGTCAATGATGATAGGAGAGACGCTGTGGAACGATTACCACCATCATTCCTACCTTCAAGATAACAATGAAGATTATTCAAGCGACCTCAATCATCCTTTAATTTTTGATTTTTTATCAAATACTTTACATACAGTGGATTCTGAGCGAAATATATCCAATATTGAAGAAACTATCACCATTAATATCTCGACCAAACCTAATGTTGTAGAGAATATTCACGTTGGAAAATCTTGTTCTCCAAAAGAACTAGAAATTTATTGCACTCTCTTTCCCGAATTCAGAGATGTATTTGCATGGTCATATGAAGAAATGCCAGGCATTGACTCGAGAATTGTTGAACATGAAATAAATATGTATTGAGATGTCAAACTAGTACGACAACGGCTTCGACCTGTCCATCTGAGGAAAGCTACTGCCATTAAGGCAGAAGTTGAAAAACTTTTGCATGATGGTTTCATTTACCTTGTTCCTTTGACTAATTAGGTATCAAGCATTGTTCCTGTAATGAAAAGACAAGGAACAATTAGAGTGTGCATCGATTATAGGGATGTGAATCAAGCATGTCTGAAGGACAACTATCCTACACCCTTCATCAACCATATAATTGATGAATGTGCTGGATGAAAAATATTTTCATTCATGGATGGATTTTCCAGATACAATCAAATCAATATCTGCCCACAAGACCAGTCGAATACTGCGTTTATATTTCCGTGGGGCACATTCGCATATCGTAAATTACCTTTTGGTTTGAAGAACACAGGGGAAACTTTTCAGAGGGCAATGAACTATGCCTTCCATGACATCAAACACATCATTCAACCATATCTCGACGATCTCCTAGCTCATTCACGAAAGCGGACTGATCATTCGCAGCTTTTGAGAGCCATATTTCTACGTTGCCGACACTACAAGATATGACTCAATCTGCACAAGTGTGTGTTTTGTGTTGGTTCAAGTCGACTACTTGGTTTCGTGGTTTCTAAGGATGGAATTTGACTCGACCCTTTTAAGGTTCAAGCAATCCTTAACATGCCTCCACCTTCAAATTTACTCCAGATTTAGAGACTCCAAGGCAAAGCTAACTTTCTGAGGAGATTCATTCCACATTATGCTGAACTCGCTAAAGGTTATATGCGTCTTTTGAAAAAAGAAGTACCCTTCCATTGGGATCAGGTTGCCGAAGCTTCCTTTCATGCTTTAAAAGATTCCCTGGTAAAGGCATCATTAATGTATGCTCCTAACTATCAAAAATACTTTAACATGTATCTCGCCGCTGTAGATACAACCATCACAATGGTTTTAGTGCAAGAAGATAATGGAATCAAACATTCTATACATTATTTAAGTCGAAATCTTAATGATACAAAAAGAAAGTACTCATACGTTTAAAAATTGGCCTTAGTAGCCGTTCAAGCAGTACAGAGATTCTGACACTATATTCTCTTTCGCAAAACTAACATTGTGTCAGATTGCAACCCCATGACCTACATTTTGTCGCGTCAATTGTTGGGGGAAAATATTCCAAATTGATAGCCATTTTGCAAGAGTTTGATCTTTGCGAAGTTACTTTGTGACCTTCCCTCGTCATCCAACGATTTAACAACCAAAGCATCGATCGTGGATGAGACTCTGTTTCTAATATTGTCAAGCAATCCGTGGTATCGGGATATACTGGTCTATCTCCAAACCCAAACTTTTAGTCCTAACACCTCTCGCTCTGAACGATGACATACTCGATACCAAGCCAAAGACTACCTAATCATTGGCAATAGGCTTTACTTTTATGGTGTCGATACAGTTCTATGAAGGTGCCTCATGCATGAGGAAGCCGAAAAAGTTATGAATGATTGTCATTCAGGTGCTTGTGGGGGGCATATATCTGGTTATACTACTTCACAAAAAATCTTACAAGCAGGTTACTTCTGGCCCACCATATTCAAAGATTGTATCACTGCAGTCAGAAGTTTCCATGCTTGTCATATTTTTGATCGCAAAACCAGATTACCACCTGTGCCACTGCATCCAGTAGTTGTTGTTGGGCCATTCAATAAATGGGGCATTGACTTCATGACATGTAACCCCACCTCAGCTGGGGGCATGGGTATATTATATTCGCTGTCGAATATTTAACAAAATGGGCAGAGGTGATGCCTACATTAAACAACAGCTGCAAAACGACTGTTATTTTCTTTTTTAATCATGTAGTTTCTAGATTTGGTGTTCCATAGGTGATAGTCACAGATCATGGGTCACTTTTTTGCAATCACATGATGATTGAATTGACTGTCAAATTAGGGCTGTCCCACGATAGTTCTACTCCATATTATCCACAGGCTAATAGACAGGTTGAAGCAATCAACAAGGTCCTAAAGCCCATGTTGCAGAGAATGATTGGAGTACACAAACAGAATTGGCATTTAATCCTATACTCAGCTCTGTGGGAATATAGGACTTTGGTGAGAAATGCGACCGAATTTATTCCTTTTCAGTTGGTGTATGGTCTAGAAGTGGTCTTACCAATTCAGTGTGAAATCTCGTCCCTCAAGCTTGCAATTGATCTACTTCCCGAAACTTCTGATGAAGAGGCTCGTTTCTTGGAATTAGTCCACTTGGATGAAACCCATTGTGATGCCACATTGGCTAACAAAGCACATAAGAAACATGTCAAGGCTCAATTTGAGAAAAATGTCAAGCCTCGTGTCTTCTCAGAAGGTGACCTGGTCTTGCTTTATGATCATGACGATAACAAATTAGGAGCAGGTAAATTCAAACCATTATGGATGGGCCCCTACATTGTCAAACAAGTATTGAAAAAAGGAGCCTACGAGCTAGTCGATTATGATGGGATTCCATTATCGCAACCCGGAAACGGGTTATATCTTAAATGTTACTATTCTTGACTAAGTGTAGTGAACTCATTGTAAATATGATTTATTGCATTTTTTGTGTTTTTTGTTAGAGTTTTCATTTTGGTTAGGTAATCCACTTCGCATTTGTTGTAGATGTCAAGCTTTTTGGAACCATTCGTTGGGTACACCGACAGAGCTAATCGTAAAACGCAGAACCTATCTTCTGCAGCCTGGGCCATTTCTGCTCCAAGCAGCGACTTAGTGAGTTTTAGGGGGATATGTATTGGTCAGTCGACGAACAAAATTGTTGAATATAGCGTGTTGATTGAACTGCTCTCTAATGCCATTTCATGTGGTATACGTCGACTTATTGTCAAGCTAGACTCACAGCTCTTCATTTTACAGCTTATTGCCATTTATTCCATTCGGAACCCAGCTATTTATTGCATGTTCCTAAGGGTCAGGATTTTGGAAAGACAGTTTGATTCTATTCAATATCAACACATTTCCAGAAACTTAAACACATTGACTGATTCATTAGAAAACTATGTGTTAGATAGACATTTGCAACGTTTGTAAAGAAAGCATTTTACATTAACATTTGCATCAGGATTGCATAACTTAACCAAAATAAAACTCCGAAAATCAAAAATATATAACTGTTTATAGTTGTTACAAAATGTTTTGTGTCTAAGACAAAATTGGTCACATGACCAAGAAACTTGAAAATGAACACAAGGAAGCATCATAGACTAATGATGTTGGTGATAGCATGTCACTACCTGTGCGATCATGCGCAAGAGTCTGGTCCATTGACTCGGCACCCCAATAGTATGGTGCTGTAACCTCAAAGGTAACTCATCGGTCCTGACATCCTAAATACCGAGAGTGAGGACCTCGACCTGATCCTGCAGCACTACCAGGGTCTTCGATATGTCCAAATCCCGAAGGACAGCCCTCCCTACAGCCTCTCCTACTGGAGCGTCAGCTGTCGCCCATGGGCGTGCTGCTGGTCACACTGGCCCAATATTTGCACACACATATGAGTTTGATTAGTCTTGATAACATTAAAAAAAACACAAAAACATTATAAAACTAATAACAAAGATGTGGTTGAATCATTTTACCTATAGCACTCCACTGCTCGCTAGCTGGTAATGCCAAATCCGAGTCGCCTTGGAAATCTGTCCTGACGTATGGATACTCTGCAAAGACCATCTCCTGACGGCTGAACCACTAGAAAAAGGAATCAGAGAAGGAAATCTGTGACTAACCAACATGTTTGCCCATGCGATCAACCCATCTCTGCATCCGTGGTTCCCTCAATGCTGGCAATCCTAGTGAAATGTTCTGAGGCTACATCAGTGGAATCCTCTCCAAAGCGAAAGCAGTCAATATGGAACCGTAGCCAAAATTCTTGGATCTTCCATTCTTTACTTTGGAGAGCTGCTCTTTTATGATAGGAGGTACTACCTCACACCAGTTGAACATCTTCGGTTCCAGGCATTCCAGGGCATACTGCATGTAAGATCTATTTACCAAGTGTAAATCCGCATTGCCAGCTAGTCTAGCAAAAGTAAATAAAATGGTCCTCAAGGGCCGATTAGTGACATCCCGGATATTGATCTTGTCATCTCTGCTGGGCTGAGATCCATCTCTATAGAACTGACAAATGTAATCTTTCACAGATTCACCCCCATGGGCGGATCCTGCTAGTGAAAGAGAGGCACCACGCCTCGATAACCCCATCAGAAAGTAAATATCCTTGACTGTCAATGGAATAGATTTGCCTCTGATCTAGAAAACCTAGTCGATCAGATCCCAAGCATCGAGAAAATACTGCAACAAACTAATTTGTTGCCTCATGCTGGATATGCGGAATAACTTTAGCAAACCACAGTTTCGTAATGCAGCAACTGTGCCCTAGTCGTGTAAGGAAATCATGTCCTCTTCTTCATGTTCACGTTCATGCCACGTGATAACCATCTTGATCCAACAAAAATCTGAAATGCAAACAAGAGATGAGTTAGGATCCAAATTTGAGCAAAAACAGGCAAAAATGACATGAAAAATCATTGTATAAAGTTTCCCTTTTATGCCCATCGCACCCTACCTTTGAGCAAGGTGAGATGCATAGTTACTGGCCAATGTACAACTCAGTATGCATCTCCACTTTTGATATAAGATAGGTGCGATGGTTGGAGAACGAATTATCCAAACCCCACGGGGCCAGAAAAATGGAAAAAATTGCTCAAAACCAAGAAAAGATGGAATGAAAATGAAGAGCTCAGGGTTAGCTCCTACTTGGTCCTGATAGTGCAAAAAATAGTACACCGGAACTCCTGCAATCAACTTATGAAATTTGAGGGGGAAAACCACTCTAGAGCTCCAAAATCCAAAATTTGAAATGAAATGATGAAAATGAAAGGTAAAACTACTTTTTATGGTTACTATTCATGTACTTCAAGTAAAATGCTAGTTTTAATTCATTTTTCGTACATATATATGTATTTCTAATCAATTTGATGGAGTGATTGAGCAGGTTAAACAACTGTCAAAAGAATCTCATGTGCTTTGACAGTGAATTGAACATTTTTTTACCACTTCACTAAGCATAGTTTCCACAAGGTTCAAGCTCATTAAAAAATGAACCCGCACCCAAACAGAGCATATGTTCTCCCAGAGTTCAAGCTCTTTAAAAAATGAACCTACCCTCGGTAAATAACCTTTGTGATTTCCATCACATTAGCCTTTTGAGCCTTGGTTGTGTTCCTGCCATCACCTCCATTCTTTTGGCTGATCATACACTTCCACTTGATTGTTTACCCTTTTGAGGAATAGCTGCAACGAGTGGTCCTATTAGCCACCTTCTTCACACCACCATGTTTTGAGAAGTTCCAAGACTACCCAGAACCAGTTGCTACCCCTGATACCACTCGTTCCTAAAAAATGAGTCCTATTTAAACCCTTTTCAAACTTGTTAAATATGAAAAGATTGTCAAGCAATTAGCCTCTCCAGCTCGTTAAAGTGATTGGAAGCGCCGTCCCTCCTGTATATTTTAATATTTTTCAGACCTAAGGGATTATCTCATGAAAAAGTTCGAGCGCTTGTCTTTTTCAGCTCGCTAAAGTGATTAGGAAAGTCATCCCTTTTGTATTATTTTAATATTTTTCAAACTTAAGGGATTATGCTACGAAAAAGAACTATTGTAGTTTTCTTTTCATCCCTTCTCAAACTCTCTAAACATGAAAAGGACTGAGTTATCTTTTTCGTTAAACTTGCTAAAACAATAGTGACAAACTTGTCCACCCAGACAAGAACGAGTTTCACTATTGCTAGACTCGCTAAAACATAGCGACAGGTTTGCCTGAAGGGAAAATTATATAACAAGCATATGTTATCCTCCTCAAGCTTGAAAAAAATAAATAGGTACTGATCAACAATGACTCGTGAAAAAGGGAAGAAAACTTGAAGAATTTTATGGTAGCAGGTCACTCTTAAACATGACACTGTCCCTCCAT
The DNA here is from genome assembly GCA_031772625.1 of Pinus tabuliformis. Lineage (NCBI taxonomy): Eukaryota > Viridiplantae > Streptophyta > Pinopsida > Pinales > Pinaceae > Pinus > Pinus tabuliformis. The sequence goes on from CM062818.1 coordinate 937,699,288, forward strand.
CACCATGATTGAGTCGGGTTGGGTTTTTTCATTCACCAATCATTTCACCATTGGTCTTTCACACCATCCATTTTTGGGGTTAACGCTACCAATCCATATCAATGTCACTGATATGTTCAAGGGAAGTCATTCAGTTGAGAATTCACCATCCAGTCGATGCCTCATCCATTGCAATACCTTCAACCTCCATTTTTCATGACCGCCATTCCTGAACCTTGAGTCGTCGATCATTTTCACCTCCACAAAATCATTTGCTTCATTTCATGTCGTAGATGTGGGATACATTAAGGCCCTCCTACAATAGGTCACTTCTTGTCAACATTAGCTCATTATCCAAGAAGTTGACTGAGAAACAACCCTTTCAGTAATTTGAAGCTTGCATGTCTTAATGGCAAGTTTCTCACTTCCGGTGACATGTTGACATCAATGGCCTTCGACCGAAATATTTTGCATGGTGGTCAACATCGGATCATATATTCACACCATGTGAATTGTAATATAGTACCTTGAGGGTCATTATCATTATCGGTGATTCCTCTCACATTTGTTAACAACTCACATTATTGGCTAGTAATCAAGCGATGTCTTTCCATGTTCGACTTCAGAACATCCTTTCACATGGATCGACTTGTACATCGAGCAAAGATTGAATGAGTTTGAAGACCCTAGATCTAGTTTCATCCATCCGAGTTGCGATGTATTCAGGAATATAAAGACATCAAATGTACATAGAAGCTACACAGATGGTCATCCAAGCCAGGGACGATGACCCTACGTATGAAGAATCACCAGTCTGCAACTGCAAAAGATTATCTGTTCTATGTCCATGAAATGAATTTATAAAGCTAAGCATGGGAATGCATGCCTCATCTAGATCATGAAAATGATATGATGATGATGTATTGTATTGTATCTTATACAGGTCATCTTCCAGTTTCAAAAACCTTGGATCCTCATGTTAAAGCATTTCACTCGACATCAAAGATTTAAGACTTCATGCTTTAGGGGGCAACTGCTATAAACATATTTGGGCACTTCAATCCCAATCTTATATGTAAATAAACTAGGTCTCTTTAATCCCTAAAAGTGTTGTTTCATACCCTAAAAGATCATAGTCAAATGATTACATCATTCCCTAAAAGTTCTACCTGAAAAACCATCCAGAACTGGCCTGAATTGGATCGTACTAATAGCTCCATTGTCAGGGTGTGATTCATAGTGACTTCTGCACTAGCTAGGTGCGATGCATACTGAAGAGGCCTTCTGTGGGGTGTGATGAGTGAGAATGGACAAATGTCCAAGACAGTTTGCTAAGTGGATGCTCATAGAATTTTCTGGAAACTTCTCCTATGACACTTGTTTCTCTGAATTCGCCCAGGGATGAGTAAGAGATCCAAGAAATCTCCAAGTGGAACCAAAAACAACAAGTGGAATGACACTAACAAAAAACCTAGATATGACTCACACCCTTGCAGACATCTATAAATGGATCCCTCATCTGAGAGATCTAGAGGCCGGAATATTGTAATTTGTAAGGAGGTGCTAATAGTTTGTATATGAGAAAGAGCATTGTATTGTTGGGTGATCTTGCTTTTCATGAGGTGAAGAAGGCTTTGATGTTGGATCAAACAGTTGGGTTGTAATTCTCCCTTCTATTTTAATAAAGTTCTTTGAGTTTTCCTCCATACAATTGTGTATCTGTGAATGTTGTTATTTGTGAATGCTATTGTATGTTCATTGTATTTTTGATTCTTCAATGCTTATGATATAATAGATCAAGATGCTTTGATGGTGTTTTTTTACTTTGTCTCTACAAATATTAACTAAGCGGGATAAGTAGGAGAAGAGGTGCAAGCTTTGTCAAAGGGGAGAAAGATCAAGCAAGGAGTTAAGTGGAAGATCCAGGTTGGTTCCTTTGCCTCTCTCTTATCTATCATACATAAAGGAAATCACAAATTGCTTTAAACTATTTGTTTCTAGAATAGCTACCAATCCTAGAGGGCTAGTCAATCGAAAAGACACTAGTTTTCCCGGAAATAGGAGGACCAGTCAATGGTCGGATGTTAAAGCACTATATTGACCCAATTTACTAATTTTTCCAGTTCAGTTGTACATACCATATCCTTCATAATGTTTAGTGTTGATTGGATGGTAAAATTTTTGAAGTTGAAGCCCGAAGAGAAGGCCCTAAGCTTCAGAAGTATTACTGTTATACATACAAATAAAGAAGCAGGAAAAAGAAGGTTTGCAGAGCACAATCAAAGTCTTTCAAAGGCCATTGGTCTATAGTTCTTTACTTTCCACTAGGAAAAGCCATCCCCAAGTGGAGCCACTATTATGTTCCTATACCAATAGGTGTCATATATCATGATTGAATTGGTTTAGCTCTGAAATATGTACATACCTTTGCTTGGTGTAAATGTTTTCCATATTTGTAAAAAATCAAAAAATTAAAAAATGTAAAGAGGGTATGTCCTAGAAAAAGAATAAAAGGACAAAAAGAATGAAAAGGTGAGAAAAAAATAAAAAATGAACCCCAAGAAAAATAAAAAGACCATGAAAGTGTGCAAGCCCAAATGCCACTACCATTTACTTTGATGCAGAATAAAAGATTGTGTGCAACTTGTTACTTATGCCACAATCCATGGTAACCAAATAGTTTAATCTCGGTTATTCCATGTTTTAAATTTCATGCTTAGAGATAGAGAATAAAATCTGACCAAACTGTTTAATCTTGGCAGATAAGTAGATAGTTAGAGTGAATAAAAGGATGCTCAACAGTTTAATCTTCACCCTTGGATGTAATAAGGTTAGACTTAGTTAGAATACCATTGTAAAAGAAAATAAAAGGTTTTGATAAGGGTTTTCTAGTTTAAGTGCACCCTAATAAAATAAGAAAAAATTGTAGGATGTAAAGGTGGGTAAGTAGATGATTGGTTGCAGAAGTATGTATGATGAATGATTATCCAGATATCAAGTCATATAATTTCATCATTAAAAGCACTTAAAGATATGGATGAAAATGAAGACATTTACATCATGGACAAAAGTCAAACTAATTAACCTCCTCACTCATCTTTTCCCTAAATTTTACTATTTTCCCATAAGTACTAAAGGCACCAACAACCTGAAAGTTAAAGGGGCTCAGAGCATTTCTCTAACTTTTGGAGGGACTGGACCCTCAGCCTAATAAATTGTAAGGCCTAAGTGCTAAAGCCTCTTTACCAAAACTCACCCCCTTCATAATTCATTCATTCCCTTGAAATCCTTTTTCCAAGGTAAAATCACTCTTTTACTTAGGAAAAATAAATGGTTCTTTATAGCCCCCCCCCAACCAAAACACATTTTAGCCTAAGTCATATGTTGGATAATGAATGTACTTTCGGAAACATTTACTTAGCGCATTTTCTTTTTCCATGGTCATATTAACTCTTAATTCTTATTAATTAATTAACTCCCAAAACAAATTACCCTCTCTTGTATTATTAATAAAAATACCATAATAAATAAATGTCCCTTCCCGATGGTTTGAAAAATAAACCATAATAAAGTTAATTCAGTTGGATTACTTAATCGAACCACAATTAATTAAGAGCCAAAACCCCCCAACATGTCAAAAAGGGATTAATTGGTCATCTGGATTAATTAGTAACCTCTCTGCCAATACCGTCACTCCTGATATCATTAAACTTATTAAACCTTTGTTCGTCTAATCATATCATCCTCGATATAATTAAAGTCCATTTAATTATGTTGATTGTGCCATCGGGCCCCCTCCATTAACTCCCTAACACTTTTTTCTCTCGACCACTGTTCGATCTGCCTTCCTGCATCCAACGACTCTTTCTCATATCATGTGGGCCTTTTGGTCAAACATTAATCACGCAATACAAGTTGTTTTGAATTTTCGCCAATGCTACGTGTCATTCAATTTGTGGCATCGCGTGACCCTCTGCCAAAACCACTGTTGGGTCCCTATAATACTAGTGATTACCCCATTACTATTGTAGTTATACCCCTTATTAATATTGTTGTGCCCCTATTGCCCCCATATTGTTATTACTGTGCCCCATAGAATCCCTCTATTGTTATTTTTGTGGCTTTATATTATTATTGTTAGGTCAGCTGGATTATATTGTGACTCCTTAGACTCCTATATATAGAAAGGAGGTTTTGTCTTTTGAATCATCCAAGAATTGTTCATTTATGTAATGTAAAGGAATTTTCCCCCTTGAAGAGGCTGAATTCTAAGGCGTTGATCCATCTTTTCTATCTTTTTCTTGAGCTGGTTTCATAACATTTGGTATCAAAGCTTTGGATTCTAGGGTTTCGCTACTCCAAACAGGTCATCGTGGAATTTTCGCTATAACTTTTCTTATGCGACGTTTCAGAAGTTTAAAAAAAAACCCATTTGAGAAGCAATCGCTTTGAACCTCAGGTCTGAATTTTAGAGCTTTTCGCACTATATTTGCGGAGATATGATCTGAGGAAGTTGGTATTTTTGCAGACTCCTGAATTACATTCCAAACAGGTGACCTGGGGAAAATCATCATAACTTTCTCTCTGGTGATTGGATTGAAATTTCATAAGAAGGTACAGAAAGAAGACGGACTATAGTTTCTTGTATGCATCTTTCAGATCCAAAGGTCGAGACAGTGACTCGTGGCACGCCGTACAAGTTCGCTCTACGGAACTAGTATATAATGAAGTCACTGTGGGAGATTTCGCATAACTCTTCCTTGGAGAATCCAATTTGGGTCAGACTTGTGGCATTGGAAAGAGGATGTAGAAGGATACTACAGGTCGCAATTTCAGAACTGGAGGATCTAAATTTACAGAGATACGTCAGATTCAATATCAGGCTTCTACAAAGTGAAAAAAGGTGTGTAGTTTTTTTTTAAATTTTTGCGTAAGCTTGGTTTGAAGGAATTCAAAGGGCATAGTAAAGCATTATTATCAGTAGCTAATGCCCCGAGGAAAGAAAATGCAAACACCTAGTAAGGAACCTAAAAGCTCTAGCATGACTCATGAAGAAGAGGAAGAAATGCTACATGATATATCAAAATTACAACAAGTGCAACAAATGTCACACTCACAAAATCTAACAGAAGCTAAGATAAATGGCGTGGAATCTAAGATAAATGGCGTGGAATATAAGATAAAGGGCATGGAAGCTAAGATGGATGATTCAAAGACAGATTTGAAGACAGATTTGACAAATTTTCTACAAGAAATACTTACTAATGGTGAAAAGGTTGTAAAAGAAACTCATGATGTGAACAAAAGAAATGTTAATCATGATTCCATAGACTCTAATGTTGGATTGAAGACCCACCATATTCCAAAAATCGATATGAGGAAGTTTGATGGCAAGGATCCCGCCACATGGATATTACAGATGGAGCAATTCTTCGATCTCAATAATGTGCAAAACACACAAAAGGTACTTATGGAAACTTTATATTTGGAAGCAAATCAGTTTGTATGGTATCAATGGCTTTGCTCTCGTAAACAATTTATCACTTGGGAAATTTTTACAGAAGAATTGATAGCACATTATGAGGATACAAAAAGCAACACTTTTTTTAGCCAATTGATAAGTATCAAACAAAAGGGTTCAATAATGGAGCACATTGAGGAATCCCAAAAATTGAACATAAGGGTAAAAGATATTCCAGAGGAGCATAGGATTGATGTGTTCATAGGGTCTTTAAAGGATAATATCCAACATGATGTTCACCTTTGGGAACCTAATTCATTATAGAAGGCATTCAGGTTAGCAAGAAAAATGGAAAGCAAAATTATGGCAACCAGGAAGCATACCACTCACAACTATAAAGACGGAAGTGTTTCTTCCCCTAGTCTTCCACAACCTATAAGGTTGACACCACAAGAATTGGAATAAAAAGAGAAAAAGGTCTTTGTTACAGTTGTGATAGCAAATACACTAAAGGTCATAAGTGTGCTAAGAATAAATTATTCTACATAGATTGTGAAGAGGAAGACGAAAAGGAGCAAGAAAGGTCAAAAGAAGAGGATATACTCCAGGAACAAAGCCTAGATGAAGAACAAATAAATCCGACCATGTCTTGTAATGCATTGGCGGGAATTATCACTCCTCAAACCATCAAGATAGAAGGACAAATCAAGAAGAAAAAGGTAATAGTGTTGATTGATTCAGGAAGCACCCACAATTTTATTCATTGCAAGGTAGCAAAAGAATTGAATTTCTTCCTATATCCAGCACCAGAGTGTCAAGTGATGATTGCAAATGGAGGAACAATAAATTGCTCTGTAAAGTGCCATAATATCAAGCTATCCATTGGAGAATATGTATTTACTAGCCCAATGCTTTCCATTCTAATGGGAGGTGTTGATGTTGTACTAGGAGTCCAATGGCTACAATCCTTGGGTACAATAGCTTTTAATTTTCAAGAACTTTTCATCAAATTTTCTACAGAAGGAAAGGAAGTTGAATTAAGGGGTATTGCAGGGAAACCAAGAAAGATAATTAGCTCTAATGGTATGACAAAGCTTCTAAAAAAGGAGCAAAGAGGTGTAATTGCACAATTATGTTCGCTAGATGTTTCCACATCGGAATAGTCTATTTCTCCAGATCTCCAAAAAGTCCTGGACAATAATTCCAAGGTATTTGAGACTCCCAAAGGTCTCCCACCTATGCGTGATCATGATCATGCTATTCATCTGATTCTAGGAAGTGTTCCTCCAAACATCAGGCCGTACAGATATCCCTATGTCCAAAAGAGTGAGATTGAACGTATGGTTGCAGAAATGCTAGAGGCTGGTATAATTCAACCGAGTCAAAGTTCTTTCTCTGCTCCAGTAGTATTGGTGCACAACAAGGATGGATCATGGTGCATGTGTCTAGATTATAGGGAGCTCAACAAGCTCACTATTAAAGATAATTTCCCCATTCCTATCATTGATGAATTACTGGATGAATTGCATGGATCAATTTACTTCACCAAGTTGGATATTCGTTCAGGATATCATCAAATCAGAATGAAGACTGAAGACATTCTGAAAATAGCATTTAGAACTCATGAGGGTCATTATGAATTTTTGGTCATGCCTTTTGGCCTTACCAATGCACCTTCAACATTTCAAGGTTTGATGAATTCAATTTTCAAACCATTCCTTAGAAAATTTGTGTTAGTATTTTTTGATGATATACTAATCTACAACAAGTCTTGGAAGGATCATGTTAAACATGTTGACAGGGTGCTACAACTATTGGAGGAGAAACAATTATATGCAAAAAGATCCAAATGTTTCTTTGGAGACTAGGAGGTGGAATATCTGGGTCATATTGTATCTCATGAAGGAGTTAAGGTAGACCCTAGCAAAATTAAAGCCATTAAGGAATGGAAAATTCCCACATACATAAAGCAGCTGCGAGGATTTCTGGGGTTGACAGGGTATTATCACAAGTTTGTTAAGAATTATGGGAGAATAGCAACACCTCTAACAACATTATTGAAGAAAGATGCATTTTCATGGACTCCAGAAGCAACAAAGGCCTTTGAACATCTTAAAGAGGAAATGTGCCAAGCATCGGTCTTAGCTACACCAGACTTCACAAAAACCTTTATTGTGGAATGTGATGCTTTAGGAAATGGAATTGGTACTGTTCTAATGCAAGATGAAAGACCCATTTCTTTTGAAAGTCGTCCAATCAAGGGAAAGTTTTTAAGCAAAGCTATTTATGAGAAGGAAATGTTGGCAATACTCCATGCACTTAAGAAATGGCGACCCTACCTAATGGGAAGACACTTCAAGGTAAAAACAGATAATGATAGCCTTAAATACTTTTTAGAACAAATATTATCCTCTAAAGAGCAACAAAAGTGGGTCACAAAGATGTTGGGTTATGACTTTGAAATCATCTACAAAAAAGGGAAGCAAAATGTGGTGGCAGATGCACTCTCAAGAAAGGATGAGGATGTGGAAGCATTGTTGTGCACCATTTCTATTATCCAACCAAATTGGATAAACGAAGCAAGGGAGGAATGGAAGAATGATGAAGAAGTGTGGGCACTTATTCGAAAGTTACAACAATATTCTAGTATGATACATTTAGCTAGCAAAATGATTTGTTATGGTACAAAGATCGCTTATACCTCTGTAAGAATTCCCAGCTAAAACAAAATATTCTTATGGAATTGCACACTTCTCCTTTAGGAGGGCACTCAGGATTTTTAAAAACTTACCACAGGGTTAAGAAGGAATTTTTTTGGGATGGCCTTAAATTAGATATTCAAAAGTTTGTGGTGGAATGTTTGGTTTGCCAACAAAATAAATTTGAAACAATTAAGACACCGCCGGGTCTATTACAACCTTTATCCATCCCAAGCCAATGTTGGGAGGAGGTTTCAATGGATTTTATCATAGGTTTACCCAAGTCTGAGGGAAAGTGTGTCATCATGGTGGTAGTTGACAGACTTACCAAGTATGCACACCTTTGTGCATTATCACATCCATTTAAAGCTAGTATAGTTTCTACTGCATTTATGGAAACAATTCAAAAGCTACATGGAGACCCAAAGATTATTGTAAGTGATAGAGATCCCATTTTCATGGGAAATTTTTGGACATAATTATTTTCTTGTCTTGGTACTCAGTTAGCTCATAGATCATCTTATCATCCTCAATCTGATGGGCAAACTGAGATAGTAAACAAATGTTTGGAAGGATATCTTCGTTGCTTTGTATCTGATAAACAGACACAATGGGTCAAATGGTTTCCTCTGGCTGAATGGTGGTATAACACTTCCTTCCATACAACAACAAAAATGACTCCATTTATGGCACTTTATGGGTATCAACCACCATCCATCACATCATATTTAAGAGAAAATTATAAGGTTCAGGCAGTGGAACATCACATCGAACATCAATAACAAGTCCTCCAACTCTTAAAGGATAACATCGTGTTGGCACAGAATAGAATGAAACAATAGGTAGATCAACATCGCAGTGAAAGAACTTTTAATGCAGGTGATTGGGTATTCCTACGGCTAAAACCATATAAGCAAATGTCCCTCAAGCAAGCTAATAAGGATAATAAATTATCACCAAAGTATTATGGTCTATACAATGTGTTGCAAAATATTGGTACTATGGCATACAAATTGGAGCTTCCTGCATGTTATAGACATTTTTGTGCCTTACAGCATGAAGCATAAAATGTCAATAATCTAAGGGATCCAAAGTCCCTAAACATGTTGTTCCTACCCCTAGAGGAACAAGGTCAGCAAACCACAGCACTAAATATCAGTTCTCCACCTGAAAACACTCAGAAACAAGCTAATTCTGGATCATGTCAACTGCTCCACTGAGCATCTGCGCTGAATGTCAACTGCTCCATTGTGTACGTGCGCTGAATGTCAACTGCAAAGAAGGCTACCTGCGCTGGGCGAGTTTGGACAAGTGGCACAGTCATTCCTCAAGGTGTCAATGCCCAGGAAGCTTCCAAAATGACACTTGGATCAGGGAATTCGACTTGTGATGAGTAAGAGGCTCTAGATCTCCAAGTGGAAGCAAGAACCTCCAAGTGGACTCAAGAACTGAAGAATAACTGAAGTGGGAAAGGAAACTAGTCAGCTTCATGCCAGCTACAAGCTGACTCATCCTTTCTCCAAAACTCCTATATATAGAGCTCTCTCATGAGGTATATAGAGGCTGGAATCTTGTGAATGTAAGGAAGTGCTGTTGGTTTGAGTATAGAACTATTGGGTGATTTGCTTGAAGGAGGTGAAGAGGAGATTTCTTTCTGCTGGGAGGTGATGCTGGATTGGGCCTTTTATGGTTGTATTACTTCCTGAACTTTACTTCTTCCATTAATAAAGCATTTGAGGTTCTTCTATATGCATGTGTCTCAATGGTGTATTGTTATACTTGTGTATTTGATTTATTCTAATCCTTGAATCAATTATGAATGTATGCTTCTTGTAGTTTCTCTCTCTTGTTATTTTGCAGGATCTTGGTGTAGCTGGGCCAGTAAAAGAACAAGGAGCTGGGAGCAAGCAGCAAAGAGAGAAGATTGGATCAATCATTAGCGGAAGACATCGGTTAGTGGATCTCTTCCTCCTCTCTCTTACATCTCATAAAGAAGTAATCTCAAATAGCTTTGCTTTGATTGTTGCTGAGGTACTATCACCCTTAGAGTGGGACAGGGTCATTCCGTATTGGATACTTTTCCCAACAACAAATTGGCGACTCCGCTGGGGAGCGTATCTTGTTGGTTGTTTGTGTTTTTGCTATTCATTTCATAAAGACAGGGAGTACCGAATCGAACTGCATTTGGATCTTTCAAATGCAAAGTAGAGGGCAGCTACTCTAGCTCAGTTGCTGGGCATGTTTATGATTTGAAGAGCTGATCCACAAGGACTCTGAATAGCTCTTAGTGATAGCTTTTCATCCTCCTTTTCATCCCTTAGTGTGTACTTGATTGATAGCTTCTGATTTGGCCAAAAACTGTGAATTTTTTAGCAATCTGTGACCCGGAAACTGAGAAAAACGAAAGTTTGTCTCTTCAGTGCAGGCACTGTGAAGGCAGTCTGCATTTCAGTGTAGTTCCCAAAGGGGCTACCTGCGCTGAAGGTCAAACTTCCATTGTACTACCTGCGCTGAACCAGTTTTGCCTAGTGCTACTGGGGTTCCCTCCTGTTTATTGCCCTGTTTTCATCCTAGTTTTTGCAGCCTGTTACCAGTCAATGTACCTATCTGAAACCAACTTTCCTTGCCACTATTCCGCCTCGGTTGTATAAAGAAACTGTGTTTGTTCTTTGTGTATTTCTTATATCATTTACAGTTTCCCATAACGAAAGCGAACTAGTCTTGCTGTGACCTCTTAGATCTAGACCTGTGAAAAGTGTCGTTTTGATCTTAAGAGTTAGTTTATTTGTTGTTCATAGCTGATCGAGCTTTTGCTTTCACCATATGGTTTGAATTCATACATTTCTAGTGTCGAAACAAGTAAATCTTAAGGTGTCTTTTGATTTTGGACAAGCTTGTTTGCTTTCACTTGAAATTGGATTTGAAGTTATACAACAGCTTTCTTTTTGTATTGCACCAACATTAAGAAAGAGAAAAGAAATACCTGCATTGTGCATGTGCATTTTGACAATTTTCATGTTGATTTAAGGAAAAGTGCATTAGTGTGTGCTCTATGATCTGTGTGAAAAGATGATGTCTTTCTTTTCCCTCAGTAGTTAAGATTTTCAAAGTTGAAAGATTGAAAAGCTTTCTTATCATCTTAGATTGCATTTAGGAGTGTTATCATACATCTCGTGGTGATCCATAAAGGCAAACTGCTAAACAAGATCAACCTTAAAATAAATTGAATTTACATAACAACGCATTGAAACATAACGCAAACACATAGAGGTCTAAGCTAGAGACGTGTTCCGGCGTCGTTAAACGTGATATCTTAACGTTGAGTGGTTGGGTGATTCCTCCACGGTGAAGCGATAAGTATCAATACGGACTTCTGCTCCCACGTACCGTCACGTATATATTGGGAGACCCCTATAGGAACAAAGCCTTTATCCATAGGAAACCGTGTCGACCGCCCTACTGATCGCAATGCAGTGAACACAGCATTCACGAAGATCGACCACCCGTACCGTAAAACGTATTCTGTGGTTTTGCGAAAAGTTTGGCACACCCTCTGCATAGAACTCCAGAGTAGTTTCTTTTGGCCTTTTTCAAACTCTATAACTGAAAAAGTCCATCCGAGCATTTGTCACTTCGGGCTCATTAAAACATCGAAGGAGACTAGAGTCATCTTTAGCTTTTTCTCGACTCTTTAAAACTGAAAAAGCAAGTTGTGTCTAAGCGTCGTTATAAAATTTATTTTAAACGGAACATAATCACCTCCTATTCCTGCGTTGATCTGTAGGTTGAGAACATGGAACGCCCCAACCAAGGAATTCCACATAATGGAAATCCTAGTCCTTTCTCCTCTTGGGGAGAAGTTGGTGCGCCCCACATGGCCACATTTTCACTTCCAGGACTGACAATTGGCCTGCCAATTTGGCTATTCTCAACCAATGTAGTTCAGAACACCATGGTTCCTGAACAGTCGAGTCAACAGTTAGATCAGTCTAGAGCTGCCCACCAGCCTTCTACTTCCTATAACTCTTCCTCCAATCCTTCATCTTCGCAAGGTAGAGCCAGCAAAAGCCAAGCTCCCATGGAGAAGAAGGAGAAGAAGAAGAAAGAAAAGAAGAAGAAGGAGCCTAAGGCGACTGGGGGCAAGCAAAAGACATCTAGCAAAAATCCACACACAGCACAGACCGGGCCTAAATCGCCATGTGTCATATGTAGAGGAGACCACTTCCATAGAGATTGTCCCTGTATTCCCCGGATACTAAGGGACTGGTCCCCTCGTTTGCACAATTCGGGAGCATCAACCTCTGATAGCCATGTTGAATGCTTACCGTCAACCAGCGAAAGTGAAGGTTCAAGACAAAGAGGGGGAGCAAGATTCCCCTGCAGACTGTGTGAAGGCGATCACGCCATCCACCGTTGTCCCTTCTTAGACGAAGCGAAGAGAGTTTTGGAAGATCGCCCGGTTTCACCGTTGAGACTTCCTCCTGGATACAAAAAACTCGTGCCAAGTCCTTCGTTGGTTGAAAATACAGCTGGCCCACTCAAGTGGTCAGCTGAAGTGTCAGTCATTGAAAATGAACCTACTGAATCCAGACCAGACGAAAGTCCAAAGGTCGATACGGCAGTTGACCCGGTTCTACCTTTAGAGGTTTCATCTTCAAATGACACCGTCAATGAAGATTCATCTTCAAATGACACCCTCACTGAAGAGAATAAGGATGACACCATCCAGATTCTTTTCATCAACACCGACTCTGATGAGCATCAGGGCAATGCGCCCATTCCTTTATCGTAGGAAGGAACATCGTCAGGGTCATATCTGGCCGTGTATTCGGTCCCACCGCCAAGCAACCTGGTTGTGTCCTTTGATTGGAACCAACTAGGCAGACCCCGGTTGCCAGCCAATATACCATTCAGAATCATAGTCCAAATTTATAGAATGGTAATGGCTGGAACTATCATTGATGAAGGGGCATCTGTGAGTATCCTTTCCTCTATTGCTTGGAAAGCACTAGGTTCCCCGGCGCTTTTGCCTGAGATAAGAAATCTCTCGGGTTTTGATAAAGGAACCAGTCGACCATTAGGAATCCTCCCCAATGTGCCTGTTACATTGAAAGGGAAGACCGTTCAAATGAACGTGATGGTCGTTCAAGGACCCTTGGATTATAACCTACTCCTTGGACGAGACTATATATATTGCATGGAGGCAATAGTCTCCTCACTCTTTAGAGTAATGTGTTTTCCACACGAAGGAAGAATGGTCAAGCTCATAGACCAACTTTCATTTCCGGGATCACGCATCGCAAATAGTCAAATACCAACCCTGAATGGTCTATTCACTCAAGAAATGTCTCCACCCCCAGTCCTCCTTCCCGATGAGTGCGAGTGATTCGGAAAGATGGGACTGGAACCCAGGGGGCATGCATCCTGGTCTGCTTCGGGCAGAGGAAACCTTGGGTATAAGGCAGAATTTCCGTGAAAGAATATGACTAGTCCGTACCCCGTCCGTGGATGGAAGAGGGGTTGTTCTAGAATAGGATCCTTTTGTTAAGGTTACTTGTTTGACAAAGGTCATTCACCATTGTCTACTTCGGTAGACAGTGCCGAGGAGATGTTTTCGTTTGATGGTGTTAACAAAACAATCTTTGGGTAACCAGAAAGAGGCAAGCCTCACCCTTTAAAACAAATGTTTTGACGGATAAGTAGGGGCAGCCTTGAAATTTTACTTTATACCTGGGGGCATGCAAACCTTTTGGAGTGCAAGCAAGGGACGACTATTTATTTTTTTAAATTTTTAGGTCCTCCCTTTAAACCTGTAGGTCTAACCCTTTAAACTCGTAGGATTAGCCGTTTCCGAACTTGCATAAAGAAAGGATGAGAGGGAGCAAAACTTAGTGAAGATGAAGCTCTATAAAAAATAGAGATCTCACAGGAGACATTCTTATCTTATGACTGGTATTATTGAGCAGTTTTACCGCAGAATTTATGCTCGTTAAAAAATAGAAAAGCGAGATCCGAGCAGTTTTAGCACATAGTTCATGCTCGTTAAAAAATAGACATAAGATTGAGCATTCAAGCTCATTAAAAAATGAACATACCCCGGTAAATAATCTCTATGATCGTAAATTTATTAGCCATAAAAAGCCTTGGTCGTGTTTTGCACCTGCCACCTCCATTCCATTTGGCCAATCGTTCACCTCCATATGATTGTTTACCTATTTTGAGGAACAGCTGCGAAGAGTGATTTCACTTAGCCATCCTTGTAACACTGCCGTGATTGGAAAATTCCAACCTGTACCTGGAATCTGCTGCTATCCCTGTTTATCACTCGTTCCTCAAAAGACGAGTCTTCTTTGAGCTCTTTTCTCCTGACTCGTAAAATATGAAAAGTTTGCTGAGTTTTGGCCTTCCAGCTCGTTAAAGTGACTGGAAGAGCTATCCCTCCTCTAGATTTTAATCTTTTTGGACCTGAGGGATTATTACACAAAAAGGTCGAGCGCTTGTTTTATTCGGCTCGTTAAAGTGATCGAAAACTCATCCCTTCTGTATTGTTTTATACTTTTTCAGACTTAAGGGATTAGATGACGAAAAAGGAATTTTGGAGTTAACTTTCTGTACCTTTTCAGACTCTCTAAAAATGAAAAGGACCGAGTTTTCCTTGTCGTTAGACTCGTTAAAATGATTAAATAGCGACAAACTTGTCTTTAGACGAGAACGAGTTTCCCTATCGCTAGGCTCGTTAAAACATAGCGATGGGCTTGCCCGAAGGGCAGGTTATAGAACAAGCATATGTTATCCTCCTCAAGCTTGACAAAAATAAAGAGGTACTGGTCAGAAATGACTGGGGAAAAATTGGGAGAACCTCAAAGCTTTAATGGTAGCAAGTCGCTCTTGAACATGACACTTTTCCTCCGTATCACATCGGGTTGGGTTGTTTCATTCACCGGTCTCATCACCATGGTATTCGCCAAACCATCCACATTTGGGGTAATGCTACCGATCCATCGCATCAGTGTCGTTATATGTTCAAGAGATGTTGTTCAGAAAGAGTCAACCGTGTCCCATCCACTGCCATACATTATCCTTCATCCACCCATGATCGCCACCCTGAATCGTATTTCATAGATTTTTTTCACCTCCACTAAAATCATTAGCTCCGTTCCATGTCACTGATGTGGGATTCATTAAGGCCCTCCTTTGACGGATCGCTTCTTGTCGACTTCAGCTCATTATCCAAGAAGTTGATCTAGGAACACCCCCCTCAATACTTTGAAGCTTGCATGCCTCAATGGCAAGTTTCTCACTTCCGGCGACAGGTATACATCAATGACCTTCGACCAAAAGATTTTGCGTGGTGTTCGATGCCAAGTCCTTTATTCACACCATGTGAATTGTACTGCAGTACCTTGAGGGTCATTATCATTATCGGTGATTCCTCTCGCGCTTGTTAACGGTTTACATTATTGACCGGTAATCAAGCGATGTCTTTCCATGTTCAACTTCAGCGCAATTCTCACATGGATCGACTTGTACTTAGAGTGAAGATCGAACGAGTTTGAAGACCCCGGATCTAGTTTCATCCATCTGGGCTGCGACATATATTCAGGAAATATAAAGACATTTGACATGTACATCATTGCAGCAGATGATCATCCTACTCAAAGGATGATAATTTCAGCAGAGAATTATCAGTCTACCATCAGACGATCATCTGTTCTATGTACCAAAATGAATTTATAAAGCTGAGCATGGGAATGCCCGCCTCAGCTAGATCATGAAAGCAGAATGAAAAATAATGTATTGTATTGTATTTTATTACAGGTCACCTCTCAACGGTTGAATGAACTTCGGATCCTCCTGATAAAGCATTTCACCCGATAAACGACCTCATACTTTAGGGGGCAACTGTTATAGACATTTTTGTGCCTTACAGCATGAAGCATAAAATGTCAATAATCTAAGGGATCCAAAGTCCCTAAACATGTTGTTCCTACCCCTAGAGGAACAAGGTCAGCAAACCACAACACTAAATATCCGTTCTCCACCTGAAAACACTCAGAAACAAGCTAATTCTGGATCATGTCAACTGCTCCACTGAGCATCTGCGTTGAATGTCAACTGCTCCACTTTGTACCTGCGCTGAACATCAACTGCAAAGAAGGCTACCTACGCTGGGCGAGTTTGGACAAGTGGCACAGTCATTCCTCAAGGTGTCAATGCCCAGGAAGCTTCCAAAATGACACTTGGATCAGGGAATTCAACTTGTGATGAGTAAGAGGCTCTAGATCTCCAAGTGGAAGCAAGAACCTCCAAGTGGACTCAAGAACTGAAGAATAACTGAAGTGGGAAAGGACACTAGTCAGCTTCATGCCAGCTACAAGCTGACTCATCCTTTCTCCAAAACTCCTATATATAGAGCTCTCTCATGAGGTCTATAGAGGCTGGAATCTTGTGAATGTAAGGAAGTGTTGTTGGTTTGAGTATAGAACTATTGGGTGATTTTCTTGAAGGAGGTGAAGAGGAGATTTCTTTCTGCTGGGAGGTGATGCTGGATTGGGCCTTTTATGGTTGTATTACTTCCTGAACTTTACTTCTTCCATTAATAAAGCATTTGAGGTTCTTCTATATGCACGTGTCTCAATGGTGTATTGTTATACTTGTGTATTTGATTTATTCTAATCCTTGAATCAATTATGAATGTATGCTTCTTGTAGTTTCTCTCTCTTGTTATTTTGCAGGATCTTGGTGTAGCTGGGCCAGTAAAAGAACAAGGAGCTGGGAGCAAGCAGCAAAGAGAGAAGATTGGATCAATCATTAGCGGAAGACATCGGTTAGTGGATCTCTTCCTCCTCTCTCTTACATCTCATAAAGAAGTAATCTCAAATAGCTTTGCTTTGATTGTTGCTGAGGTACTATCACCCTTAGAGTGGGATAGGGTCATTCCGTATTGGATACTTTTCCCAACAACACTGCAGCTTCTCGATTACACCCAATTTTCCATGTTTCATGTTTAAAGAAGGTTATAGGCAACAAGCTCCCAGTTCAAACAATATTGCCAGAACTTGACGAGGAAGGAAAAATTATATTGGAACCGGAAGCAGTCACAGAAACAAGAACTCGACAGCTACGAAATCGATCAATTTTAGAGTATATTATCAAGTGGAAGAACTTATCCACTGAAGATTCCACATGGGAGGATGAGAATTTTATGCAGAAGTATCCAGAACTACTCAAGCATTGAGGACAACACTTTTTTGAAGGAGAGGGGCATGTTGGGTCCCTATAATACTAGTGATTACCCCATTACTATTGTAGTTATACCCCTTATTAATATTGTTGTGCCCCTATTACCCCCATATTGTTATTAATGTGCCCCATAGAATCCCTCTATTGTTATTTTTGTGGCTTTATATTATTATTGTTAGGTCGGTTGGATTATATTGTGACTCCTTAGACTCCTATATATAGAAAGGAGGTTTTGTCATTTGAATCATCCAAGAATTGTTTGTTTATGTAATGTAAAGGAGGTTGCCCCCTCGAAGAGGCTGAATTCTAAGGCATTGATCTATCTTTTCTATCTTTTTCTTGAGCTAGTTTCATAACAACCACCAACCTCCCAAAAGCTCTGTGATGAAAATTTTACTGCTCCCACTTACCGCCTCCGCTAAATGACAAAGTGTCCCATTGGTTAGTTGACGCCAACTATCGTTTTCCCATTCACCCACCAAAAGTCATTGACTTTGTGCATAAAACAAAAATACTCATTGTTTTCCTTGTTTACCAAGAAAAGAAACTTTTGCCTTCCATGTATGCACAAAGTACGTCTAGACCAGCAAATTACTCCCAACTACCAACCACGTTCAATTGCTAAACTCCAAGCCACTGCAGACAACGGTGTGCACCCTGCAAAGCCTTCACTATAGCCATTTGTCCTGATTGTCAACCATAAACAGGTATTTACTGCATTTTCTTCTCAGAAACCCTGTTTTTGTACTAAAACATCCACTAAATTGCTCTAAACTCAAATAAATCAATACAATTAAGTTGTTTCTTAGCCCCAAGGCTTCCCTAAGCACCTTGTTTATCTAAAAACCTTGTAAACCACAAATTTGGTCCTTGAATACACAAGAACCAAGGATGGAAGCTCTTTTCGCCCTAAATATCACGCCAATCACTACTCCTCACAGGGATTTGGAATACCTTCCCTTGGTCGATAAAGATTTTCAAATCAAGGACCTTACTTTTGAGGAAACCCCCTTGAAGCTATACTGCAAGTATTGGGACAATTATCTGAACAGTGCTGATAAAATAGGTCTTTGAGATTCAAACCTACCTAAATATCAATTCCCCACTATCCATATTTTCCCATATATTGTCCACCAATGCCATGCAAAATACAACCCCAATCTAAGAGTTGTAATGTCCCCTAACCAGGAAGTCCTTTTCACCATTATAGCTAAGTCTATAAATGAAATGTTGCAATTACAGCCTAGCCAGAGCCTCACTCCCCTTTCCATTGCTGATTTACTTGATAAATCTTCAAGGCTATCCAGTTTCAAAATTAACCAAGTCAGTCAGGCTTTCATTGAAGAACAATATATATCAAAAGACCCCCTTCCTTACATGTCATGTGCCTTTACTGGTCTGGGCAAGAATATTGTCACCATGTTTGCTTGCATTATGGGTTTTACCACTAGTGAGTATGTAGATGAAATGACCTTTGCCTACATGACTATTTTTACCCCTGGCCAACCTCCTACATGCAAATATGACTATGTTGCATTCATTGCTGATAAGATGCATGACCAATTCATGAGATTAGAGAATGAGAGGGTATTTAAATATTCTTCAATCCTGTATCATCTTTTCCTCTATTACCAAACTGATAAATTCCCTTTCTCTGTACAAAAGCTTGACACCAGAGGGAACCCTAGGTCAGTCATCTTTTGGACTTCCATTTTTCACTATTCACATTCTTCTCCTCATCCTTATACAAATTTTATTGATCAATTTTTGCATCCAGTAACTACCATGTTGATAGGAAGTCCCCCTCCTAGAATCAATGATGATATTAAGAGAATTCTTCAGCTATCCAAGCAATACAAGGTTGGACACTGGTACTTGTACTAGAACCATACCGAGATTAGAATTTACGGGTGTGAGTTGCCTCCCTTTAAACTGCCTAAATACCTCCCCATGAGATTATTTGCCCTGGAGTACTACAGGCAAATGATCAATTATGATGAAATCCACTTTATGAAGGCTAAGAAGAAAGCTCAGCTAGGGATAAAGGACTTACAGGCCCACTGGTCATAAATGAAAAATTGATGACTCATGATGACTACATTGATAAATTGCACAAACAAGCCAAAAGTCAAGTCAGCTCTTCCACAGTGAAAGCACTACCTATAGGAAAATTGTTGTATGATGGTTTGGAAAATCTTTTCTATGTTGAGCATGAAGTTAAGCACATGTTCACAGTCTAGCCCAATTTTGCAAAATACATTGAAGCTGACGAAGTGTACAGGAAATTAATCAGAATGAAAAACCAAATGAAGAATGGTGGACCAATATGACCGATATCCTATAATTTACTATGGTAACTCTGAGGTAAATAGAAAATATTTACTGAGGTAAAGTCTGGTAAACAGGTAAAGAGTATCAGTAGGGAAAAATAAGCAAAGATCCGTCACACAATTACTAAAGCAACAGTAAGAGGCAAATTCGAGTTTCAACCTCTAGCTCTTCCATAAATAAAGGGACGAGGGCATTGAGTTTTACATCTATCTCTATCTTTTTGTAAAAGATATTTTGTATTCCCTAGAATAAATCTCATGTATTTATGAGATATTTTTGATGTAATTTTTGTATAAGTACTTATCCATTCGAGGTATTGTGGGTGGATTCTATAACATCTCTCTAAATCTATGCTATCAAGCTGAGAAAGCTTTTGTACTCAAATCTGGATTTTTGCTAGAAAAGGAATGAAAGTTGAGGACATTTCATCAGATTCATGTGCGGTATAATTACAAATAAGTATTCTATCCTTGTGATTTTTATGTGCTTTCTATATGTTTCAATGTTCCATGCATCTCAAAACTAAATGGTAAAACAGTCAAAGTATATCAAAATTAGCTTTATTTCTCTCTACTATCAACAATTTACCGTTTAAATGTTTTCTTCTAAACTATCATCGATAAATGAATTCTTAATTGCTCCTCTATTCCTGTAGTTTTTCTCTAATAAGTCCCTAGTATAGGATTCTTAATTTCCCTCTGCTAGTTGACCTATCTTCCATTCCTCTTTCTAATCCTAACTTGAGGGTTCTTGATTGACCTCTAGTTTTGAGTACAACTATCATCCATTCAAGCCCCAAAGTTTGTCTTTACTCTGCTATCCTGCCTGTTGAACTCATACCTCAGCAATTTGACTTGATCCAGTGAATTATCCCTGATTGACTCCATAGCCTAATGGCCTAAAGCCTAGCTTTCCCATTTGTTTTAGAACTCCACCACTCTCAAACAGAACAACCTTTTTGAACATTAATACTAGCCTCAAATCTTTTCAAACATAGCTAAATCATAAAGAGAGAGCCCTCTCTGGACTTAGGTGGGCTAGCACCTAACTCTAAAAGGTTGTTTGTAGTTACCTTGGATCCTTTCCTTATTCCAATAACTTCTAAGGAACATCTTAGTTATAACAGATGGCACAATGTAATTATCTTTCTTTGAAGCCTAATTGAGGTTTCGAAAGTCAACACATAAGTGTATCTCACTGAAATTCTTTCTGATAGGAACCAGGTTTGAAACCCATGTAGAATGTAAAACTTTAAAAATGTTTTGAGCATCTAACAATTTCCTTAATTCCTTCTGAATCAGGGGTTCAAGTGTTGGATGAAATTTTCTTAGTTTTTTTTTAAATGATTTTACCCCTTATTTGATAGGAATGACATGTTGAATTTTTTGTGTATCATATGTCTTTAAATCATCATAATCCTGTGCAAATACATCTCGGTACTATTTGAAGAGGCGAATGAAATCTTGTCATTCTTAAGGACAACAAAATGTATCAAGGTTTACATACTTCAAATCTTCTTTAGTTCCGAAATTGACTTGTTGATGTGATAGTGTTGATATTTGAGTCTATGTGTTCACCAGTCCTCTGAAATGGTTTTGCAGATCATAAATATTTTCAAGAGATACCACTCGTTTCAACATAGTATTCCCCTTAGATGCATGAGATTCATCCTTCAAAGCCTTCTCATGCTCATATTCTTCAACACTTTTATCTTTAAACACATTCTTTTTGGCCATGAAGTGAAATATCTACTGGTCATCATTAACTACACAAAAATTAGTTACATTATAGGCCACATATGGCTTATAAATAATTTCTAAAGAAAAATCATCTTTTAATGGGGATGCTGCAGCAATTGCATTGGCTAATATGTCTACGACAACATTACATATCCTAGGAACAAAAATAATATTAAGTGCTTTAAAAAATGATATGATTTTCCATACCTCTTGTCGATAGGTTTTCAAAGTAGGTGAAACATAGTGAATGCTATTTCGTTCCTGGTAGGTGACAATATCTGAATCACTTGAGATTAAAACATCACACCTTGGTTCTATATATGTTTGGAGATATGATGTAAGGAAGCTAGGCTTCTTGAATACTCATAAAATCTACTTCAAATATGTCAGCTTGGTATTTATGCTATAAATGTTTTTTCTTTGATGTTTTAGACAATGAAATATGGTAGAGACATACTGTTGGCATTATGATTCAGGTGTTGTACTTGATGGCAAACGCCTTCAGGTGGTAAATCAAGAAGGACGCAGGAAATTTTGTTTAGCAAGCGCGTCCCCGCAGGTATTCCATACAGAACCCGCGTCTAGGGACGCCGGCCAGCCGTTCAGAAGGTGCGTCCGCCCAGTGCACACATTTCAAGGTAGAGAAAAACTCGTGGGGGCTTCTTGTGTGGTATCTAGCCGACGGTTGCGTGTTTCTCTGGTGTCGGCTCGTGGTATTGTTCCACGCTTTGGGGAGAAGCTTGCCTATATAAAGCAAAGGAGTTCATTTGGATTAGGCATCATCTTGGTTGATCATCTCTTGGTGTGATCTAGTCCATATCTTTAAGGGTAAATCTTCTAATGGACTACGATCTATATGGCGCATGATCAGATCTGTGGATCTGAGTGTTTGGGTTGGTTCTGAAGTCCTCTTATCTTCTATATCTAAAGGGACGCAGATTCAGTGAAGGGAAAGTGCGCCGGGACGCAGTACAGTAAAGGATCAGGTGCGTCTCTGAAGCGAAGGACGCGGCGCGACTGTGGTATTGGGTGCGTCTCTGAAGCAAAAGACGCGGCGCGATAGTGTTGATGTGTGCGTCGGTCGCAGACAAGCAAAAGGAACAGTGCGTCTGCACGCAGAACAGCATAAGGTATACTGCGTCCAGTCGCAGGCCACAGAAAGAAAATATGCGTCCCTGTCTCAAGATGATCTGTTAACTGTATATTTCTGTTCATAAGGTGTTCTGGGTTGTTTCTGTAATTACTGATCTGATATCTGTAGTAGACTGTATCTGTTGTATACTTGTTGATCATTTTGAAAAGAAGTAGGGGGTTGTAGCTCCCTTCCAGGAGAAGTCTGGAAAACAAGAAAGAGTTGTAGCTCTTTGCAGGTTGCAGCCTGCGTGCTGGTAAAGGACTGCACCAGTACAAAATCATTGTAAAAAGAATTTCTTGAAAGAAGATAGAGACATTATTGCAGCAGGTGGTTTTTCTCCCGCATTGGGTTTCCACCTTACATCTTGTGTTCTTTGGTGTGACTGTCTATTTTCTTTATTCATGCTCATTGTTTTATGGTACTGATATGCAAGAATATTTCAAAAGATCAAATAAGGAAGATTTGGTAAATTGCTAGATAATACTGATTCCCCCCCCCCCCTCAGTATTATTTCCAACAATTGGTATCAGAGCAGGTCCTTCAGAACAGCTTGATCGCTTGAAGGTAGATCGTTCATCATGAGCAACTACGAGAGAGAAGCATCAATCAGGCCACCCGTCTTCGATGGAACAAACTTCAATTATTGGAAGGTAAGAGTTACTGCATATCTTCAATCTCTTGGTACAGAAGTTTGGAACATTGTAGAATCAGGCTATGCCTTTCCTTCAGTTACTCCTACAGATCCAGCTGAGAAAAAGCAGTATGAAACAAATGCAAAAGCAGTCAGCACTCTATTAGGAAGTATATCTCAAACAGAGTTCATGAAGGTCATGCACTTCAAATCAGCATAAGAGATATGGGACAAAATGATCACTAGCTATGAAGGAGATGAACAGGTAAAAGAAGCTAAACTTCAAACTCTCAGGATTCAATATGAGACTCTCAAGATGTATAATGATGAAAGTGTGGCTAATTATTTTCTTCGAGTAGATGAGATTGTTAATTGTATGAAAAATTTGGGTGAAGAAATAAAAGAGACTATAGTAGTTCAAAAGATTCTAAGATCTTTATCTCCCAAGTTTGAATCTAAAGTATCTGCAGTAGAAGAAAAGGAAAATCTCCGTGTTCTCACTATGTCTCAGCTGCATGGAATTCTAACTGCTTATGAAATGAGAAAGGGAGGTCCATCAGATAGAAGGGAAGCTGCTTTTAAAGCATCAGGCAAAGAAGATCACTATGAAGCATGTCATGTTCCAGAAGAAGAGGAAGAAGAATCAAACTTTGTCAGAAATCTTCAAAGGGGTTCTGGAAGGTTCAGAGGTAAGCTACCTTTCAAATGTTTTGCTTGTGGAAGAGTAGGTCATTATGCTGCAAAATGCTCTTATAAGGATAAAGGAAAGGAACCAGTTAGATGGAACAAGAAACAGGGTACAAATAAGAAAAGCTACTACACCCATGAAGATAGCGATGGCTTATCAAACAGTGATGAAGATGAACAAGGTAACAAATATAGATTGTTAATGGCATTTGAAGATGACAATTATGAGGATGCTATAGATGTGGATAACCTTTATGATGAAATTACTAGACTCAAGAGATGTATAGAAGAAAAGAACATGATTATTGATACTCTACAATTTCAGATTGATGAAAAGGAAAAACATCTTGAAAAATTAGAAGGTGAAATTGTTGGTCTTAGAAAAGAAATTGAGAAAACAAAAACTATTAATCTCAAGTTTGTCAAAGGATCTGAAACGTTGAATGAGATTATCAGTGTGTAGCGATCTCCTCTAAATAAGACAGGTCTGGGCTACAATGGAGAAACTTCTCAAGCTTCCACTTCAAAAAGTTATCTTGATGCCGCAAGAAGAAATGAGCAAGAACACAAGGAAGATCATCAGGTAAAGCAGGGACAAACTTCAAACTATCAGGGGCAATCCAGCTTAAGGGTGAACAAAAGCCACAACCAGCCACAGGTAAAACCTTCTCAATTTGGTTCAAGAATAGATGAAAATAGAAATTACAATCAGTCGGCTGGTAGATTCAATAATCGCAGAAACTTCTTCAATGGACAATGCTTTTCTTGCCATAACTTTGGTCACAAAGCAGCCCAATGTGTTGCGTATAAAACAATCATGACTAGGGAAGCTCAAAAACAAAGAAGCATGACAGGGAATACAAAAAGGACCTATAACAATTTTTCAGCTCTTGAAAATGAAGTTGAATGCTCTATTTGCAATAATTTTGGACATGAAGATGTTGAATGCAGAAGCAGGTTTCCGGAAAGAAAGGTACAAGAACAAAAAAGGGAACAAACCTCAGGCACCAAAACATGGAAAATAAAGGAACCTCAAACAGAAAGATGTGGGATAGCATTCTATGCAGAAGGACAAGAAAATCTATGGTACATTGACAGTGGATGTTCAAAGCACATGACAGGTGATAAAGAAAAACTTGAATCTTATTCTAATTTAGAAAAGGGAAAGAAAGTCTCTTTTGGAAATGATACTCCTGCAACTATAAAAGGAAAAGGTATTGCTCCTTTAAAAGAAGATGTTAAGGCTGGAAATGTTTTGTTTGTTGATGGACTAAAGCATAATCTTCTAAGTGTAAGCCAGATGTGTGATCAAAGAACCGAGGTTATATTCAGATCAAATGGATGTCTTGTTCGTGATCTTGATACAGGTAAAACAGTTCTCAAAGGAAAAAGAACTTCAAATAATCTATACATTTTTGATGAAGAACAACAACAATGCTATTTAAGCAAGGATGAAGAGCACTGGTTATGGCATCGAAGATTGGGACATCTAAGTTTCTCACAAATAAGGAAAGCTTGCAAATATCAGGCAGTTCGCGATCTTCCAGATATCAAAATTCCTGACAACACCATGTGCAGATCATGTCAGTTTGGAAAACAGACTAGAACTAACTTTCCAGAGAAAGCAGGATCAGCCAGTATGCCTCTGGAGCTAGTACATACAGATGTATGTGGACCATTCAGAAAAAGAACACCTAGAGGAGAGGAATACTTGATATTATTTATTGACGATTTCTCCAGGTTTGTTTGGTTGGGACTTATGAAGCACAAAGATGAAGCTTTCGAAAAATTCAAATCCTTCAAAGCCTTGGCTGAAAATGAATCAGGTCACAAGATTAAGTGCCTCAGATCCGACAGAGGTGGAGAATTTACTTCAAATGAATTTTTCGATTTCTGTGATGAACATGGAATAAGGAGAGAATTTTCTACAGCTAGAACTCCTCAGCAAAATGGAGTAGTGGAAAGAATGAACAGAACAGTCCAGCAAATGGCTCGTGCTATGCTTGATGAATCAGGAACTCCTGCAACCTTCTGGGGTGAAGCTGCACATGCGGCAGTTATTATTCTCAACAAGACAAATGTTCGAGTGAACAGCACTCAAACTCCTCATGAGCTCTGGAGTGGTAAAACTCCTTCAGTAAAGCACTTCAAAATCTTTGGGAGCAAATGCTATATCAAAAATACTGAGGAGCAGCTTGGCAAACTTGATCCTAGAGCAGATGAAGGAATTCTTCTTGGCTACTCTCCACATAGCAAAGCATACAAATGCTACAATAAAAGACTTGGCAGAATTGTTGAAAGCATTGATGTAGTGGTTGATGAGAAAGGATACATTCCTAGGCAAATACATCGTGAAGACATTGAAGAAGATGAAAGCTACCCTCAAAGACAGAATGATGAAGAAGAAGAACCGCAAGAACAATTTCAAGACGGACCTCACGAAGAAGTAGAAGAAAGAACAAGAATAGAAGAAAAGACTCCATCCAGATATGTTCAAAAGAACCATCCAGAATCTCAGATCATGGGACAAAAGGAAGCAGGTATACAAACTAGAAGAACAGTTGCAGAAGCTTCAAGTTATTTGGCATTACTCTCCTCTACTGAACCACAAAATGTGAAAGAAGCATGCAAAGATGAATGTTGGGTGAAAGCAATGGATGAAGAACTTGAGCAAATCGAAAAGAACAATACTTGGGAGCTGGTTCCTAGACCAAAGGATAAGAATGTTATTGGAACAAAATGGGTGTTCAAAAATAAATTGAATGAAAATGGAGAAGTAATTAGAAACAAAGCCAGACTTGTTTGTAAAGGGTATGCACAGCAAGAAGGAATAGACTTTGAAGAAACTTTTGCTCCTGTTGCAAGACTTGAGGCCATCCGAATGTTTCTTGCTCTCTCAAGTTGTCAGAACTTCAAAGTATTTCAAATGGATGTGAAATCAGCTTTTCTGAATGGAGACTTGGATGAAGAAGTGTACATTGAACAGCCAGATGGTTTCATTCTTGGAAACGATCCAAATCTGGTATGCCGATTAAAAAAGGCTCTCTATGGTCTCAAACAAGCTCCAAGGGCTTGGTACTACCGGTTGGACAAATATCTTCATCAACAAGGTTTCTCAAAAGGTTCAGCAGATAGCAATCTTTATATAAAAGTTGAAAATGACAAATTACTAATACTTGTTGTGTATGTAGATGACATTATTTTTGGCAGTAATGAAGAAGCTATGAGTCAAAGCTTTGCCTCAGTCATGCAGAAAGAATTTGAGATGTCCTTGCTAGGAGAACTGACATACTTTCTTGGTTTGCAAATCCAACAAAAGAAAGGAGGAATCCTTTTATCTCAAACCAAGTATCTCAAGCAGATTTTGAAGAAATATGGCATGGAAGATGCAAAACCAGTATGTACACCCATGGTCACAGGATGTAGTCTCAGTGCAAATGACGAATCTGCAGCAGTTCATCAACCAACCTACAGATCTATGATTGGAAGTCTACTATATTTGACAGGTACCCGACCAGACATCATGCATGCAGTTGGAATAGTTGGAAGGTTTCAGGCAAATCCAAAGGAGACTCATCTTCAAGCAGTAAAGAGAATCTTCAAATATCTTCAAGGGACTCAAAATTATGGCCTATGGTATCCTAGAGATCCAGATCTCACTCTTCATGCTTATACAGATGCAGATTGGGCCGGAAGCGTGGATGACAGGAAAAGCACAAGTGGTGGTGCATTCTTTATGGGTTCTAGACTGGTATCTTGGTTCAGCAAGAAACAGAGTTCAATTGCCTTGTCTACAGCTGAAGCGGAATATGTTGCGGCTGCATCTTGTTGCACCCAACTTCTTTGGATGATGCAGACTTTGCAGGATTATCAAATCACTTGTACACCTCCTATTCCTATCTTATGTGACAACACAAGTGCAATCAGCATCTCAAAGAATCCGGTTATGCATTCAAAAACCAAGCACATACCAATCAAGTACCATTTTCTCCGGGAACAAGTACTTGAACAGAAGGTCAAGTTGGAGTATGTTCCTTCTAAGGAACAAGTTGCTGATATTTTCACCAAACCGTTGCCCAGGGACACTTTTGAATACCTCAGGCAAAAGCTGGGGGTTGTTGATGCATCATCTCACTGTTGACCATCTTCCTATTGATGGTATAGGCTCAGGGGGAGCACATAATGCATTGTTGGCATTATGGAGAAGGAGATCTTGGAAATAGCTGCAATATGTCTCTGTCTTCTTCATGATGGATTTCTGGTTACAATTCTGGAGAAGCATGAGCATAGGGGGAGCATACCCTTTGCTCTTGATGTCAAAGGGGGAGAATGATGAAGCTGAAAGTTTATGTGGTTGCCATCAAGTCCAAAGGGGGAGTTTGTTGGCATTATGATTCAGGTGTTGTACTTGATGGCAAACACCTTCAGGTGGTAAATCAAGAAGGACGCAGGAAATTTTGTTTAGCAAGCGCGTCCCCGCAGGTATTCCATACAGAACCCGCGTCTAGGGACGCCGGCCAGCCGTTCAGAAGGTGCGTCCGCCCAGTGCACACATTTCAAGGTAGAGAAAAACTCGTGGGGGCTTCTTGTGTGGTATCTAGCCGACGGTTGCGTGTTTCTCTGGTGTCGGCTCGTGGTATTGTTCCACGCTTTGGGGAGAAGCTTGCCTATATAAAGCAAAGGAGTTCATTTGGATTAGGCATCATCTTGGTTGATCATCTCTTGGTGTGATCTAGTCCATATCTTTAAGGGTAAATCTTTTAATGGACTACGATCTATATGGCGCATGATCAGATCTGTGGATCTGAGTGTTTGGGTTGGTTCTGAAGTCCTCTTATCTTCTATATCTAAAGGGACGCAGATTCAGTGAAGGGAAAGTGCGCCGGGACGCAGTACAGTAAAGGATCAGGTGCGTCTCTGAAGCGAAGGACGCGGCGCGACTGTGGTATTGGGTGCGTCTCTGAAGCAAAAGACGCGGCGCGATAGTGTTGATGTGTGCGTCGGTCGCAGACAAGCAAAAGGAACAGTGCGTCTGCACGCAGAACAGCATAAGGTATACTGCGTCCAGTCGCAGGCCACAGAAAGAAAATATGCGTCCCTGTCTCAAGATGATCTGTTAACTGTATATTTCTGTTCATAAGGTGTTCTGGGTTGTTTCTGTAATTACTGATCTGATATCTGTAGTAGACTGTATCTGTTGTATACTTGTTGATCATTTTGAAAAGAAGTAGGGGGTTGTAGCTCCCTTCCAGGAGAAGTCTGGAAAACAAGAAAGAGTTGTAGCTCTTTGCAGGTTGCAGCCTGCGTGCTGGTAAAGGACTGCACCAGTACAAAATCATTGTAAAAAGAATTTCTTGAAAGAAGATAGAGACATTATTGCAGCAGGTGGTTTTTCTCCCGCATTGGGTTTCCACCTTACATCTTGTGTTCTTTGGTGTGACTGTCTATTTTCTTTATTCATGCTCATTGTTTTATGGTACTGATATGCAAGAATATTTCAAAAGATCAAATAAGGAAGATTTGGTAAATTGCTAGATAATACTGATTCCCACCCCCCCTCAGTATTATTTCCAACACATACAGTAAGGCCATCCTTCAACATATCTCTTCCCATTGACATCAAAACCTTATTTTGGATGTAGATATAGAAACAATCGAGTACTCGGATCTTGTAGTCCCTAGTGGTAGGTTTCCTAACTGTTGATTTGTGTTTCCACCATTGGCTAATGTTGATTGATTCTACAAGTGCTTAACCTCAGCTTATCCACTGGAATTATATATATTGTGTTAGATACCATGGGAAGAATTTTTCGTTATTGGTGGTATCTGTCACATATGTTAATGGGATCCCTTAATTCCTAGCTATAAAACAATCTCCCTACATGCTCGAGATCAACTCATTCATTTGCATGTAGTAGAGTAGTACCATTGGGACAAGTTGAAGACCTTGGGTCATGGGGTTGCCTCATTCATATTTACTCCTCCAATTTGTTTTAGAGTATGTATTATGTTGTAGCATTTTTTGGTTTTTGTAAGTTAAAATAAATTATTCCAAAAAATGAAAATATTTTTCAAAAAATGTTAAGCTAGGATATGGACAAAAGGAATACTCAATAAAAATTTTAGGAAATATTTTGATAAATATATCCATATCAAAGAAAATGTTAGAATAGATGTCGTAAAAAATGAAGGCAAAAATAAAATGTTAGGTTAGAGTGAAAAGAAAAAGTAATAAACTCTGAAAGTGTTGCAAATCTAAATGCCACTGCATTTACTCTAATTCACTTTTGAAAATATTAGTTGTGTGCAGTTTGTTTAGATGCCACACTAGTTTATTTTATCCAATTATACAGTTTAATCATAATTGGATTTGTTTTAAATTGATTTCCATAGGTAGAAAATAAAATTGGCTCAACAATTTAATCTAAGCCAACGGAGAGAATAAGGTATAGAGGTAGATTATTCATGAAAAGAAAAAAAGCGTCTACTAGCTTAAATGCACCCGATAAAGTGAAAAAAAATGTTAGAGTAAGTAAAGGGTAGGTAGAAGAAAGGTTGTAGAAATACAAGGTTGTTAAAGCATAAGCACATTTATGATGCTTGATCCAATGTTTCAGTGTGTAGAAGCAGTTATTGAAGTGAAAAAATGTTTTCTAGATGATTTGATTAACTTCCCCTCATTTCATTTCATCCCCCACTATATACTTACTAATTTCCCCATTATCTCATCATTTCTTAAGAAAATACCCTTTTCCCTTCATTTTCACCCTTTCCCTTTGGTTTCACACATTTTCCTAGCAAATTACCCTCCAAAGTCATTTCCAACCCAAAACCCCTTTTCCTTAATGTGAAACCCATTCGCCTTTTCAAGAAATCACTTTCCCCTTATTAATTTCCCTATTTCACATAAAAAACCCATAAATACCCCTTATCATAACTTTTATTCCCCCCTCCGCTTTATTTAATTAAACTCAACCATTCATGTTTTTCTCGACAAAACCCTTTTAAACCATAAAACCCATTTATCCTAAGTTTTGTCTCCCCTCACTTTATCTTAATTAACTCCGCAAATTCACCATTTTCCCGATACAAAAACCTTTTAACCCACCACCCTTGGTGCGGTAAATAAACCCAGCTACATTTTAACCTCAATCCCATTGTATTAAAGGCCGCTCGTTATATTTTTAACCCCACCTTGTTCATTAATTAATTACAGTTAAGTGTAATTATACCCCAAGCCCCGCTAATCTCTGCTCGATTGCCCTCCGTGTAGATTCACCACACGATAGCCATTAGATCTTTCACCCCTAGATCTAACGACACAGATCCATATCGCGTGCTCACGATGTTCGATAGTTAAAAGCCTAAGAGCAGGCGAGATTCATGGTTTTGCTCGGGCCCCTTTCGGTTACGTGGCAGCTTTAGGTTAACTCGCGTGCTCTCCTAAAAAGAGCACCCGACGGCCAAAAGTGGTGTGATGAACCTTAATACCACCTCCCCACTTAGGCAAAAAACATCCACTCTTCATTTATTGATTTCCACGCCAAATTTTAAACATTACCCGTTTAAACGCCGAAGACCCTCATTTTCACTCTTTTCGCTCGTTTTTTCACTAAACGCTGCCTAAACCTTCCTACGCCACCCTGAACCTATGCAACCCAATTTTACCTTCGATTACCTTCCAAACACTGCCAAGACTCCATCCACACACTTTCATGTTCCCTGAAACCATTATCACCTCCCCGCAAGCGTTTGTTTTTATTAACTATTGGTTTATTTTTATAGGTGATCATATAAGACGTGGACAAACATTTTTTATACTAGTTAAAAACCTATTTGTTCCAGATTCTCAAGAAACTTATTCAAAAGGCTTCATTTAGCAGGAGTTTTGTGTACAAACAGAAAATCAAGTTTTAACAAGAAACAGAGCAAAAGGAAACAATTTACATAGTAACTACTAAAACAGAGATAAATTAGCCACAACATATTCACCTTTTTACATGAAGTCAAACATGTCTTTTAGTAAAATTCACTTTTACTAAAGACATAAATGCAATATAAGAGTAAAATATGCCAGATAATGTGATTTATTGTGAATGGTAAAAATAAAAGTAGGTGATAGAGCATACAGTTGAAAGACAAATACAGATAAAGTGTATTAGAATAAAGGTCATAAGTAAATATGACATCCATTGTGAAAATAGAACAACATGTAGCTTTTGGAGGAACAGTAAGCCAACTTCAACAATTTTCAGTTTTTTCAACGATAGTCACCAACAGCGTAGCATCAAAATAGTGCCAGATCAACTACCAGACTTTATTTTGATTTTATAATAATCTATTTTTGTAAAAACAATTTAGGGTATTTTCTTAGTTCTACTGTTGTATAAATAAGTCTCTTCATGAGTTATTAAAGGGTTGCACCCTTGATGAAGCATTTGAAAACAATTCATGTACTTGACTTTTCTGGATCCTTAATACAAAGAAAAGGATTCTGACTTTTTTTTTACACAGTTTGTGTTTCCTGTAAGTTTTTCCAGTATTACTCATTATGTTTTTCTTCATATTCTTATGTCTTACGGAGATAACTAGGTAGGAATAATTGTGTTTCAATCTAATCCTATAATATTTTGAAGTGATAATCTATAAAGAGAATGAATTAATGGACTGTTTGTTTGATTAATTCCCTCTTAATCAATAAATCATAAACATCCTCTGTAAGCTTAAGCATATTCTCTTAAGCCTTCTTAACATATTTTAAAGGTTTTCATACTTATGATTATCTAATTTTCAATTTGAAAACTATGATAATCATATTATTTCTCTGTTTCTGCTCGCCACCATACAAGCTATATCACTGTGTGAAATTTTATAGCAGCCCTCTGCTTTCATAGTAATATTATTTAAAATGTTAGGAATTATAGTGTTACATTTGTTTCATACATTGGTCCTCCAAATTAAAACAAAACCCCCAAAACAATTATCTTAGATGCTCAGGCATGATAGCTGACCATTATCATCTCAAAGATACAACATCAATTTTGAGTCGCTGCCGGGGATTCGAATTTCATTACGTTTTCCTGGGGCAACAATAGTCATTATATTCCTTTAAGGTGATTAAAGATCTAGAAAGGTTAAAATCCTTTACCTGGCGACTCCACTAGCCCAAACTGGCACCTTTTAAGCACACCAGATCTCATTCGGAATCTGACTTAGTTAATCCTCTCAGATCATGAAAAAATTCTAAGCCATTTATAAAAGGAAACATCAACCATCTTCTTCTTCCTCTTCAGCCTTTCAGTCTGAAGATTTAGTATCATTTGGTCCTTTTAGTAATATTCCATCTGATCTTGATTGGACACAAATACCTCCTAGGGTTTCTGAACTATTAGATAGGGGAGTTGATTTAGATTTAGTTTTCCTAATTCATTCTTTTGAAACACATCAAGAACCTCCACTAACACCAAGATCACCTAAAACTGAGTCTAACTTGTGTGTTCATTTACCTTAATACAAACCCATAGATTTGATATCACCTACCACTTATTCATTTCCTTCCACTTTTGAATGAACTGAAGCTTCTACTTTTGAACAACCTGAAGAGACCCTCTTTGTATATTCAAATACACTCTTTGAAACAAAAGAGGGTATTAATTCAAAGGTCCCAAATTTAGTTCTTAAGACTCCTTTAAAGTTATTCAGGAGATCCCCTCCTTCTTCACCTCCACATAGTAACACAGCCCCTCAATTACCTTCTTCTACCTCTTCTTCATCTTCTTCTTCTTCATCCACACAAACACCTCACACACCACCTTCTACTATGGAATTACGACCTATTTTATAGGCTAGATATGCAGCTTTAGTCTTACCTTCTAACCTCGATGCATTCCCAGCTGGGTACTTGAAATACCTTCCCAGGTATAATGGAGAAACCGGTCCCTCAACTGAGGACCATCTTCAAGCTTTTCTAGACTTTGCAGACAACATGGATATTGAACAAGAAAATGCTTACATGAGATTTTTTGTACAGTCACTTGAAGGAAATGTAAGAATCTAGTTTAGGTAGTTACCTGTAAATTCCATTAGAAATTGGGAAGAGCTTATAAACATATTTAAAAATCAATGGGGTGTAAAGAAATATCCTCTTTACTTTCTAACTGAGTTTGAAGAACTTAAAAGAAACTTTGGTGAACCTGTCACAGATTTTATCAAAAGGTTCAATAAAATTTATCATAAGATGCCCCCTGATTGTAAACCCCCTGTAATAGCAGCTAAGTCTAGGTTTTCTAAAGCCTTTGACAATGATTTTGTTGTAATTCTAAGAGAGAGAAATTCAAGAACTCTTGAAGATATGCAAAAAAATGCTATAGAGGTGGAAGAAAATAGGGCTGCTTTGACTTCCTTGAAAGCTAAAGAGTAAAAGGCCCAAAGAAAACTCAAATCTATTCAAGAAGCCTCTAGTTCCTCTATTTCTTCTAAGACTAAAATAAAAGATTCTAAAATAGATGAAATAACTTCTCTTATTAGAAATCTACCTAATAGAATTTCCAAGATTGAGACTCAACCTAGGACAGTCCAACAAATAGTTACTAGACCCCAAAATCAAAATCAAGGTCAGTATAAAAGGAATCCACAATCACAAATTCTTCAGATACCTAGTAATGATCATCAGTTTCCCATTCCTTTACTGATAGATGACCAACAACCTAATGAAAATATTATGACTATTAATGAAGATATCAATAACATGGATACTTCTTCTAATCAAATAGTTATTATTCCTCTCTCACAACAAAATCAGGTTCAAGAAGATCAAGAATCCTCACAAGTTTCTAAATACCATGCCTTCTTTGAATTTTTAATTGCAAAGTTGAACAAGAGATATGATCTTTGGCATAGACGTCCCAGCCTTGGAAGACCTCCTAAGGAGACTCAAATAATTGAAACTCGTACCAAAGATGCTGAAACTCAAACAACTATTATTCAACCATTAAATCAGTCAACTGATATTACTCAAAATGATAAAAATGCTTTGACTACATTTAATGTTGAAAAAGAGTTAGAAAGAGTTAAGATCCCAATTCCACTTTCAGAACTTTCCAAAAACCATGGGTATAAAAATCAAGTCTGCAAATGGATAAAAAACACCTTGGTTGATGTTGAAAGTGATATCATTAGTCTGCAAGATGAAAAACCAATAGTTGTCTTTGGTCCTAGCTCATATATGATAGTTGAAATAGTGCCTCCTTTCTATGTAACTCTTAAGACAAATGATTCCATGTTATATAATTGTATGCTTGATTTTGGAGCATCACGTAACCTCATGCCAAAACTTATCATGGACCATTTGAAACTTGACATAACAAGAGCACATCATGACTTGTACACCTTTGATTCTAAAAGGGTGCCCTGCTTAGGATTGATTAAGGATTTAGTAGTCACCCTTGCCAAAATTCTAGTGAAAAGTGCAGTTCTTGATATAGTTGTCACAGATATTGCTCCCAAATTTGGAATGCTTCTTTCTAGGTCTTGCTCTACAAAATTAGGGGGAACTCTTCAGATGGATATGTCTTATTCCACTATTCCAGTTTGTGGGGGAGAACAACTAAGGTTATATAGAGAGGTAATATTTGTGCACACTATTTGCAAAATAGACCAGCCAAGGAACCATCCCATTTATGCAATTGATCAGGATTTTGGTTGCTTTCAACTATCTTCAAACCAAGTACATGAAACTCAAGTTAAAATAGAAGATGTAATTGAAAGTCCTGTACCAAATCAAAATAATGTATGGAAACTATTTTTTTATGGTTCTTGTACAAAAGATGGAGCAGAGGTTGGGGTAGTTTTAATTTCACCAGAAAAAGAAAATATCACCCAATCATGCAAACTTGACTTCGAAGTTACAAATAATGCGGTTCAATATGAAGCTTTCCTTTTGGGACTGCAATTAGCCAAAAACGTAAAGGTTCAAAACTTAAGTTTTTTTACTGATTCAGAACATATTGTCAAACAAGTGAGAAATATTTGCCAGACTAAGCATCCTAGACTTAGGTCTTATCGAAATGAATTTTGGGATTCAGTCAAAAACTTCTTTGATGCTTTTAATTTGACTTATATTCCAAGAGATCTGAATATTCATACAGATGCCTTAGCTCTTTTTTCTAGTTCATTTAAAATTCCTGATCAGACCAATGTACTCTATCAAATACAAGTCAAGTATAGACCATCCATCCCAGACAATCTAAAACACTGGCAGGTATTTGAAGATGATGAACAATTGAAATCTTTTCTGCATGTTATAGATAAATTTTCAGGTCTACAAATTGATGAAGATAGAACATAAATAAATGAAAATAAAAATGGGAATGATACTTCAAATTTCAATTCAAAAATTGCTGATCATGACATTATTCAATTGTCTAACAATTTTATTCAAAAAGGCCTCATTCCTTTAGAAAAATTGTTTGATCAAAATGATGTCCTCCGAAACCCTCAATCCATTTCTTCACAAGATGACATAGCAGAAATTAATATTGGAACAAATGACAATATTAAAAACATCAAAATCTGTGCATCCCTAGATCCTGAGATCAAATCTCAATATCTTAAGTTACTTCAAAATTATAAGGATGTTTTTGCATGGACCTATGCTGATCTAAAAACCTATGATACTTCATTAATACGACATAAGATTCCTTTAAAGCCAGAAGCAGTTCCTTATCAATAGAAAATTAGGAGGATGAATCCAGCTCTTCTACGAACTGTAGAAAAGGAAATTAAGAAAATGCTAGATGCCCAAATCATTCTCCCTCTTAGATATTCTAATTGGGTTGCAGATTTAGTTCCTATTAGAAAAAAGAATGGAGAAATCAGACTCTATGTGGACTTTAGAAATTTGAACAAAGCATCATTAAATGATAACTATCCTTTGCCCAAAATGGATCAGTTACTTGAAATGGTTTTAGGAGCACAAATACTTTCTATGCTTAATGGTTTTTTAGGCTATAATCAAGTAAATGTTAATTCAGTAGACCGAGAGAAGACAACCTTTACTACACCCTCGGGTACATTCATGTATGCTAGAATGCCATTTGGCTTATCCAATGCTGGAGAAACATTTCAGAGAGCTACGAATGTAGACTTTGTGGGTCAGGTAAATAAATTTGTGGTCATTTATCTTGATGACATAGCTGTTTTTTCTAAATCTGATCAGAAACATCTAAAGCACTTGACGAAGGTTTTTGACAGGTGTAGAAAATTATGAATATCATTGAATCCTAAAAAGTTTTTGTTTGCTCTCAAAGAAGGAAAACTGCTGGGCCATATAATTTTAGAAAAAGGAGTGGTGATTGATCATAGGCATGTGTCTGCCATTAAAACATTGACCTTACCTAGAAACAAGAAGGAGATTCAAGCTTTTCTAGGAAAGATTAATTTTTTAAGGAGATTCATCCCAAATTATGTTGAGAATGTAAAAGATATAACTGACATGCTTCAAAAATATCATGAAGTTAAATGGAATGTCTCTTCTAGGCATTCATTTGATCAGATCAAGAAAGATATCTCTGAATGATCAGGTGATCATGTCCTAAGTGGAAAAAATGCTCAAATTTTGAATTGCTCAGAATTGGTTGAAACTAGAATGATAGGATAGGCCTCGTCGAAATGATCCTATAGCCATGAACAACACTGAAATCCGAAATTGTATGTGAAAGTTATTCAAGTTTGAAAATTCACAATTTCATGCACAAGTCTAGTTTGACTTGGGTTGACTTGGATTAAAAAAATATTAAAAAAAGAATATTCCACAAAATATTCGATGGAATATTCCTTCTTCATCCAATCACAGATCGACATTTGTCAACCCTAGATTGCACAGTGGATATACTATGGATTTCAATGGCCAATTAATGGGCACCACGTGGCCCCAATATTGCAAATTTTTCATTGGAAAAAGTTTATGGAGCTGGCAGGATTTGACCTCGGGTAGGGTGGCCACCAGCCCATAGGCCCAACCAGCCCACTCACATACTATGGATCTTACGTGTATTTGAATTTTGAATATGGTGCGGGTGGCGGTAAAGGGGGCTAGCCCCCTTATAATAGAACCTTGGCGCGGAACCAAAGGACTAAGTTGATGGATAAACAAAAACTCCAAACGGTTAAGTTATATGCAGAGTCTATCACATGGAACCGGCAGAGGTTATGCTAGCCATTATATGCCACGGTCTTTAGATCGTCGGCTCCATGGTTCCGTCGGCGATCGGGTAGTTAGTCCATGTGACCACTACCCCCTCTAACATTTATTGCCACCCAAACCATGCAACCAAAAATAGAGCAAAGTCTTCCATTTTAGTCACTTTTTCCAAAATTAGCGGGGTTAACTGTAGTTACTCCAAGTTTAGTGGAGTTTTCTTAGGCCAACTTGGGAAAAACTTCAGTTGGTCATAAATTTCACTAGGGAGAACCTTTTTGAGCAATTTTTTATTTTGTTTTGGGTATTCTAAGCATTCTAGGGCCAATGGAATAGGTTGCAGAGCCAACAGAGTTCATATCTAGGTACATTTTAAGCAAAGAAGATTGGAGAGCCATTAGGGCCTAGGGAGTGTTGGAGCTGTATTAGGCTATGGTTAACCAATGGAGGTGAAAAAAAAGCCATTCTTGACTATTTTCTATGTTCTGAACTCATTTCCATAGCTTATTTTTCCTGTTTAGGCTTTCTTATCACTATATAACCAATTTGAGCATCTAATAAGAGCAAGGACACGCCCATTTGGGGTCCTTGGACTCGGCAGATATAGCCCAGGAGGGGTGAACTGCCTTATCAGCTACTGTGTTATATTATGTGATTTTATATTGTTGTGTTTTTTAGATTTGATATGCTAAATAGTAAAATGAAATAACACTCCTTCACACATAAGACTTAGAAATTTACCAAAAACACTTTGTTTCAATTGCAAGACATGAGTAACAATTTGCACATATAATTTAATGGAAATTAATACCTTGAACATCAAATAAAAGTAGTTTCATTTTCAGATTAGTTGGTATTAGAGCTAAAGTTTTGAGTATTAGTTTTGTGCAAAGATATTTTTTATTGTTTTGCAAGTTTTAATGCTTATGAGGCTTAAACTTCAAAGAGGGAAAGGACAATTGTTTAGAGCACAAGATAATCCTCAACCAAGGAGGGCCAGGGTGCCATTATCTCCACCTTCTATTCACCCTCAATGGCCTTCAAAGAAGCTTCAAGTATGTCTGAGGGAAGGAGAAGTTCCTGAAGACATGGATACAAAAGAAGAAGAACAGGTATTCAAAAAAGCTTTTTTGGACATGACTCAGATAGTAAGAATATTATACCAGGAAAGGAATGATAGGTTGATTGGAGAAGGGTCTAAATATTAGAAAGAAGGAGAGGGCTCTTCAAGAGGAAAGAAAGGTGATGATAATTCAAAGAAAGGACATGGAGGAAATGGTGATCCACCATCCCCATCGTCATCCTCTTCCTCTACATCTTCATCCTCTACCTCAGTAAATCAACCTCATAAGCTTAAATCTTCTGGAGGAATTCCATTTTTAAAGCTAGATGTTAAATTTGAATTACCCATGTTTAACGGTGAAGTCAATTCAGAGAAACTTGAAAACTAGATAAGACACTTGGAAGTTTATTTAAGGATACAGAACTTACAGGATGATGACACCAAGATTCAATTAGCCTCATTAAGGATGGAAGGAGCAGCATTGGTATGGTGGGAAGCCAAGACCAAGGATGAAATTTGAAAACATGGTAAGCTTACTTTATCATGGGTTGAATTTATTTCTGCAATTAAGAAGCAATTTTATCCTCTTGCTCATTCACAAGAGGCTATAATGAATTGGCAAAGTTTTAGACAACTTAAAGGACAAAGTGTTCAAGAATACACTCAAGAGTTTAGGAGAAGAGAATTGTTGTTAGGAGTAGACTTACAAAGTCAAGATACTTTGCTGAAATATATAGGTGGTTTACATAATTTCCTTGTACATACTATCCTTATGTTCAATCCTACTAGTCTAGTCGAAGTTTGTGTACAAGCTACACATTTAGAGACTAGAGGGAAAAACACTTTTGATGGAAATGAGGATAGTGATTTTAAAGTCAAAGGAAGAAAAAGGATTGCAAACTCTAGAAAGGAAAAAGGGAAATTCTTTTGCAAGAGATGTTCAAAAACAAGCCACGATGAAGACCACCATTGGAAGCTTCATCTGGAGTTGAAACGAGAGAAATATAAAACCAAAGAAAAGGGAAAAATTGTAGCAACTGTTGAACATGACTTAGGGTCTGAATGAGGTGATGAGACAAAAAGTATCGCCATGGTATTAAAGAACATAAAGGGGAAATAGGTTGTACAAGAAACAAATCCCAGTTCTAGCACATTAAACTGTCACAAAGGAACTCAAAATGAAAAGAGGAGGATAGAGCTATTTCATGTGAGGATAATCTCAACCACACAAAGATAGACACACTTTTTGATAGTGGGTCTCAATCTAATCTCATCTCAGAAGACTTGGTCAAACAGCTAAAACTTGAGACAATTCCATTATCCACTTGGGTGGATATGCAAGGATGCAAACTTACAAGTCTAGAAGAAGTGCATCTTGCACTTCGCTATAACAACTCGTTATGTTGATTGGGTTGAACTGGATGTAGTACCGCTTGACATTATAGGTGTTGTGTTGGGTAGTCCATATTTATTTAACAGAAAGGCAATCTTCCATCACCATGAGAATAAGTATCACTTGTTCAAGGATGGAAAAGAGTACATTTTTAGAGCACATAAGAAGAAGCTAGAATATTCTTTAGTCCATGCAGGGAAATTGAAAAGGCTAGTTAATGCAAGTCAAAATATGACTTTGTTGATGGTTAAACAACAAGATTTTGTACAATTTCCTTTTCATATTATTGCTGATATAAATGATGATATGTTTCAGTCTGATAAAAGTTCATCTTTGAAAGAAGATGACAAAAGGTTGCACAAGATACCTTTGGTGTTGATCGGTGCAAAGAATCAAGTGTCGGTGCAAAGCGGTGCAAGATTCCATGAGAAGGAAAGGCATGCAATCAAAGAGGGAAAATAGTTCAACATGGGTCAATGTTGGTTTCAAAATGGTAGATTG
The DNA here is from genome assembly GCA_031772625.1 of Pinus tabuliformis. Lineage (NCBI taxonomy): Eukaryota > Viridiplantae > Streptophyta > Pinopsida > Pinales > Pinaceae > Pinus > Pinus tabuliformis. Next base: position 937,740,347 of record CM062818.1, read on the forward strand.
GTATGGCGAGAAAATTGGTTGGGATTCGGCACAAGTACAGGGCTCATTCAGAAAACATTCGCCATGTGAATAGTTGGCAAGGTGAACTTTATTTTAAGTCTTCTTTGTAGTTTGACCATTGAATAAATAGTATGCTTTCTGCAAATATAGTTGTTGTTTTGCAAATTTCAAGAATTTAAATCATGACTCAGTCAATTTTAGCAACGATTGGTTAGTGAATTCAAGGGAAAATTTATTTTTTATGAGAAGCTCAATTTGATGAAGTCGGTAAGATTTCAAATATTCAATGTTGGAAGAGTGGAGAATCAGTATCCTCATCTTCATTTTTGGTAATCAGAGAGCTTTTGGGGTCCAAAAGCTTCCCATTTCGGAGGTGTGATCAGGTGATCATGTCCTAAGTGGAAAAAATGCTCAAATTTTGAATTGATCAGAATTGGTTGAAAATAGAACGACGAGATAGACCTCGTCAAAATGATCATGTAGACATGAACGACACTCAAATCCGACACTGTATTTGAAAGTTATTCAAATTTGAAAATTCACAATTTCATGCAAAAGTCAAGTTTGACTTGTGTTGACTTGGACTAAAAAAATATTAAAAAAAGAATATTCCACAGAATATTATGGGAATATTCCATAGAATATTGCATGGAATATTCCTTCTTCATCCAATCATAGATCGACATTTCTCAACCCCGGATTGTATAGTGGATATACTGTGGATTTCAGTGGCCAATTAATGGGCACCACGTGGCCTGCCCGGAGGCCGCCATGTGGCCCCAGGATTGTAGATTTTTCATTGGCAAATGTTTATGGAGCTGGCAGGATTCGACCCCAGGTCGGGTAGCTGCCAGCCCACAGGCCCGATCGACCCACCTACATAGTAGTTCTTAACATACTATGGAGCTTACGTGTATTTGAATTTTGAATATGGTGCGGGCGGCGGTAAAGGCGGCCTACCCCCTTATAATAGAACCCTAGCGCAGAACCAAAGGACTAAGCCAATGGATAAACACAAACTCTAAACGGTTAAGTTATATGCGTAGTCTCTCACATGGAACTGGCAGAGGTTACGCTAGCCATTATATGCCACGGTCTTTAGACGGTTGGCTCCACGGTTCCACTCACGGTGGGGTAGTCAGTCCATGTGACGACTACCCCCCCTAACATTTATTGCCACCCAAACCGTGTGGGCAAAACTAGAGCGAAGTCTGCCATTTTAGGCCCTTTTGCCAAAATTAGTGGGATTAACTGCAGTTACTCCAAGTTTAGTGGAGTTTTCTTAGGCCAACTTGGGAAAAACTTCAGTTCGTCATAACTTTCACTAGGGAGAACCATTTTGAACGAATTTTTTATTTTATTTTGGGTATTCTGAGGATTCCAGAGCCAATGGAATAGGTTGTAGAGCCAATAGAGCTCATCTTTAGGTACTTTTTGAACAAAGAATCTTGGAGAGACATTAGGGCTTAGGGAGTGTTGGAGCTGTATTGGGCTATGGTTAACCATTGGAGGTGAAAAAAAGCCATTCTTGACTGTTTTCTGTGTTTTGAACTCATTTCCATAGCGTATTTTACCTGTTTAGGCTTTCTTATCACTGTATAACCAATTTGAGCATCTAATGAGAGCAAGGACATGCCCATTTGGGGGCCTTGGACCCAGAAGATGTAGCCCAGGAGGGATGAATTGCCTTATCAACTACTGTGTTATATTATGTGATTTTATCTTTCTACATTTTTTTAGATTTGATATGCTAAACAGTAAAATGAAATAACACTCCTTCACACATAAGACTTAGAAATTTACCAAAAACACTTTGTTTCAATTGCAAGACATGAGTAACAGTTTGCACATATAATTTAATGGAAATGAATACCTTGAATAGAAAATACAAGTAGTTTCATTTTCAGATCACTGAAGCTCCCACCTTGGCCAACCCTGATTACACTAAACCATTTAGTATCTTTTCCTTTGCCTCAGAAATAACCCTTGCTGCTGTTCTACTACAAAAGAATGAAGATTCCCATGACCAACTCATAGCCTTTTCAGTAAGGTTATGAGAGATGCCGACCATAAGTATGAAATAATTGAGAAACAATCCTATGCCCTTATTCAAGACCTGAAATAATTTAGGATGTATTTCCTACATTCTCATATTATTGCTTATGTTCCTAACAGTGCTGTGAAAATCGTTTTAACTCAACCAGAGATTGATGGAAAGAGAGATAGATGGATCACTCAAATACTGGAGTTTGATCTAACTATCAAAACTAGAAAGCTAGTAAAAGGCCAAGAATTAGCTAAGCTTCTAGCTGAATCCAACTGTAAATTTCTTGGAATCAATTATGTTTTAGAGATACAAGGGAAGAATCCACAAGAACCTTCCCAAACTTCAGATAGGAATAATACACAAGAACCTTCTATCCTTGCAGAAGGGAAGAATCCATAATAACCTTCCCTTCATCTTGAAGAAAAGAATCCACAAGAACCTTCTCAAACTTCAGATAAGAAGAATACACAAGAACCTTTTGTCCTTGCAAAAGGGGAGAATCCACAAGAACCTTTCCTTCATGTTAAAGAAAATAATCCATAAGAACCTTTACCTTCAAATCAGATCCGGCCTTTATACATTGATGACAAATTTCTGTTGTGAGATTGGTAACAAGACATTGTAAATTTCTTGATCCATTTTGAATGTCCAGCATCATTCTCCAAACGCCAGTGTAAAATTCTCAAACTGAAAGCAGTCGAGTACTGTATCATAAATGCAAATTTGTACTGGAAAGACCCACTAAATATTTTGGTATTATGTTTAACAGAATCAGAAACTGAAGGAATCATTGACCAGTTTCATACAGGATTTTGTGGAGGACATTATGCTTGGAGAGCAACAACATATAAGATATTAAGGGGAGGAGTTTATTGGCCAACATTGTTCTTACAAGTAGGAGCAAAGTTCAGAGGTTGTGTTCCTTGTCAAATGTTTGTTGGTAAGCAAACATTAGCAGCTCTTCCACTGGTTCCATCAATAGTCTTAGAACCTTTTCTCCAATGGGGATTAGATTTTGTTGGAGAGATTCATCCCACTTCAAGTAATCATCATATATGGATCCTCACTGCAATAGACTACTCCACTAAATGGGTGGAAGCAATTCCAGTGAGAAATGCTACTAATTCAGTAGTAATCAAATTTATTGAAGAGAACATCTTATCTAGATTTGGTTGCCCAACTCAAATTTTCACTGATAATGCAACAACTTTTTCTAGTGTTAAATGATTGAAATTTCCAGAAATATCAGATTCTATTATATCATTCAACTCCATATTACCCACAAGGTAATGGCCTTGCAGAATCATCAAATAAAAGTCTAATAAAGGTAATAAAAAAGACTGTAGCAAATCATAAATAGAGCTGGGACTCTCATTTAATTTATGCAGTATGGGCAAACAGAATTACTCCAAAGAGATCTACTGGAAAATATCCTTTCTAGTTATTTTATGGGAAAGATGCAATCTTCCCTACCAATTTGGCCTTCCCTATTTTAAAATTCATACAGGATTCAATAGATGAACCTTATGATTTTTCAAGGAGAATAAATCAGATTATTGAACTAAATGAAAACAAAGGTGGAGTTCTATACAAATTGAAAAAGTATCAGAATAAGATGAGGAGCATGTTTGACAGAAGAGCCAGGGAAAGGGACTTCAAGGAAGGTGATCTAGTTCTAAGATGGGATTCTAGGAGAGAAGAAAAGGAAAACATGGCAAGTTTGAAAACCTGTGGTTTGGACCTTTAGCAATTGCTGAAGTGAAGGGAAAAAACACTTTTGTGCTACAAAATCTTGAGGGGCTATATTCCACTTATCCTGTAAATGGAAGGTTTCTCAAACATTACATTTGGTACAGAGAAGTTGAAGTAGATGTCATTACTACCATTGTAAAAACTCCGGTTTATTTTACTTTTCAAGTTGTCAGTGTGATTTTTTATAGAAAAAGACTCCATAGCCCAAAGAGAAGGCACATGGATCTATATGTTCTCTGCATTCTATAGGAGAAAGCAGTCCCCATATGGAGCTGATGTTGTAGCATTTTTTGGATTTTGTAAGTTAAAATAAATTAGTCCAAAAAATGAAAATATTTTTCAAAAAATGTTAAGCTAGGGTATGGACAAAAAGAATACTGAATAAAAATGTTAGGAAATATTTTGATAAATATGTCCATATCAAAGAAAATGTTAGAATAGATACCCTAAAAAATGAAGGCAAAAATAAAATGTTAGGTTAAAGAGAAAAGAAAAAAGAAATAAACTCTGAAAGTGTTGCAAATCTAAATGCCACTACTTTTACTCTAATTCACTTTTGAAAATAATAGTTGTGTGCAGTTTGTTTAGATGCCATACTAGTTTATTTTATCCAATTATACAGTTTAATCATAATTGGATTTGTTTTAAATTGATTGTCATAGGTAGAAAATAAAATTTGCTCAACAGTTTAATCTGAGCCAATGGAGAGAATAAGGTATAGAGGTATGTTATTCATGAGAAGAAATAAAGGGTCTGCTAGCTTAAATGCACCCAATAAAGTGAAGAAAAAATGTTAGGGTAAGTAAAGGCTAGGTAGAAGAAAGGTTGCAGAAATACATGGTTGTTAAAGCATAAGCACATTTATGATGCTTGATCCAATGTTTCAGTGTGTTGGAGCAGTTATGAAAGTGAAAAGATGTTCACTAGATGATTTGATTAACTTCCCCTCTTTTCATTTCATTCCCCACCACATACTTACTAATTTCCCCATTATCCCATCATTTCTTAAGAAAATACCCTTTTCCCTTCATTTTCACCCTTCCCCTTTAGTTTCACACATTTTCCTAGCAAATTACCCTCAAAAGTCACTTCCAACCCAAAACCCCTTTTCCTTGGTGTGAAACCCATTCCCCTTTGAGTAAATCACTTTCCCCTTATTAATTTCCCTTTTTCACCTAAAAACCCATAAATACCCCTTATCATAACTTTTCTTCCCCCCTCCACTTTATTTAATTAAACTCTGCCATTCATGTTTTTCTTGACAAAACCCTTTTAACCCATAGAATCCATTTATCCTAAGTTTTGTCTCCCCCTATTTTATCTTAATTAACTTTGAAAATTCACCATTTTCCTGATATAAAACCTTTTAACCCACCACCGTTGGCGTGTTTAACAAACTGAACTACATTTTAACCCCAGTCTCATTGTATTAAAACCTGCTCGTTATATTTTTAACCCCACCTTGTTCGTTAATTAATTACAGTTAAGTGTAATTATCCCCCAGGCCTCGCTAATCTTTGCCCGATTACCCTCTGTGCAGCTTCACCGCATGATAGCCGTTAGATCTTTCACCCCCAGATCTAACGACCCACATCCATATCGCGCGCTCCCAATGTCCGACAGTTAAAAGCCCGAGAGCACGTGAGATTTGTGGTTTTTCTCGGGCCCCTTTCGGTTACATGGCAGCTTTAGGTTAACTTGCGTGCTCTCATGAAAAAACCACTCGATGGCCAAAAGCGATGCAATGAACCTTAATATCGCCTCCCCGCTTAGTCCGAAACCATCCACTATTAATTTATCGATTTTCGTGCCAAATTTTAAACGTTACCCGTTTAAACATCGAAGACCCTGGCTTTCACTCTTTTCGCTAATTTTTTCACTAAACGCTACTAAACGCTTCCTAAACCTCCCTGTGCCACCCTAAACCTCTGCAACCCAGTTTTACCTTTGATTACCTTCCAAACACTACCAGGACTCCATCCACACACTTTCCTGTTCCTTGAAACCATTATCACCTCCCTACAAGCCTGTGTTCTTATTAATTATTGGTTTATTTTTGCAAGTGATCATATAAGACATGGAAAAATAGTTTTTATACTAGTTAAAAACCTGTTTGTTCAAGATTCTCAAGAAATGTATTCAAAGTCTTCATTTAACAGGAGTTTTGTGTACAAACAGAAAATCAAGTTTAAACCAGAAATAGAGCAGAAGGAAACAATTTACACAGTAACTGTTAAAACAAAGATAAATCAGCCACATCATATTCACCTTTTTACATGAAGTCAAACAGGTATTTTAGTAAAATTCACTTTTACTAAAGACATAAATGCAGGATAAGAGTAAAAGATGCCAGATAATGTGATTTACTGGGACTGGTAAAAATAAAATCAGGTGATAGAGCATACAGTTGAAAGACAAATATAGATAAAGTGTATCAAAAGAAAGGTCATTAGTAAATATGACATCCAGCGTGAAAATCGAACAAAATTTAGATTTTGGAGGAATAGTCAGCCATCTTCAACAATTTTCAGTTTTTTCAGCGATAGTCACCAACAATGCAACATCAAAATAGTGCCAGATCAACTAGTAGTCTTTATTTTGATTTTATAATAATCTATTTCTGTAAAAACAATTTAGGATATTTTCTTAGTTCTATTGTTGTATAAATAAATCTCTTCATGAGTTATTAAAGGGTTGCACCCTTGATGAAGCATTTGAAAAGTTTTGATGTACTTGACTTTTCTGGATCCTTAATACAAAGCAAAGGATTCTGAATTCTGTTTTACACAGTTTGTGTTTCCTATAAGTTTTTCCAATATTACTCATTATGTTTTTCTTGATATTCTTATGTCTTACAGAGATAACTGGGTAGGAATAATTGTGTTTCAATCTATTCCTATAAGCTTCTGAAGTGATAATCTATAAAGAGAATGAATTAATGGACTGTTTGTTTAATTAATTCCCTCTAAATCAATCAATCATCAACATATTTTGTAAGCTTAAGCATATTCTCTTAAACCTTCTAAACATAGTTTAAAGGTTTTCATACTTATGATTATTTAATTTTCAATTTGAAAACTGTGATAATCATATTATTTCTCTGTTTCTCCTCACCATCATACAAGCTATATCACTGTGTGAAATCTTATAGCAACCCTCTTCTTTGATATTAATATTATTCAAAAGGTTAGGCATTACAGTGTTACATTTGTTTCATACATTGGTCCTCCAAATTAAAACAAAACCCCCAAAACAATTATCTTAGATGCTCTAGCATGATAGCTGACCATTATCATCTCATAGATACAACATATTATCTACTTCGAGGGCCATAATTGGGGTAAATCACATCAATTTCCATCCCTACTGATAGTTACAGTGTCTGAGATATACATTGTATCATGACTAGTCCTTGATGACATGAGTCTATAGTATGTTGTTTGGGTGGCAATGATCTATTCTCTTAATACTGAATATGGGTATTCCTACCTCAAGAATCTGATTTATATGTATATTAATATGATTTATGTAGCCTTTATAGGTCTTTTATCCATGGTCTCTCCCTCCACCTCACTCACTGGTCTTATTATTATAGTTAATTTCAACCATCAACTTCTCTTCTAAACTCATACATTAGAGGGCATCCATAATAGCTCAAAAAACTAGCCCATTAGATCTACTAGAAGGGAAAATAATATTGAATTCAAAGCCAAGATACCAAAATTGATTTTTGGAAAGCTCCAAAATTCTCCTCTACAGTTATAACCAAGCAACACTAGGATAAACAATGATTTGTATACGCTGGATTAAAGTAACAAAGAAACAAAAATGCCACAATTACACTGTTATGGAGAAAGAGAGAAAGAAATTTCATGGATAAGAACGCATTGGGTAAAAATTGATCACTCATAAAGTATGAGGATCAAAGGACCAAACATGGTAAAAAATATGTCTACATTAAATGTGATCACTACCTAATAAAATCTATAAAATCAAGCTCTCCATAGATCACAAGAGAGGAAAAATAAGCATACATTGAAGTGCTATTGGAATTTTCACTCATATTATTATCTATGATAATCCATCATTATAAGTCCAATAGATAATGATTATTGGTGAGGAAATATAGAGAAGAATAACGAGAGTGTGTGACTATGTACAAAGTATTAATGTTATAATACAAACAAAATAACTCCCCCCTGCTATCTCATTTTCTCATGTTATTCTCTTATATTTACATGATGATTATGAATGTGTATTATATGTTATTCTAATAGTTCTTTCAGGGCATAGGGTTTAGTGAATTTATATTGTGTGTTGGTTTTAGGGAGAAGGACATGAGTGTATATCTTTGAAGGTTTCCCCTCAAGCTGGCTACATCAACTAGAGAACTTTCTCGTGATAGAAGGTATGTTATGTTATTCTCTATGTGATTTATAGTATAGACATGCATGCATTGGGAATTTCTTATTGTTGTGCTTTGACATCAGCACCCTAAATCTGGATAGGCCTTTAGTAGGCCTACGGTCTAAAGTAACTTGTTACTGCAAGCGAAATTCTCCCTCAAACAATAATTTTAGAGATATGATATGAGGAATTTAGAGTTCTTGAATTCTCCTAAAGCATGCTTCAAATAGGTAAGCTTGCATTTTTTCTATAACATTATTTTTGATATATTTTAGACTGTAAAATATAGATGAAAAATAGAAGAGATATCTAGGTATCTTGTCACGCGGAAAGAGTCGTTAGTGCGGACACAACCGACCTTCCTAGAAAGCCTAAGACTCTCTAATGAAAAACAAGACAAATAAGAGCAATCCTTCCCTAAATATGCTTTTACAATATGAGAAATCAAGTGTTTAGATCCTACCTGTAATCCAACGTTGTTGTAGTAGTCCAGCTTCGTTGATCCGGATGAGCTCCTCCTTCCCTTCGAAACCTGCATTCACCAACAATCAAACGATTAAATAGCACCTGAATATCACATAAAATAAAACATATTTAACATATAGACCAAGGAGTATATGAAACAACTCATTAATAACAAATTGTTGAGAAGAATGGACTAATTTGTATTAAAAGGTAACAAAAGGAACCATTACAACCTGAGCCTTGGTGTTGTGCAAGCTCCTCCCAGGGTCCACAAGAGTTCTCCCTTACTCTGATCAGCTCACCCACCTCCCAATGGAAACAAGTAAAGATGGTAATCTCTCCTCACAAGCTTCTACAAGGAAGTCCTAATTCCAGCAGCATCTACCCTTAGGAATGTTCAGCTTTCAACCTCCCCTTCCTTGGCCCAATGCCTGTATTTATAGTGCTCTAGAGGAAGTTATTCAGGTCCACCATCAATGGGATAAGTCCCTCTTTGGATGGGATAGCTCCCCTATTGATGGGATAAGTTCCTCTTCGGTAGGGGTACATGAACCATCTGGAGGCGCTTCATACACGTCAAACATACTTCTAGAAGACTCTAGAAATGACCACAAGTAACTTTTTTGGAGTGAAACTTGCGCCTTTTGACCTTTACAGGAGTACGCACCCATCCCTTTACATACAGAGTGTACAAGTACGCAGGTGTTGTGAACTTGGGTTGCGTACCCGCAGGTGAGGCTAAGAGAAACTGCGTACCAGAGATAATTGACTTTTAAATGACTTTTCTCTCTTTCTTGAAGTTTGACATGGAAAGCCGAGGCATGAGACTTGCCAAGGAGGATAGTATGATAGTGGATGGAGCCATACTAACTGCAAATAGTCATGGTGACATTTTTTAGTGTAACAGATTGCCCCCTAAAGTGCGAAGCCTATAGTAGATTAGGGTTTTTATGATCTAGGAAGGGTGAAGTACTTTATCATTTCAAGGAGTATCTTGCGGAGGACCCGGTCAGAACCTGCAAATATTCAACACAAAATACATATATAAGATGATATCATCGCTGAGGTAGGCATTCCCATACTCAGATTGAAAACTTTAACTAACAATCTAACTACTGCTCTGATACAAGAATGATTTTGCAGTACATCACAATCATAGACTTTTGTAGACACAGTATGGACGTAGCCATCTGTTTATGATTAGTCTACTGTATAATGAATACAAAACTCCTCGCAGCCTGGATGGTGGAAACTAGATCCAGGGTCTTCATTTCTACCTCCCGAATTGGTACGATTCTATCCATGCGAATAAATGAGTTGATGTCGAGCATGGTAGAAACCACTTGATTACCAGTCAATGATGTAAACCGTTAACAAGTGTGAGAGAGACCACCAGTGATTTCAATGGTTCTCAAAGTACCCAGTACAATCCATGAAATGTGAATGAATGAGTTGATGTCGAACACATCACGGAATCCTCTGATCGAAAGTCAATGATGTAAACTGTCGTCAAAGGCGAGAAACCTGCCATTGATGCATGCAGACTTCAAGGTACTGTTGATTTCTAAGTCATCTTTCCAGATAATGTGCTGGTGTCGATAGAAAGCGACCCGTTGTAGGGAAGCCCACAACACGAAATCATTGTTCAAGTTGAAGAAATGTTGCTGTAAGGACTGACTCAGGGATGGTCAAATGGATGACAAGTATTTTGCATATGAATGGTTTATTTGTAGAGACCTCTTGAACACATAACAACACGACAGATGGTTTGGTGACGATTGACCCAAAGTTAATACCCGGAAACGGTTGAAGACTTTCAAAGTGGCTTGATCAACTTTTAAGGCAAAGGATTTCCCAACCCAGGTGAATGAAAAGTGTCGTGTTCAAGAGCGGTGATAAGGTTCTTCTATAACAAAGGATGACAAATTGGTTCATTCTTCTCTCTTTTCCCCCACCATTTCTGGCAAGTACCTCTTTATTTTTTACAAGCTTGAGGAGGATAACATATGCTTGATTATAAGCTCATCCTTCAGATGAGTCCAACTTAGTTTAGATTCGGACCCTAAGAAGGAGTGGTCTGTTCCTGTTTGTAATCGAACAGGTCCTTTACTGTGAAATTTTAACGAGTCCAGTATAGGAGAAACTCGGCGTTTTTCATATTTAGAGAGTCTGAAAAAACTAAAGAAGACTCCACGGTGAACTTTTTCGTAAATTTGTGTCTCCCAAGCCCGAAAAAGTATAAAATAATACCTGAGAGAACCGCTTGATCTTACGACCAAGGAGTACTTTCATGATTAGTGTCTCTGACCTGAAAAGTAAAAAGCGATCAAGGACACGTCGTTTTATTTCCGTATCAAGTTTGAAACGACAAAAACCCGGCAATCTTTTCCTGTTTTTACAGTCAGAAAAGGGCTATAAGGGGACCGTCTTTTAATTCCGTTTTAACGAGTGTAAAAGAAACGCTCGGCAATCTTTTCATATTTTAGGAGTCAGAAAAGAGCTTAAAAGATGACTCTGATGTTTTGGTTCGTGAAAAATGATGATTTTACTCTAAAGTCCTTTTGTCCTGCACAAAAACGACACATTACTCATACCTGTTAAAGATGGGTAAAAATACATTGAAAAACGTCCTTTCATGGTGAAAAATAAACAAACTCAGCATTCATTCATCCAAAAAACCTATAAAAAGACTTTTTACCATGTCATTTTTACCATTTTATTGTTGAGGTTGAGAAAAGGGCCTTTGACAAGAAAACTTCCCGTGGACTTTGCGGAGAATCCGACCGTCAGAATCGAGCGCCGTCTCTTTCAGGTATTTCACAACATCCTCCTCTTCAATTTCATCCGTTTAGAATTTCATTTCAATTTTTAGTTTGATTTTTTTAGGGGGTTTAGGGTTTTAAAATATGTTTCTCGGGGTACGCAGGTGCCCTATGGGCGACCTGCGTACCCTGACTTTTTCGTATATAGGAAAAAGGTCGGGGTATGCAGCCCACCTTCAGGACAGCTGCGTATCGCCGCTCTGTCTTCTGAACGCGGGGTGCGTACCCCATGAAACACAGATTTTGAAACCCCAAACTCCAATTTCAACCAACCAAATTTTATTTAATGAATTCTAACTATTGTTTTTTGGTGTGTAGGTCACTCACCATGTTGGATTGGCGTGAAAGAGAGCACGAAGACGTTGATTTGGCCGCAATAGGTCATCAACCTTCTATTGATGCGTTAAAGGCATGTGGTCTCTATAAATACTGGGCCATACCTGGCATGAGGGCCCAGGTGCCATTCTTAGAGTGGCTGGTTGAAAGGTGGAATATTCAGGATCAATGTTTTTACGTCGGAGAAAACCAGCTCGAGATAGAATCCTCTGACATATACTTTCTCACTGGCTTGCCTAACAGGGGCGAGAAACTCTCTCTATTCGGGACTAGGCCGGGTGGCCAATCCCTTGCTAGTCTCCGGCTAGAGTGGTGTAACAATCAAAACCAGGAGAAGGGGATAGAAATCAAATATATATCCCGACCTGAACTCATGGTAATTGCCTTTACAGTTACCAGACTCTGCAGCGCTGCCGCTTTGCACATAGCCACTGGATCCCAAATGCGGATGGCTATAGATTGCTTCCAAGGCACCATTTTCAACTGGTGCGATGCTGTGTTGGCCAATATGAAGGGCCAACTAACCAGGGCAAATAGAGGACAACTGAAGACCTTTGGATATGGGCCTTTAGTCGTGAGCTTTGCCCTAGAGAGAGTTCTAATGCTGATCCCCCAGCATCTTACAGTTCCAGTTGGGGCTCCTCAGGAGCCTAAGTTGACGAGATGGGTTGCGGTAATGGCCCAGCATCCTGACGAGGGAGCAACAGTTGTTCGATTTCCTGATGGTTACTTTCACTGGCTGGAGGGTCAGGTCTTTGCGATTCAGGATTTTCCGTACGCCGGAATGGATTTTCGCAATGATCCGGACATGGTTCTTCCACAGGGAGAACAATGGGACGACAGAGGTATTTCAGTTTTCACAAGTTTTTAAATTATGCATTTTTTTGTTTTTTATATATCGTCTCAAAACTGACAGCACAAATTTTCAAAATGCAGATGTAGGTCCACGGCGTCCGGCCACACTCCGGGCTTTTGAGAGGAGAGTACCAGCTGTACCAGCACCAGCCCCACAGGATGCGGCCGCAGAGACCTTAGCCGAGCTGGAACAGGATCTAGAGCGTCTGACGGCGGATATACCAGAGACCACTATAGATGACATTCCTATCCGACTTCAGCGCTACGTGGTCGCAGTCCCAGGACCTTTCAGGAGGTTCCTGTGTAGGGTAGCGCAGGCAGTGGTCTCGTATAGAGAGCACCACCAGTGATTGGCTAGTCACTTTTGTAGACACATATGACATTTTTGGTTTTTTGTACTTATCATTTTTGCCGATCATAAGGTGTTTTTCAACATATGATCGAAGACGATGTATATTTTTGATACACTCCTATCTATATATATCATCATTACCGGCTTATTTTGTTAAACATGTGTGATGAAATGTTTATAAATTTACATTTATGATTGTTACAAATGTCTATTTAACATTCGAGACGCCATTGCATCTGCTAATATATTTAAAGACCTTGGAATATGCTGATATTCAATGTAATCAAATTCACGTTCCAAGAGACGCACCCTCAAAAACAATCTTAATAACACTGGATTTCTAATGGCATAGACTCTATTAAGCTGTAATACAACGAGTTCAGAATCTAACCTCACTATCAAACTCCGAATCCCAAATGAAATAGATTCAGATAATAACTCAATCATTGCACTGTATTCTGCAATGTTGTTTGTTGTTTGACCGAGGCTCACCCCATGCATAGAAACTAACTCGTCAGAGGGCGAATAGATAACCCAAGCTGCGGAATAGATATTCCGTGTACTACGACAAGCACCATCAGCAAATCCAATGTACGTTTGGAGAGGCGTCAACATCTGCAATATCAAGAGTGAAACCAAGATAAGCCAGAATAACGACAAAAACACACTCTTTAAACTAAGCACACAGCCTAAACTAAGCAAACACACCAGTTAAAAAGAAAATTAACCTAACTAGGACTAACTAAATCTCCATACCCACCATTTAAGCATAATACCTCTTTAGGTAAAGTCCATTTTTGGGCTTACCCAAAGAGTCCCCATCAAAATCTACCAGCTCATAGGCCCCTTTTGCCAGCTTTCGCTTGACAATGTAGGGCCCATGCCACATGGGAACAAATTTTCCAGCACCTAATTTATCATTAGCTTGATCATATAATAGCACTAGGTCTCCTTCCGAAAAATTACGAGGGGTCACGTTACGGTCATACTGAGCTTTCATCCTTTTTGCATGAGTCTCGATTGCCAAAGCAGCGTCACGTCGAGTCTCATCTAATTTAGCTTACCCAAAGAGTCCCCATCAAAATCTACCAGCTCATAGGCCCCTTTTGCCAGCTTTTGCTTGACAATGTAGGGCCCATGCCACATGGGAACAAATTTTCCAACACCTAATTTATCATTAGCTTGATCATATAATAGCAATAGGTCTCCTTCCGAAAAATTACGAGGGGTCACGTTACGGTCATACTGAGCTTTCATCCTTTTTGCGTGAGTCTCGATTGCCAAAGCAGCGTCACGTCAAGTCTCATCTAATTTAGCTAAGTATAACAGACGCTTCTCCTCTTCGGAAGTAGCTGGGAGTAATTCGATAGCCATTTGAAGTGATGGGATTTCGCATTCAATGGGCAACACTGCTTCCAAACCATAAGCTAGTTGGAAAGGAGTGAACCCTGTTGATGTTTCTACTGAGGTTCGATACGCCCAAAGCGCTGAGAATAACATGTTATGTCAATTCGACCGATGAATACCAATGATTCGTCAGATCATGATAACGAGAACTTTGTTGATGGATTCAACCAAACCGTTTGCTTGAGGATAATAAGGAGTAGAACTATCATGGCGTAAACCAAGCTGGCTTGTAAGTTCTGTCATCATAATGTTTCGAAAATGGCGCCCATGGTCAGTGATTATCGCTTGTGGGACACCAAACCTAGCAATAATATGATTGAATATGAAAATCGATGCTGTTTTGCCACTTGCCTCGAAAGTAGGCATCGCCTCGACCCATTTAGTAAAATAATCAACCGCAAGGATGATATATGCATGCCCCCCCGGCCGAGTGAGGGTTAGATGTAATAAAATCGATACCCCATTTAGCAAAAGGACCAACGGCAATTATAGGGTGGAGAGGCGCAGGTGGTGCACATCTTGCGATCAAACACTTGACAGTTGTGGCATTTTCGGACCGCAATGATACAATCTTTAAACATGGACGCCAGAAATAGCCAGCACGCAACACCTTCTGGGCTGTGGCATACCCAGACATATGACCGCCACATGCTCCAGAATGACAGTCATTCAAAACCCTTTCTGCCTCTTCATGAGTTAAGCAACGACGAAAAACCAAGTCCGCCCCACGACGATAAAGAGTATCTCCAATAATTCTGTATTGTTGGGACTGGAATCGAATTTTTCAGCATTCCGACTTTGAAGCTTCAGGCCGAAAGGATTGGGTTTGGAGATAGACAATTATATCCCCATACCACGGATCTAAAGTGCTGATAAGAAACAGAGATTCGTCTGCAATGGGTTCCTCTGCCACAGTCTCCGTGTCAGCACGCGGGAAGTCACACATCAATTCCACAAAAACTAAGGATTTCTTAGACTTGGATTTCTCAAACTCCAAATCGAACTCCTGCAGGATAACAATCCATTTGGAGTACTTGCCCCCTAGCAATTGTTTTGTCAAAATATAGATCATAGGGTTGCAATCCGAAATCACTGTAGTTTTACGGAGAAGAATGTAATGACGAAAACGCTGGACAGCCTGAACAGTTTCCAGGGCCAATTTCTCCACATGCGAATATTTTAGCTCAGTGGGATTTAACGTCCTACTAAGATAATATATCACATGTTCCGTTCCGAATTCATCTTCCTGAACTAAGACCATTCCAATGGTGGAGTGGGAGGCGGCGAGATACAAAAAGTAATCCTGGTTGTAATTGGGAGGATGCAGCAACGATGCATGGGTTAACGCGTGCTTAAGTGCATCGAAAGATTTCTGAGCTATCTCATCCCAAGAAAATTGAGTGTTTTGTTTCAACAACCGGGTGAAACCCTTTGTAACTTCGGCGTAGTTAGGAATGAATCGACGTAAAAAGTTTGCTTTCCCCTGCAAACTTTGGAGTTGGCGCAAACTCGAAGGAGGAGGCAATTTGATGATGGCTTCGACCTTTGAGGGATCGACACGGATACCGACTTTTGAAACAACAAATCCTAGCAATCGTCCCACTTCTATGTAGAAGACACATTTGTGTGGATTCAACCGAATTCGATAATGCCGACACCTCATAAAAATAGCGCGTAAGTGGACAAGGTGATCAGCTCGATGTAAAGAATGAGCAGGCAAATCATCGAGATACGGTTGCACAATGTGCTTGATGTCATGAAACGCGTAAGACATTGCCCGTTGGAAAGTGGCTCCGGCATTCTTAAGTCCAAAAGGTAATTTGCAGTAAGCAAATGTCCCCCAAGGACAAATGAAAGCCGTTTTTGGTTGATCGGTAGGTAGAATATTGATTTGGTTGTAACCGGAAAAACCGTCCATAAAGGAAAATATTTCACTGCCGGCACAATCATCAATTATTTGATCGATATAGGGTGTAGGATAGTTGTCTTTTGGACAAGCACGATTTATATCCCTATAGTCGATACATATTCTTATTGTTCCTTGTTTCTTGTTAACCGGAACAATATTCGATACCCAATCCGTTAACGGGATCGGATAAATGAAACCTGCTTTCAATAGCTTTTCAACTTCTGCTTTAATCGCAGTCGCTTTCCTAGGGTGTATCTAACGCAGACGTTGCCGAATGGGTTTAGCGTCCGGGTAGGTCTTGATTTCATGAACAACAATGGAGGGATCAATTCCTGGCATTTCCTCATAGGACCAGGCAAACACGTCGCGGAATTCTTGAAATAGGACCTTGTATGTTTGAATTTCATTATCTGTACAGGAGGTACCTATATGAATGTTTTCAATAACTCCGGTTTTGACTGAAATGTCGATGGCAATAGTTTGGGAAATGTTTCCCAAATTCAACTCTGAATCAGGATGTTTCATGGGATTCTGAGCGTCCTTGACATATTCAGCTGTAAAAATTGATGAAAAATCATTTCCAAAGTCATTAGCCTCAGGTAAAAACGAAGATCTATGATGAAGATCTTCCCATGGTAGATCATCTACACTTAGGATTTCGCGAAGTTGTTCGTCAGATGACACAACTTCGGGAAACGTTATCCGTTCCGAGCTTGACGTGAAAAATGATTCCTCACGGACCACATTCATTTGGTCGAATTGGGTTGAACTAGAGTCGGAAAAAGACTGCACGGCCTCATAAGCAATTTCATATGGACTCAAAGGCATTGCATTATTGAGGGAGTCTATTTCAGATTCAGATGGGACAATCCAAGGATCATCGTAAATAATAGTGTCTGAAGTAATCATATGAATGGATGCGAATGAAGGATCTGCATTGATGGAAGGAAAGGGAAAAGTTCCCAGTAAACCAGAATCTTTAACCAATCCTACACCAACATCCCTGTAAGGGATAGTTGTTTTACCGACATGCTGGATACTCTCTGAAGAGGCTGGGTCGGATGAAAAGTAAGCCAGCTGGTCTATCATCACGATCCTGCCATTATGTGGAAACTTTATAACTCTGAAGACTGATGACACTACTGTTGTCATAGCATAAGACCAACTGCGACCCAAAAGAAGGTTGTAGTCTAGAGGGGCATCAACCACCTCCACATCCAGACTAACGGTTTTTCCTTCAACCCCTATAGGCAAATCCTGTAGAATACCAAACGGATGGAACCCACGGCCATCAAAGGCCTTAAGAATCGTCGGGGATTGGTTCAGTGAAGGAGAACCAAGCGATCTCCAACACTGAATCGACATAATACACGTAGAAGCTCCTTCATCAATTACAGTCCGATGAATAGGCCTGTTTTTGACTATCACTGGAAGCTGGAAAGCCATTTGATGAGGGAGACGCGGTGTACTATTTTCTAGATCAAAGATTATCAGGTTCGGGTCTTGAACATCAACAGCTCCTATAGCCAACAAGAGTAATTTTCGTTGTGCTGGGCATGATTGCAGCACTTCCAAAGCCGACATTGCTGAGGGTGAAACAGCTAAATCCTCAACAATGTTATAATTCTGAGCTGCTCTCGCATGTGGATTGAAAGCAGACTTTCGAAGTATACCCTTGGCGGGCGGTTTAATTATCAAGTCCGGGTTAGGTTTCTCGATCTGTAGTGGATCGGAACCGGGAGCTGAGGTTGATGGATTAGAATGAGAAGATTCTGCTTCTTTGCCATCAACAGGATTCTTACTACCATAATCTTGCGATCGAGTCGCAATCAGTACATGAGATATCATCAATATGGGCTCTTCACTGGCACTCGAGGAAGAACCTATCATTTTACTCTCCTGCTTCGGAAATGGATCTTTCAAAACAGCAGGAGTTGGGGAACCCTTAACGATTTTCACAACCTCTGCCCGATGAGGGCAATCTCTTGTGAAATGATCTTCTTCACAATTTAAACAAGGATAGCGAGGTTTGCGCTTTTCGTCGTTAGATTTCGACTTCTCTTTTTTCTCCTTTGGAGCCTTGTCTGCTTTATCCTTCTTCTTGCCTTTCTTCTTACCACCATTTTTTGATTTAGCCGTAGATGACTCTACAGCAAGAATATCGGCAGTAATTTCAGGAGAAGATTCTCCTGTCGGGGAGTTTGGTAAGGTTATTATTGGAGAAGAATTCTTTGAGGATTTCTTCTTACTTTTAGTATTCACCGTACCACTCATGCCATCAGCAGCATGAGACCCCGAAGGAGCAGCAGCAATTTGATTCGACTTAGGAAGATCTGGGATCTTCTCGTGCAACGTACCCGACTGAGTGTAAACTAAGTCAAGGTACTGGGCTTGAGCAATGACTTGCTCCTCAGTAACTACTCCAGCCTTAGCTAAATCTTCAGTAATCTTCGGTAATAATGATTTTACAAACCATTCAGCTAAGATTTGGTCTGGGATAAAAACTTTCACTAAACGTCTTCGACGTCTCCATTCATGAATATGATCGGAAATATAAGTGGAGGTCGACTGTTTTAATGAAGTTAATAGCTCTGTGCCGTTATCGTATCTGACCGGCAACTGAAAATGAGTTAGGAATGAAGTAGCTAACTGGCTAAAATTGTAAAAAGAGGCCCGTGGTAACTCAATGTACCACTTGGCCGCGAGACCAATGAGCGTACGCTGGAAAAGACGTAAGCGGATCGAATCATCTGAGATAGAATTTGAAGCACACCAGAGGTGGTAAGTCATCACGTGATTGGACGGATCCTCTCCAGACTTACCTTCGAACTTGGGTATATCACTGGGCAACTTATTTGGCATTGGCGGCCAGAACGGAAGATATTGAATTGGATCGTTCGTTAGGCGCGTCAAGTCTGGTAAATCCAAAGTTGCGATAAATGGTAACTGCCGGTTAGGATCTCTAAAACTCTGGGTCACAAGACCAGTCCCAGGAGGAGGATATCCAGGATAACTAGGAACATGAATCGCATTAGGGATATTATATCCTCCTGGAAAACCAGGATTAACCGGACAGTACTGGGGTTGTTGAGGTTGTTGATAAGTGTACCCAGGATACGGTTGATACTGGTAAACCGGTTGTTGGACAGCAGGACCGAATTGGTATTGTCCCTGGTACTGTTGGTGAGTAAATTGAGGTTGAGTTGTTACAACAGTACTTAAACCAGGCTGCCCTACAGGCATCTGGACCGTGGTTTGAATCGTAGATCTGGACAACGGTAAAGATGTCTGAGGAGAGGTTGCAGAGACAGTAGAAACCGGAGCTGTCGATACTCCAGAAGTAAGTGCGGTAGATGTTGCGGTAGTTGCATCAGCCGTTTGAGATGGAGTACTAGGTGCAATTAGCAGCTGAGTAACTACCGAAGTTACAGATGTTTGAACATTTGACTGGACAGGTTGCGGTTGCTGGGGTGGACCAGAAACTATGGGTTGTCCAGTTTGAGGTACCAACTGTATACTTGGCTGCAACACCTGTTGACTTTGTGATGGATCCCACACTATCATTCCGGGGTATTGACCCGTAACAGGTTGAGGATACTGAGATCCATAACCGGATCGAGGATAGGATTGATAACTGAAAGGCATAGTTCCCATACCTTGAACATATGAATGACCTTGAGGTGGTTGATAACTTTGACTCGAGTATTGACCTTGAGGTTGATAACCTTGGGGTAAATACTGATACTGGGGTTGACCTTGACCTTGAGGTTGATACCCTTGAGGTTGATACCCTTGGGTTGATACCCTTGGGGTAAATATTGATACTGAGGTTGACCCTGGGGTACATATTGAGGCTGGGGTTGACCTTGAGGCATGTATTGTACCACAGGTACATACTGACCTTGAAGTTTCCCCCCAGACACAATTTGTGTACCTTGATGTTGCCCCCCAGGCGTTAATTGAGGCTGCCCCCCAGGAGGTAATTGACCACCTTGAGGTTGAGAAATGGGAACTGAACCTGACATCATGTAAATGTCCCTACACCCAACGGTTTGTTACCATTGTTTCCAGCTAATAACCCATGATCAATGGGTTGAGGAGATGCCCCCGCAAAGGTACCAGAAAGTGATTGATACCCGGTGGGAACAGAAGGACCGCCGTGCAAGAAAGATTCAGGAGATTGAGTAAACACGAACGACTGACCAGACATATTTACAGGAGTATAAATACCTCCAGGTGGAAAAGGAGTACGAGGTGGAGAAAAACCTACCCCTGAGTTGTCTAAATAATTGGTTAACGAAAGGTACCAAGTAGTACTTCTAGGAGGACTGTAAAAGATAGATTCACGCTCCCTGAGATCAATAGTAGGTTGATCTTCAAGGGTAGATACGCCTAATTCTTCCTCTGGAGCAAGTTCTTCAATAGCTATCAAACCAGAAGGAAGATTTTCGGTGATGACTCTTTCTACCCTAGGTGAATCTGGTACACTAGAAGTTGGAGTAACAGGTTCAGATATTTCAGGTTCTTCGCCTATATCACTAGTAGATGAAAAACTACTAGCAAGCTCAGAAACTTCAACTGCTTCAGGATTATAACCTGTCTCTAGACTTTGGTAATCTTGATGGACTACCAACGAAGACTCTCCTTCTTCTGGTGAACCTACTCTACTGCCGCTAGGAGGAGTTACAAGGACCTTTAAACCTTCGTAATGACTTGGGACCTCTTGAGGAGATTCACCCCGAAGTCTACGGGATCTTTTCAACAATTCGGCCACAGAAACAACCTCAGGAGACTTGCCCCGAAGTCTACGGGACTGTCTCGGTAATTCCGCCACAGTTAAAAACTTTTAACTACTGCACACGCAAACAAAGTAAAATCTCAAAACAAACCACCTAAAGTCTCTAAAGAACCAAACAAATTTGAATCATACGCCTAAAGAATCTAGGGCGTCAAACCAAGCACAAACAGTAGCCTTCCAGACCGAACACGCTAGTTGGAGATGAAACCCAACATCGCTGGATTCAGTACAGAAGTGGCGGGTGGAACAGTTACCCCGGCAACCTGCTTAATGAATAGACCGGCACAAGTTCCTCCACTTTAACCGTCTCGAGTGAAGTGAACCCCCCAGAAAATCCAAGTGAGTCTAGCCAACGTCTGCTCCAGGTACAGTGGGATCTTCCCTCCACCGTCACCTCGGTAGAATCCTAAAGATAATGGTCACTAAGGTTACCAACCGCAACAAATGCACCTGGGGGAACAGTCTACACTCCGACAGCATGCAAGGGCAGAGTATCAAGCTCAATCCCCTTGCCGATTCCTTAACAATAATCCAAGGTTTACTGACAAGTGACCCCTGGCTCCTTGACAATGGTTAATCCGAGGTTTACCGTTTGTAATACGTGCGTGTCTGGCATCGTTCCCAACGAGGGAGGATTGATCCCCTCACTGGTTCGGACACGAGCTCGTGCTTCTCCTTTAAGAGGAGCTTTCCCAGAGTACAAATGAGACAATTGGATTTATTCTATCACAAGATAAGCTACTTGTTTGGTTTTGTTGTTTTGGAGAGTTAATTACTCTCCTACTCCAAGACACTAGCCTGATCTAAATTGGTGTTTTAGAGCCCTAGTAAATAAAAGTTACTACGTTGATTTTACTTTAAGCATTAATTTTATGGTTTTTCTTAAAGACAAAAGGTGATGGAGATGAAACTGGTGGTGTGTAGACTCGACTCTCAACCACTACAAAGATGCACCTAAGATGATTTACACTACTTTTCCTTTTCAATGAATCTCCTAACTAAGAGAGCTGGAAAATGCAAATTTTATAGAAAACAACTTTCTTAGTAAAGACAATCAAAGAAACAATTCTCTTTATCTTTTCAAAAGACACAACTCATGACCACTAATTACTCTACGAAATTTCCTTTTTCTTCCAAAATCTACAAATGCTACCAAAGCAAACTTTGTCCAAAAGAATTTTTGTGTTTTTTCTATGTTAATAAGGCATATGAAACTATTTTATCAAATCGAATTTAACAAATCTAATACAATCAAATCAAATTCATTCAAAAGCAAATCAAAAGAAAATTTACCTAAAAGTAAAAATAACGAGGACAAAAGCCTACAAGGATGATTCCCGGATGTTTTACTTAGTCAAAATACAACTAAGGATCAGTTCATGCAGAATCATAAACTAACCAAAAAACAAAATCGAAATCTTTTTGTTCTTTTTTCTCAAGAATGGAATTCAAGGCTTTAACAAACAAAATTTTCGAGATTCGCAAAGAGAAGACACAAAGGTAGGTCTCTCACTAGGGTGACTTCTATGACAGGCCCGACTCTTAAGAGGACTGATCAAAACTAGGGAGATCCAAAGTTTGACAACCTCTAACGCCAAAGTCACTACAGGACCAGTTAAAAATCAAACCCTAAGGCAAAATCCCTATGAATTCCACCAAAACCCTCGACACTAACGGGACAAGTTCAGGTGAAGATCTTTGACAGTAAACTGATGGATCTGGGCAGTAAAAACAAAGTAAAAGCAAAATCTAAAAGAGCAAAAAACAAAAATTGAAATTTTCTCAAAATTGACAGGGGTACGCAGGTCATCTGTTCACACAGGCGCGGGTACGCACTATGCACAAAGACGCAGTGCGTAAAAGTACGCACTGTGTTAAACCCAGAGACTGCGTACTGCTGGCAAAGCTAAGAAAAATAAAAAACTAAATTGACTCTAAGCTAACCCACCCAAATACACAGCTAGACAACCAAAAATCAGAAAACAAGCAATTTTTCTCAGACCAAAATATCAAACCAAAAAGAACTCAAACACATTCATGGATTCCCCAGTATGGTCGCCATTTTGTCACACGGAAAGAGTCGTTAGTGCGGACACAACCGACCTTCCTAGAAAGCCTAAGACTCTCTAATGACAAACAAGACAAATAAGAGCAATCCTTCCCTAAATATGCTTTTACAATATGAGAAATCAAGTGTTTAGATCCTACCTGTAATCCAACGCTGTTGTAGTAGTCCAGCTTCGTTGATCCGGATGAGCTCCTCCTTCCCTTCGAAACCTGCATTCACCAACAATCAAACGATTAAATAGCACCTGAATATCACATAAAATAAAACATATTTAACATATAGACCAAGGAGTATATGAAACAACTCATTAATAACAAATTGTTGAGAAGAATGGACTAATTTGTATTAAAAGGTAACAAAAGGAACCATTACAACCTGAGCCTTGGTGTTGTGCAAGCTCCTCCCAGGGTCCACAAGAGTTCTCCCTTACTATGATCAGCTCACCCACCTCCCAATGGAAACAAGTAAAGATGGTAATCTCTCCTCACAAGCTTCTACAAGGAAGTCCTAATTCCAGCAGCATCTACCCTTAGGAATGTTCAGCTTTCAACCTCCCCTCCCTTTGGCCCAATGCCTGTATTTATAGTGCTCTAGAGGAAGTTATTCAGGTCCACCATCAATGGGATAAGTCCCTCTTTGGATGGGATAGCTCCCCTATTGATGGGATAAGTTCCTCTTTGGTAGGGGTACATGAACCATCTGGAGGCGCTTCATACACGTCAAACATACTTCTAGAAGACTCTAGAAATTACCACAAGTAACTTTTTTGGAGTGAAACTTGCGCCTTTTGACCTTTACAGGAGTATGCACCCATCCCTTTACATACAGAGCGTACAAGTACGCAGGTGTTGTGAACTTGGGTTGCGTACCCGCAGGTGAGGCTAAGAGAAACTGCGTACCAGAGATAATTGACTTTTAAATGACTTTTCTCTCTTTCTTGAAGTTTGACATGGAAAGCCGAGGCATGAGACTTGCCAAGGAGGATAGTATGACAGTGGATGGAGCCATACTAACTGCAAATAGTCATGGTGACATTTTTTAGTGTAACATATCTATGGTATATTTTTTAGAATTATATTTAGATGATTGGATAAGTCACATTTTATGCAATTTTTTTCTTAGGAAGAAGAAAAAAGAAAAAAGTTTTGTGACAAGTAGAATTAGTAAAGGAAGAAGAAAGAAGTAGACCTACTAAAGGCATAATCAATTAATAGACTTGGTGAATGCAAAATAAGCACGTAGACTTGGTGGAAGAAGAGGAAACTAATAGATATTGTGTTGGTACTAGAATCACATCACTCTTGAAAAACGTGTTCTCTAGGGTCTTTCAGGGGTCAAAGAAGGGGGATTCCAAGTTTGAGTTACAAAGAGCATTTTTTAAGGGATTCAAATGAAAGGGGCAGAGGTACAAAAAATTAACAGGAAGTTGCTTGTGGGTGTGCACTGGCATGATGCCATGGGTGCATGGCACCATGGGTACCAAAGCTGTTATTGTGAAATAACATGCACGTCGCTGGTATACAACGATGGATATTCCCAGCCATTGAATGGCCCTAGGTGCTCCACACCATAGAGTTTCACACTCGATAACCTGACTGAGGGGTGCAAAGAGGGACACATGGTGTGCTCATGTGTCCATTGCAGCATTTATTGATTTTCATCAATAGGTTTTAAAACAACACTTACGAGAGCCACATGTCCCTCCATGTAGGCCTACTATGCACTATTACATGCTAGGGCCATTACACCATGTACACATGCCACGTCTAGTCTGTCCTTCCCTCCATGTAGCCCTACGATATACCCCTTCCATGCATGCACACACACATTAGCCTACCACGTGGCATGGCCCATGTCATGATGATGTCATCATGTCATTAACATTACATCATCCAAATTCTCACCCAATATGGCCCTGCCATGTGTCAAGGGATTTTTTTATTATAAAAGGTTAATGGGCCCATGTTTTTTCAATTATATATGGTTCACCCTCCATCTTAGTTTGCACGCACCTATGAAACTTGTCTACTTAATTCTATGTTCTAAGATCAAGTGCACAATTCTGAACCATGGTTTCATCCTATTTTCATGAATTCTACTATCTAAGATCATGTTCTCATTGAATTTACACCATTCGAACCTTAAGTTAAATCCCTAAGTTTCCAAAGAAGAAATGCACGCCCCATGGATAAAATCCCTCATTTTGGCAAACAAAGCCCCTAAATTGGTCAAATCAGCACTATAAGTGCATTCATAAGTCAAATTAAACTCTGAATTGCTAACTTTGGGCCCAATGTTTTCAAAAAACCATCGATTCGACCGTTAGTACATGCTAGCCAATTCACTATTCATAAGATTCAAAAGATTCTCTCTCGATTTACTGTCCAATCTCCTTCTTCCACTTTGCACATCCCCATTGGCTCTTATAATACTTGAGAATCTCTCCTTTGTCCTTTCTCCCTCAATCAACTAATCATGTTTAGTAGGTTATCTTGTTCCAATGGCCTCCTAATCTGCCAAAAGTTCCACTAATGTCAATATGAAAGGGAAAACCAAAGAACTATATTTTTATTACGAATATGTTGATGTTTAAGATATGATGTTAACCACATATGCTATGAAGACAACTATTCGAAGAATGCAAAACATTGGTGAAGTAATAGGAGACCATAATAATATGTATGGATCAAATTTGGTTTTTGTTGTTGTCCTGTAAGTGTTCCACTTTGTAGAAATGGTGACCTAGTGTGTAAACCTATATTTTCCAGATCAAAGAGTCATTGTTTCATCTCATTAAGGTAAGAAAATAATTATAATAACACCATATTCCATTTCTGAAATGCTCACTTTCCCGGATATGGAAAAATTGCAAAATCTTTATAAAGAGACAATTGAAGAAATATTGAACACTTTTTTACCATAGGTCCAACAACAAATGGTTTCTAGTTATGTCCAAGGAGGATTGGTTCCCCCTTCTGGTCATCATCCTGTGACATCACAACTTTCTATTCCATGTCAAGGTTGTCTTTGTTCATGGTTTCCCAAATTCTTGAATTTGACACTAATATTTATATAACTGACACAATTTTCATTAGTTAAATTTTGAGGTAAAAAATAGGCCTCAAAATAAAAATATACAAAAAAAATTCAACTTTATAATAAAAAATAGGATTCAATATGATGATGTCAACCATGGGGGATGATTCACCATTTTTGGAGTAAAAAGTTAAAAAGATAAAAAGAAAACTTTTTTTCCAACTCGTATTTTCAACTTAACTACCTTTTCAACTCGTATTTCAAACTTATATCCCTATGATTTTACTCAATATTTATGTAGGAGCACTCATTGGATGCATAATTTAATTTCATCTAATGAGTACCCATGTTGCATGCTTTCGATGGACCTTACTACATGAAAAATTTGAAGTACATGAAATAATGTGATTTGTTAGGATGTAATCAAAGTATTCTTTTCTTTTTTCCCTCCAAATCATGATGAGGTATTCTAATATTATTGTATTATTTCCACTATTATTTTATATTATTCATTAGGAGGCCCATTTTAGACCTCAAAATTTCTCTAATGAGGTATCCTAGTCTCCTTGTGTCATTCATCCATCAAGGCCTGCACCAAACTTGATTTATTGTAGTTTTTGTCAAATGAAATTCACTCCCATATGATAAGGTTTGTATAAGTAAAGTCCTTTCTCTACCAAGCCTATCTAACCCACTTATTTATTCATCAAAAATACTCTTCCTTGGAGAACCTGAAGCCTAGAACGTTAGATGAGCACAATGCCTTGTTAACAATTTACAAGTGGCTACTAATGGTCTGAAAGCTCCAAAACAACTAGGGTTTATTTGATTATATTTCCTCTTTTATTTCAGTTGTGTACACTCTTCTACATGGTCAAATCATGCCTAGAGTCCCTCCTTTCCTCAAGGAGAAGTTATAGTTTACCTTGGACACTAGAGTCAGCAATTGGTGCCTTTTCAAGGACCTCATAATCATTACAGTAAATGTGTTTGAAGGAAAATCATACTAATCACCTGCATTATTGACTCACATTTTTGGATTGGATTACATTGGCCATAATTTTGGTAGTAACAATGTGCATTTCACTTCCAGGAAAGAAACAATCACTTTTCACATTCCTCACAAGGTTGGACCACTTTTTGTTAATTCAAGGAATACCTTGGAGCTCGTGGAGAAGATATTGGAGGGATTTAATTTCCCACAAGATGGAGCCGTGAAATATGATCCCTTCAATATCATTTATGAAATAAGGAAAGATGAATCAAGAAAATCACAAACACTATATGAATCCCATAGTAGAATATTGTACTGACAAATATACTTGGGAAGAATTTAGGTACATCCTGCATCTAGATGAGTTAAACTTTTCTCACCTCTTTGGAAATAAATGAGGCACTTCTAAACCCATGGAGGTTGATGAAGGAGAGGATCCTAGCTCCAAGAACCCGGGATAGGTAAATAAACAAGAGATGATTATTTATAGACTCTGATACTATACAATAGTAAGCTAGCATCTTCGACAAAATATGAATTCACCATGGATAAATTTCCCTCTGCCATTATAGGATTAGAGGAAATGGAGTTAGGAGAGGTTTCTAATCCTAGAAACTTGTCAATAGTAAGAAAATTCCAGGAGATATCCAAGCAAGCCTTTAAGGAGAGGAAGAGAGACATTATAATAACATAGAATTATCCACTTGCTCCCATGCAACTCAAGATTGCATTGGATTATTAAAAGGAATGTTCAAGCTGGAAGTGTTGTAATCCAAATTGGAGACAATAACATCCATGTTGAATTATCAAGTATATCATTTTTCCTTGCTTGTGGATTAAGTTTCATATAATGATATCATGGAGTTGAATTTGCAAGTGACCCACATGGTGCATAGATAGATGCATCAGAAAAATTCTACCACCAAAAAGATGCAAAATCTATATAACAAGGCTCGTAACTAATTGAAATATGAGAGGATGATATGTAGGATGAGAAAGATGAAGACTAAAACCATAAAGGATAAAACCATGCACTTGGCCATGTTACCTAGGGATTTTAAGAAATATAAGGGAAGTATTTAAGTTGCATGAGGCACTCACGTAGAATAAAGAATACAAAGACCAAATCGTGCTACTGGAGGCTCAGGTTCAAGGAATGAAAGGGAAGATATATGAGAATCTAAAATCTAAATAGAGCCCAGATGTGGTAATCAGGTAGGTAGAGTCTTTGAAAATGTCAGAGGATGCAAAGAAACTACAAGCTCTACTCTCAAGTTAAGAGTGGGAACTAAAATCAAAGGAAGAAGAGATTGAGAGAACCAAGATAT
This sequence comes from Pinus tabuliformis, assembly GCA_031772625.1. Taxonomy (NCBI): domain Eukaryota; kingdom Viridiplantae; phylum Streptophyta; class Pinopsida; order Pinales; family Pinaceae; genus Pinus; species Pinus tabuliformis. Next base: position 937,768,923 of record CM062818.1, read on the forward strand.
AAATGTACAAGGCACAAGAATATGGGGTGAAATTGGATGTTGAATTAGAAGTATTGAGGAGAAAGCATCCAAGTAAATATCCTTTCAAGTCTACTAAAATAATTATTTTGGATAAGATCGTGAAGGAAGTGGAAAGACATTAGGGTCATATAGAGTTATTTCAAGAGAAGATAAAATTTGTTAGAATGGGATGCATCAAAATGAATTCCATTAAGACTATTATCATAGATTTCCCTACCAAGGCCAAAGTGATCATAAATTTCCTTAGCCATATTCCAAAAAAAGAGGTGGTCCAAGAAAATATTGATAGATGAAAGTGGGTTGCTAGATCCAACCAGATGAAGAGAAAACAAAAGTTTGTAGCCTTTTTGGAAAATAAATTAGAGGAACTATCAATTTAAGTGCAATGATTTAAGAATCGATGTGAAAATATCACCAAGAAGAAATTCCCATTGTTCTTCAATGGGAATTGAGATGTGTATTCTAAATAATTACTCATGAAGAGCATCGATGATATTGAGGAAGATAAAAAATGATTCGGCGAGGAGGATCGTCCACTATAGGGAAAGGATATTGTGAGTCCATACCAAGATTATTTTTATGTCTTGTTCATGTTAAAGATCATTTTCAAAGAGATAGGAAAAGTGGACTATGAAACAATAATGACATTGGAAGGTACAATTTTAGATGCATAGTTTTGTGACATCCCTTTAGGAAAGGAATGGAAAGGGATAATGGATTTGTACAAATTGGCCATTTAGAGGGGATATATGCTAGTGTCACAAGAAAAATTTGCAAACTCAAGTTCCAGTTCAAGACCTACAATAGGGGTTGAGAAGTGTAGCAAGAAAGGCTCAATTTTTCTTAGCCTTGGTCAAATTGAGAAAATTCGAAATGTCCACATCAGTAGAAAACATGGAGAAAATTAACTGAGGTGACATGGATGTTGTCACTCAATTAGCTCAGTAAATTCGAGTTAGAGGGCTTGGAGTTTAGTTATCCATGTGTGATTACTAATTTATAGCAATCCAGTTCATTGATTTCCAAATGTACTAAGTTAAACTAGTTCAAACGGTTAATAGAACTAGTTGGAGGTCAGTTGTGCAATGGGACAAAAATTTAACTTGAAGATAATCCAATTAACTGATAAATTAACCAAAAATAGCTCCTGTGTGCAAAGAATTTGAATTTCTCAACTATGGTGGAGATTCCAAGGTAGTGTAACATCAGGTGTAACTAGTTTTGAGTGTACATGTGTTGCATGAAATCAATGATTAATCCGTGGGAATTACACAATCATTTTGGACAAAATTCCTAAAGAATAGGGATTAATTTTCCTCGGGATTTTTGCAAGGAAATAGGATCCTTGGTGAGAAAATATTTCGGTAAGTGTTGGCCAAATCTTGTTATTTGAGAAAGAGAAAAAATATTGTTTTGTAGGTTGAGCTCATAGCTGGAGCTAGCGATTGTAATAGTTTCTCAATTCATTGGTTAATGCAAACAAGCTTGAGGGGTTTTTTTGAGTTAGGTTCCCCTAGAAATCATCGTGCATTTGTGATTTTTCTTATTTCGTGTCCATGCATGTTGTTCTAAATTGTGAATTTCATTCTTCATATCAATAGAGTACAATTGTGTCTCTTGATTTTAGATTAAATTTCTTGAGAAATTGCAATTCTATCAAATTTGTACATGGTATCAGAACCAAGTTTCACATTAGAAAAAGTATTTCCAAGTTGTTCCTAAGGAGGTTCAAAGTTGTAGCTTCAGTGTAACATGATTTCCTTAGAGTTGGGGGAATGACCTTCAATGGATTGAGATTAGAGTATGCCTTGGAAGGCAGCTCAAATTTCATTGCATGGAAGGATCGCATGAAGGAAATGCTTGATGACAATGGATTATTGAAGTATGTCAAGACAAACATTCCAAAACCTTGATCGATTGATGCCCAAAACCTAGCCCAATGACGAAAGTTGTAGCCAAGGTGAGGAGAATAATCCTAGAGGGAGTGAGAGACCACATTGTCTCAAATCTCCATGGAAAATAGACATCATTTTCCATGTCGAAGGCACTAAGACAAGTTTTGAAACATTAATATGCAAAAGAATGATAATATTCCACATTATCTCACCAGATTTACACAAGTTTGGGATGAAAATGGAGGGGTTGGTGTAAATGTTATAGAAGATGACCTAGTTAGCCTAGCTCTTGTAGGCCTTCTAATATCTTGGTACAACTACCAGGACTATGTGAATGGAAGGGAAAAAATGTTGAATTGGGAACGTTTATGGTCTGATTTAGTACAAGAAGAAAATAGGTGAAATACCATAGATGGAGGTTTATCCAAGGGAGAGGATGAAGATAAATTTGCATTGGTTAGGAAGGGAAAGAAGGGAAAAGGGAGGAAATCACAAACCAACCTAGATTCTAGCTAAGGGGGAAAGAAGAAAGACTTGTCCAAAATAAAATGCTTCAATTTTCATCAATTCAGCCACTATGATAAAAAAATTCCACACAAAAATTCTAGCAAGAAGAACTCAAGTCGAACAATAGGTGAAGCATTGGCTTCACAATTCGAGTTTGAATTCACCCTAATCACATGCATGGGAAACACAATGATGGGGAGTGTGTGGTATTTCAAATTAGGTGCCTCATTCCACATGACATGTTGTAGATATTCTTTTAGTGACCTAAAGGAGAAATATCTTGAGGTGCATACTGAGCTTGGGGATGGAGGAAGGTACAATGATACTGGGGTTAGTACAATAACCTTTAATAGGAAGTCGAGATCCCCTCTTTTCCTCAAAGATGTCATGTTTGTACTAGGCCTAAAGAACATAATCTCTATAGAAGTTTTGGAAGATCGTGGCTATGATGTTATTTTTTATAATAATAAAAAAAAATTGAGACACATAGCTACTGGGCAAGTGAATTAGATCAAGGTTCATGTGAAGAACCTGTACTTGATGTGGAAGATTGCACCACATTGAGCAGTAAGGCAGAGAAAGTGCAGAGTCGAGATGTTAGTGAACTCTGACATAGAAGACTTGGTAATTTGCACCATGTCAGTCTTAAAATTATGTAGCAAATAACCAATTGCATCCCTAACAGATAGCTTGAGCAGTAGGATGTTTGCAAGGATTGTACCTCGAGGAATTATGTAAAATCCAAATTCCATGATCGAGACAAAGGAAATGCAGTCTTGGAGAGAGTACACTCTAATTTTTGTAGACCCTTCTTGGCAACCTCCATTTCCAGACATAAATACCTTTTTTATTTTTATTTTTGATTTCTCAAGTAAGTGTTGGATCTTATTCATGCAGAAGAAGGATGAGAAATTGTCAAAAATTTTAGAATTCAAGGGATTATTTGAGAAAGAGACTAACAAGAAGTTGAAGGCTCTTAGGAGTGACAATGGAGGTGAGTATGTTTCAAATGACTTTAAGGACTCTTGTGCCAAAGAGAACTGACAACTCCCCACAACCAACAATAGAATGAGGTAGATGAGAGAAAGAACTAGAGTATTGTGGGAGTTGTGAGAGCTATGTTACATGACCAAGTCATGACACTAAATTTGTGGGCAGAGGCATGTAACACAAGAGTCTAATTGTAGAAACAAAGTCCTCATTGGATTATTATCTGATTACACTAGAGGATTCCTTCTTAGGGATAAAGTTGGATTTGTCTCACTTTAGAATATTTGGAGCCCCTGTTTACCGCCATGTCTCCAAAGATTCAAGGAAAAAGCTTGAGTCGACAGTAGAGTTGGGATATTTTGTGGGCTATAATAAAACTCCACACAATTACCGAGTGTACTCACCTTCCCTCATAATGATATTTGTGTGAAGGGATGTAAAGTTTGATAAGGAGAAAGAAATGAGATGCACTCCTGAGAGGAAGCTTCAAATATGACCAGAAGAGAAGATTTTAACTCCGAAGGAGGAGCGTTAGGAAGTTATGGAGTAGCCACAAATGGAGGAGCATAGAGGAGGCAGAATGGAGACATCCACTCAAGAAAAACCATCTAGAGAAGGTAGGAAAAGACCCAGGGAACCTGAAATACTAGTGTAAGATGTGAGGGAGAATGTGGGAGCTCTTTCAAATTTTCACAGGAAAAGGAAGGCACCTAAGAGGTACATGTCTTTAATGAATGAGGTTGTAGAGACTGAGCCATCCTCTTTTGAGGAAGCAGTTGAGAAATCACTTTGGGTTGATGCAATGGTGGAAGAATATGAATCCATCATAAAGAAAAGTGTTTGGGAAGTGGTCCCAAGACTGATAGAAAAATCAGTTGTGGGTTCAAAACAGATGTTGAAAGTTAAGAATGCAGTAGACGGTAGCATAGAGAAGTATAAGGCCAAATTTGTAGCCAAATTATTCTCTGAAGTTGAGGGAATTGACTATGAGGAAACGTTTCCTCCTGTAGCAACGTATTCATCCATTATATTAATTCTTGCACTCGTTGTGCAGATGGGGTGGAAGATCCACCAAATGGATGTAAAACCAACATTTCTCAATGGTGTTATTGAGGAGGAAGTGTACATATAGAAATGAGAAGGTTTTAAGACATTTTATTGGGAGTCTCATGTGTGCACTTAGGCGAGAATTGTACAGACTAAAAGAAGCACCCTGAGCTTGGTGCACTCAGATTAATATTGATCTCACTGGATTGGGCTTCACCAAAAGTGAAGCAGATGTGAACCTCTATCATATTTTGGTAGAAGGTAAATTTATTATCATTGTTTTATATGTTGGATATTTAATATTGATAGGTTATGAGAAATTGATCATCTCTTGCAAGGAGGACCTTGTAATGGAAGTTGAGATGGAAGACATGGGTATCATGCACTACTTCCTCAGGCTTGAAGTATGGAAAGGTGATGGTGAATTGTTTATGTCTCAAGGCAAGTGTGCCACCAAGATACTGCAGAGATTTTGCATGGAGAGTTGTAAGCCCATGGAGACACCTCTAGTTACCAATTGGAGGAAATATAATGCCACTTCAAGTGAAGAGGTTGATGCTACCATTTAGGAGAAACTAGTAGTTTCACTGATGTATCTTGTAAACACATTATGAAATATATGCTATGAAGTCACCCAGTTGAGATGAGCTATGGTTAGGTTGACCAAATTGTATTAGAAGGCAACAAATCACGTTTTATGGTAACTTAGAGGCACAAACCAATATGGATTATGGTACAATCGGACAAAGGGATTGAATTTGCATGGCTTCACTGATGCAGATTGGGCAAGGTTTCCATACAACAGAAAGAGTGCATCAAGTGTAATTTTCAATGTTGGGTCCGCAATATTTTCCTGGTACAATAGGAAGGAGGCAGTTGTGGTGCTCAACTCAACAGAGGTTTAACACATGGATGCAAGTCAAGCAACATGTGAGGTGATCAGGATGAGAAAGATACTTGTCGGACTATTTGGTTAGGAGATGGATCCAACTGTGATCTATTTTGATAATCAAAGTTGCATTAAGATCTCTGAGAATCCAGTATTTCATGATCGATCCAAGCATATAGATATATGGTATCATCAATTACAGGACTTTGTGCAAAGGAGGATAATGTTGCGACAATACATTCCGACTAAGGAACAAGACGTTAACATCTTAATAATGGCTTGGTCGGTGCAGGATAGGGGTGGTTGATAATCCCTTTCTTCTTAAGAGGGAGTGTTGAAAAGTGTAGCAAGAATGGTTCAATTTGCTTAACCTTGCTTAAATTGAGAAAATTTGAAATTTCCACATCAGCACAGAACCTAGAGGTAGTTAAATGAGTTGACATGTCTCTTTTCACTCAGTTAGATCAACAAATTCAAGTTAGAGGGCTTGGAATTCAGTTATGCATGTGTGATTTATAATTTATAGCAATGCAATTCAGTTATTTATAGTTGTACTCAGTTAAACTAATTCTAATAGTTAATAGAACTAGTTGGAGGTTAGTTGTGAAATGGGACAATAGTATAACTCACAACTCATCCAATTAACTTATCAATCAACCAAAAATAGCTCATGCATGCAAGGAATTCGAATTGATCAACTGTGGTGGAGATTCCAAGTCAGTGTAACATCAATTGTAAACTAGTGTTGAGTGTACAAATGTTGCATGCAATCAATGATAAATCCTTGTGAATTTCGTAATAATTTTGGAGGAAATTCCTAAAGAATAGGGGATAATTTTCCTCGGGATTTGTGCAAGGAAATAGGAGCCTTGGTGAGAAAATATTTTTCTAAGTGTTAGCCAAATATTTTTCATTGAGTAGGAGAACAATTATTCTTTTACAGGTTGAGCTCAGAGCTGAAGCTAGAATTTGTAATAGTTTATCAATTCATTGATGCAAATAGGCTTGAGGGTTTTTTCCAAGTTTGGTTCCACTATAAATCATTGTGGATTTATGGATTTTATTATTGGATGTCTATGAATGTTGTTATAAATTTTGAATTTTATTTCATTGATAAGTAGAATAGAATTGTGTCTCTTGATTCGAGATTAAATTTCTTGAGCAGTTATAATTCCCTCAAATCTCTATAGCAGGAACAATCTCAACCATCAACACTAGCATCGGCACAACCAACAACATCCATAAACCAACCAAGGTAGTGCCCAATCCATCAATTTTCTAGTGATCTAGGTGGATATTAGTGGCCATTGTAGACCCTAACATTATTTATTTCAGTTTCCTTAATTGTAGCACAATTTACTATTTTTGGTAGTTTTTCAAATTCTAAACTTCCAGATCCGTTTGAGGCCCTAAACAATGTTTTTTTTTTGGAAAACGGGCAAGCCCACAGCTTGTGATAAGGGTTTTTAGTTAAAAGTTTTAGTTCTCCAATAGATATTTCTAACGAGGTATTGTGCATGTCAAACAGATATTGTATGCCAAAGTTATGACCCTGGGAAGTTGATGTAGCAGTTTACCCCAACGGGGCCCACAAACGCTTGGTGCTTCATCTCCTAGGGTTAGGTTTATGGATTTTTAGGGTTTTTCATTATTTTGTAATAATAAATAGGCCTCTAGGACTCATTGTAAAATAGTTCAAAAGACATGTATCTGCCATATCTCTTCCTAGAGATAAGTTGCCATCGCCCGAGCTAGTTTATTTCCATTCTACATGTAATAGTTTTCAGTAATTTCTTATTAGTGAATTGAAGTTATATTTTTGCTATAGCTCTATGTTTATGTTTATATATATATATATATATATATATATATATATATATATATATATATATATATATATATATATATATATATATATATATATATATATATATATATATATATATATATATATATATATATATATATATATATATATATATATATATATATATATAGATATATATATATGTAAATCCAAATTAGTGGTATTAGAGTGGTCTTCTCTTTCTCTATTTTTTTCGCATGTCCCCTCTACATCGAGGTATAAGGAGTTGGGACTTGAACTAGCTAAGCCTTTGCAAGACCACCCCCATGGACATCGATGGCCTACCATGGGAGAAGAAAATAAATATGAGGGAGCAATAGTTCACATCAAATTGTTTCTCAAAGAAGCCCTCGAGAAGAAAAATAATGAGACGATGGACAAATTTGCCTAGATCCTTCAGTGGATGCCCACAAGTGACACATCTTCATCTAGTAGTCACTTTGGAGGTGTTTCCCCCTTCAAGATGAAATTTAACTTTGATATCCCTATATTCGAAGTTCAAATAAATGTAGATGTTGTATATAAATGGTTGAATCTACAGGAAGGTTACTTTTTAGTCCATAATTTCTCCGATAGGGAAAATATTACTTTTTCACTTCTTAAGGCTAGCCCCTATGTCAAGGACTAGTGGGAAATTGTGAGGAAAGAGTTGAGGAACCCTCTCTGTTTATAGCAACACCCTCTTGGAACTATTTTTAAGACACTGTCAATGAACAATATTACCCTATGGGGAGCTATGAGGACAAGCACATACGATGGACTACACTACGTCAACAAAGGGACCAAGATGTGAATGAGTTCACAAATATTTTTCATACTCTACACACAAAATTGGGTATCAAAGACTCTAAGTGACATATAGTCCTCAAGTACTATGATTGTCTACATAAATACATTCCATAGGAAATAAAATTCCAAGACATCTACTCACTTGGTGCAACATTCCGATATGTTACCATGATTGAACAAAAATTTAAACAAAAGAAGTCTTACCTTAGATTTGTGAATCAAAAGTAGGGTCGGAACACCCCCAAACTATAGAACAAAGGACAGTGCCAAGGTGGAGAGGCCTAGGACAACCCATCAAAGCTGCAAGAAAATAATGGCACCAAGAAGATGAGGAAGGACATAAGAAAGTTGTGTGAGTTCCACAAGAGCCCCACTCTCAACGCAAATGAGTGTCATGCCAAATAGTCATTGGTGGTCAAGTTTAAAGCTTCAGAGCATAATGCATGTTCTAATTTTGAGCTAGAACCTTGATAAGGGGAATGATAAGGGGAATTAGATTATTCATGTAGAACCCAATGCCACCATTTCCACCACTAAGTTCGAGAAGGTAGATCCTAAATATCTAAAGAAGGGGAAGCATCTCTTCCATTCACAGATGTGGGTGAAGGGTTCTCCACTGTATTTCATTGTTGACAATGAGAGCCAAAAGAACCTCATTTAAGCAAAGGTAGTTAAGTGGTTGGGCCTACCAACCACACCACACCTGTAGCCATAGACGATAGGGTGGATCCACCAAGGATGAGATCTCTGAATCAACCAACAGTGTCGCTACAACATGAAACCCTTTATAGATGAGGTACTATGTGATGTTTCTCCTCTTGAAGTTTGTGATGTGTTATTAGGACAACCATATTTGTGGAAGCAACATGTTTTGTATGATTCTAGAACTCATTGTTATTATCACTTTTGGCAATAAGTTATATAGGATACCGGAGGTGTCCTCACCTACTGCTATCTCTTTGATCTCTACTGAGAAATGTAGTAAGATCATCTCCTAGATCGATAGTTTTTCTTTTCTTTCTGATTTGATCTCAAAGTAACGGGAAGATAATGGCCACATCCATGGCCCTTGATAAGGGTGTAACACCCCCTCCCAAGTCTACCCAAATTAACCATGCCAACCAGGTTAAACATGAGGAGAGATGCTACTACAATCAAATTTGACCCCCTATGTCACCTTGAGGAAGTGGAATCAATGGGACATCACATACAGTGATCCAACATCATTAATAGAACCCTCAAGAGTCAATTCAGCCACTCAGACAGCCTGTCCCTAGGTCCCACTGCTATTATGTAGCTCTTAGGCCATAGTCTCTCTCATGCTATTGGCAAGGGAGCGACCAACAACCTAAAGTCTCTCTCACAGGCCTGCCTGCTAGTGACGGTGGACCATTATTTCCATTTCTTTGCTAGTGACCCCGGGATTTAGGCCACATTTCTAGCTTAGAATCCTAACCTCTGCCGAAAACTTATTTTAGCTTCCATGATTCATTAAAAACATAATGACAATGTTGATCAATCAAAAATCATCCTTAGGACTAGCCCTGAGCATCCTCCACCAGGATTGACATTCTGTCAAAAAATTGGCATCAAAGCAACCTATAGGTCTAGGATACAAGACATGACATAAACAACTAAAACAACTTATAAAACATAACTACAAGGATCACCTCCTTCTCCATTGAACTACTACATCATCAACTAGGTCTTGCATCCATGCATTTAACAATTACAAGTAAATACATGAAATAACCATGACATGAACTAGGAATTCAATCATGCTTATAATCAACATAAAACAATATAAATATCAAAGTTACGAAAACCATTAAATCCACATATAAATTAGTGAAAAAGTAAGAGAACTTATCTTTTATTAATCATAGGCAAATCTGACTAGGTTCAGTACTTCCACGTACCACCCGACCATAGACATGGTTGAACCGAATCTCTCTTTCAACAAGTCACCCCCTTGCCATATTCCAAGCATGAATGTTGGATCTCATAGAACAACCAATCCAAGAACAACCAAGGGAACCTAGAGGTTAAACCACCTCCACCCTCATCAAACCATGATCACACCAAAATTGGTGCTCCGATCACAACTGAACAGAACTTAGAATTCCATCACTATCCTTGAGGAATTTTTCGGCTCCTTATCTCTCCAGAGTTACCACAATACAAACCTAAATCATTAGGCCCTAAATCGAGACTGCTCTCTCAGGCTTTGCCATGTATCCTGCCAAAACAGGTCAAGGGATTTCTAGGCCTTTTGGAATGAACCTTGAGATCACCTCCGCCCCAGATTTTGAAATCCATCCGACAATTCCAAAGCTCAAAAACCGAAACAAGCATCCAAACATATCATGGCATCCAGAAAAAGGCTAGGCTAAGCTATTCTGAAGGCCAGTATCATAACCCGAAAAAAGCATGCCACCAACAAGAAGAGAACCATACACCAACATGAAAAGCCATGCATTTCCAAGCCAACTATGAAATTACACATGCTAAAGGTTACCTGCAAGTTTTCCTGTTGAAGCTGCTTGAATCCTACTTTCCTTTCCTTGATCCTTGCTTGCCTTCCTTTCCTTGCTTTCTTTTCCATTCCTTGCTCCAAACTAGAGTGCTCCAAGGAAATGCTAAGTGACCAAGAGAGTGAGAGAGAGAAAATAATGAGAGATCCAAACTTGAACTTGACAAAATCCATGAATTGATCCTCATAAACCTTTTTATGCATGAGGCCTCTAATTTCTTCATTTTCCATTATTTTCCTTCAAATTCTTCCTCACATGCAACCTGTGACCTTTCACCTTACTTTTCTCCTAATTTCCTTTATTTTCATATATAAATGTGCTAAAAATGCCTTTTTTCCTTTTAATGCCTTTTAATGCCTTTGCCTTAGCCATTGCCAATTTTCCTTAGACAAAACACACATCTAGTGATGCCCACTAGGATATAACTCACTAAGCAACCATTTACCCAACATTTAGCTTGGAAGACATGCCCCTTACCCATGGTCTTATTTTTCCTTTATTGACTTTTATTACATGAAATTTTCACCAAGGTTGTTACAGAAACCTCCCCCTTAGGGAACACTTTCCTCAGTGTTAAACCACATGATGACCTCAGTAAAACCGTTGAAAAGAAAACATACTACCTATGGATCTTTATAACTTAGTTCATTATGGTATTTACAATGAAATACCTGCTTAGAAGAAAAACATCATGACAACATGATAACGTAATAACCATACTGCTTATTAGAGCTTTATAACTTAGCTTGTGGTGGTATTTACATCCATATACATATACATATATCAAATATAAAAACATCAGAAAAACATATGCCAAACATAAGCCAACATCAAACCAAAATTTCTTTGCCTCAACCGGCAAACAATGAAGGATATAGAACCTGCATTTGATCCACTGTCTCCCATGTAGCTTCTTTAGGCCCAAAGTGCTTCCACTACACTTTAAATTTCTCTATGGCTCTGTTCCTAAGAATTAGATGTCTCCACTGCAATATGCATCAAGGCTCTGGCTAGAACTCTCCTTTCTCCACCTGCAATACAAAACAATCAATAACATGATCAACATCCTTTATATACTTCTTAAGAAATGAAATATGGAAAACATCATGGAATTTCACTGTTCGAGGCAGTGCAAGTCGATATGCCATTGGTACAATCCTCTCAAGGATATCAAAAGGACCACAATACTATGGTGCCAACTTGGCACATGAACCAATCCTCAAAGATCTTTTCTTGGGCTTGATGCATAAATACAAATGATCCCCAACCTGGAACTCTTTGAATGTCTTGTGTTGATCTATGTAACTTTTCTATCTATCTTTTTCTTCCATTAGAATCTTCTTTATTACTTACATTTCCTACTCCATTTCCATCAACATGTCTAGTCCAATAAGTACCATGTTCACTGGATCACTCTAGCTGATGGGAATGTTACAACTCCATCCATACAATGCCCCAAAAGGACTCATCCTCAATGACTCCTGATAACCATTACTATATGAAAACTCCACCAATGGAATATATTCCTCCCATTTCCTCTTCTAGTGCATGACATACATCCTTAGCATATGTTCCAAGATAATGTTGACCCTCTTTGTCTGACCAATTGTCTATGGATGATAAGTTGTACTAAATGCAAACTCTGTACCCAAGCCTGCAAATAGATCCTTCCAAAACTTGGAAGTGAAATTTGCATCCCTGTCCAACACAATCTTCCTTGGAACACCATGTAGTCTCACTATCTCTCTAATGATCACTTGTGCTACCTCACTAGCTTAATATGTAGTCTTCACTGGAATGAAGTGAGCTACCTTTCTCAACATGTCAACCATGAACATAATAGAATCATGCTACTTCATTGTCCTCAGAATACCTGTGATGAAATCCATGGAAATGACCTCCCATTTCCATTTTAGAATCGTAATAGGCTGTAGTAAACCACCTGGATTCTTACATTCCTCCTTTACCTACTGACAGTCTAAAAATATGGTCACAAACTCTGTCACTTCCTTCTTCAAATTCATCCATTAGTAAAAACTCTTCATCATCGTCAATGTCTTCTGATATCCTAGACGACTCGAATATGGTTTCACATGAAACACCCTCAAGATAAGCTTCTTGAGCTCACTGTAATTTGGCACATAGACGTTCCCTCAAAACCTCACCAATCCATCTGCCATGAGATAATAGTTTGCATCCTAATCCCTTGTACTTGTAATTGAACTTATACCTATGCCTGTATTCTACTATAACTTGTTCATGATCTCCATGTAATTTTCATCTCGTTCTCTTGCCTGCAAGATCCTGTCCTATAACTGTGTCCCATAGGAGCTTATATCTACTATATGGTTTACCTGTGTTGGAAATAATACTGAGAGGGGGGGTGAATCAGTATTATCAAATTCTTTTCAATATTCCCTCTAGATTTATAATTTAATATATTCTTCAGATGTTGACCATTAATTTGAATGTCAGTACCATATAATAATGAACAGGAACAAGGAAAACAGATAGTCACACCAAAGAACACCAGATATAAGGTGGAAACCCAATGTGGGTGAAAACCACCTGCTGCAATATGTCTTTATCTTCTTCCAATTAGAAACCTTTTACAATGATTATGTATTAGTGCAGTCCTTTACCAGTATGCAGGCTGCAACCTGCAGAGAGCTACAACCCTCTCTCGTTTTCCAGTCTCTCCTGGAAGGGACAGACAACCCCCTTAGCTCTTATACTAGCTGAGCTACTAGTACGTAGGTGCTGACCTACTTCTTTTCTTCCAAGGACCACGTTTCATTAATTTTCAGAGTGGATCCATGAACATCAAATAATCATCAAGTACATGTGAATCAACCAATCTCCTTTTATAATCAACTAATGAATCAACCAATAACTTCTCAGAATGCAGTAACCAAGAAAGCAATACAAGTAATCTAAACCCAGAACTCTGCAGCAATAGACAACAGGCAGCCAACAAATATTTCAAGAAAAATCTGCAACTTCACCAATAGAAACCTATGAATATCCGTAGTTCTTCTGTGTCTAGCTTGCGTAGCTCCGCACCTAATCCGTCTACTGAACTGCACAGCTCTGCACCTACGCCGTTTACTGGACTGCGAATCTCTGCACCTAATCCATCTGCTGGACAGCGCACCTCCACACCTGCAGCTTCTGCTGGGCTGCGCACCTCTGCACCTGCGCCTTCTGCTGGACTGCACACCTCCACACCTGCGCCTTCTACTAGACTGCGTACCTCTGCACTTCTCCTTCTACCGGATTGCGTACCTCCACACCTGATCTTGTCGCTGAGCTGTGTACCATTGCACATGCACTGTGGATCACCTGCGGACCTCCTAATAGAGCCATATTATCAGTCCTCCAATGTGCCACAGACTGTCAGATCCATAGATCTGATCATGCGCCAAAGAGATCATGACCCCTCAATTGATCTGTCTTCTCATGCTCATGTTCAACTCTAACTCACCAACTGATTACAATTATTTCAGATCTAGTTCCTCTTAAGATATTCAACACATAAGTGCTTAGCCAATTGATCTCCTTTCCTTTTTATAAGCAAGCCCTTACTCAAACCATGGATCAAAACCATAGAAAGCCAATACAAGGGACCCAAAAACTGGGGTTCAATATTTTATATGCAATACCTCAGACCAAAACCATAGGATCAAACACATCGAACTAGATACCATGGATCAATCATAAAAATTCCCACGTGTGCGCGCTTTTCTGCATTGGAGTGAGTGAATTTGACGACCGCACCTTTTGTTCGGAGAACCTGCGGGTATGCCCGCACTTCTTGTTCGAGGCACTTGCGGGTCCATAGCTTTTGTTAGGCTCACCTGCGGGTATCACATTTTCTATTATTTTGAGAGCCTGAACAAAGATTTTCCACTTGAGTGAGTTTCCATCAAGGATAAAACCTATGCCATAGCGCCAAACTTGAGTCATAATGCCAACAACCTGTGCCTTCCTGCTAAGAGCATTTGCAACTCGATTCTCCTTCCCTTTGATGTATCTGAACTCGAAGTCAAAATCACTAAGGGTATCCAACCATTTATGTTGCCTGACATTTAGATTCCATTGGTTAATCAAATACCTCAACCCACTATGATCGTTCATCAATGTAAACCTCCCGCCCAAAATATAATGTCTCCACATCTGTAATGCATGTATAATCGTTGCTAGCTCAAGATCATGTGTTGGATAGTTTTGATCATGCTCATTTAGTTTTTGTGACTCATAGCACACTACATGTCCTTCTTGCATGAGAACTCCACCAAGTCCCCTCTTGCAAGCATCTGTATACACTACAAACTCCTTGTCTGGATCCATAATCTTTAGCATTGGTGCATGTGTCAACATCTTCTTAAGATTCTCAAAACTATCTTCACATTCTACCAAAAATTCAAACTTCTTACCTTTCTACTATAATGATGTGATAATATATGCAATGCATGAGAAGTTCCTGATGAATCTCCTATAGTAACCTACTAATCCCATGAATGATCCCACCTCATCTACATTCTTAGGAGCTTCCCATTCCATGATGGCCCTTATCTTTTCTAGATCTATTGCTATGACTTCCTTGAAACTAACATGTCCCAAGTAGTGTACCTCAGTCTAAAAGAAGCTGCACTTACTAAACTTAACATACAGCTAATGCTCCCTCAACAACCTCAACATTGCTTCTAAATGCCCGCCACATTCTTCCTCATTCTTAGAATATACCAGTATGTCATCAATGAATACAATAACAAACTTGTCCAAATATCGACGCAACACACTATTCTTCAAACACATGAATGTAGCTAGAGCATTAGTCAAACATAATGGAACAACAGCAAACTCATAATTCCCATACCTGGTTCGGAATGCAGTATTCAATATATCCTCTTCCTTGATGCATACCTAATGGTATCCTGATCTCAAGTTGATATTAGAGAACATTGCTACTCCCTTTAGCTGATCAAACAAATCATCAATCCTCGACAAAGGGCACCAATTCTTGATAGTAACTTTATTTAGTTGCATGTAGTCAATGTACAATCTAAAAGTACCATATTTCTTCTTTACGAACAACACTAGTATGCCCCAAGGCGATACCCTGGGTCTGATGTATCCTTTATCCAACATTTCCTTTACTTGCAACTTCAACTGTACCAACTCAGGTGTGCTCATACTATAAAGTGATTTCGATGTTGGAGCTGCCCCTAGCACTAACTCAATAGAAAAGTCTACCTCCCTGTGAGGTGGTAACTCTGTAATGTCTTCTGGAAATACATCCTGAAACTACTGAAACACTGGGTACTTTCTCAACACATCAACATCCTCAACCTCCTTACCCTTGTCACTAGAAATTTGTACTCCAAACATCACACAACGTTTTTTGCAACTATGCTTAGTCTGCATAGCTATAGCCATCCTCACTGATGTAGGCTTCTTCTTTCCCTGCAAGGTACTCTTTTCCCCACTATCATCCACATACTCAATGGCCTTGTCGAAGCAATCCACTTTGTTCTATGAAGGTATAACCAATCCATACCCAAAATCATACTATATGAACCCAATGGTAGTTCATTCAAATGTATTGTTGTAGGCATGCAATTTAACTCAAATGCACAAGCTCTTACCTAATGGTGAACTTGCTTCTTCGTACCTGTAGCCAACTATACCAACTAAGATTCTTCATGAACTTATTTCCTCAAACCACAGTTATTCACCAAGGCATGATTAATATAACTATATTTAGATCCAGGATCAATAAGAAAGGAAACAACTTGATCACAAATATTACCGTCCATCTCGATGCCTGATGATATTCCTGCCTGTTTTCCACATCTACATAAATCCAAGGAATGTGATGACCAACATCACCAACTATATGTGCCTCCTGAGCACTGTATATCTAGGGTCTACCACCACTCTGATACTGCGGACAATCCCTCTTATGATGATCCTTACCACATATCCAACACTACAATGGTTCCCTACCACCGCCTCTAGCCTGCTTCTCTCCATGTCCCTTCTCAGCTGTATTTAATCTCTTGTAAGGAACTACATTATCTTTCTCACTTACATCTTGAGGTCTTCCTTGCTTGGGTGGCCACTTTCCTTTAGCTTTTTCATTTCTCTTCAAGTCTTGTTTCGGCTCAACTTTGTGCTTCGACTGCACATAACAATGCTTCAACTTTCAGATGGCCTCCTCTAATGATATAGGTTCATTGAACTCAATATGGGCTATGTATGCAACTAGAAAGCCACTGATGAATCTATGAACCTTGGCCTTACCCTCTCTGAGGTAAGGCACATATCTCAACAACTCCAAAAATCTGTTAGTATACTCCTCATCTATCATAGAACCCATCTGCAACTCATAAAATTCCTTGGCTTTGTCATCATAATACCTCTCAGACAAGTACTTCTTCTTGAAGATCCTTTCAAACACATGCCAACTCAAATCATCCTCATGTATGTCCTTGACATTATTCACGTCTTCCCACTAAATATCCGCTTTACCTTTGAGACAGAAAAGTGCTATCCTTGCTTTCATGTCTTATGAGTAACCATGCAATCTAAATAATTTCCTCATGAAAAGAATCCAAGCCTCTGCATATTGCGATTTCTTCATCTCTCCATCAAAGGTAGGTGGATTTTCCTTCTTGAACTCATCTGACAAGTATCCCCTATCATTCCTCCTATATAGATGATAATCAGAACTAGAACTAGAATAATACATGTGTTTGTCATCCCTACTATCCGGAGTGTCCAACATCCTACCATCTCTGATAGTGGCAAATATATTTGACCTATGTCTACTATGAGACCTACTACCATATTCCCCATTAGTTATTTCATCATGTCCATGTCACTGCAAATATGAAAAACTCTAAAGTAATATCGCATTCACCTCCGCTTGTTTCTCTTGTGGCTACATGATTTTGTCATTGTCTACTTTGCAAATCCTTATTTCTTCATTCAAGCTTCTCAATGAGTCTTCCAAGTTAGAAGAGTGCCCCACACCACGCTACCCATTTGATGCATAGGGAGATTCTATGTAGTCTACCACCTTGCTAGCCATCTGATCTATTTCTTGCAAGTCATACTATGTCAGCTAAACCAAATCACCATAAGTCAACTTACCTTAGCATATGCGAGGAGGACACCTTGTCTACAAGATCATCAATTCAATGTGATTCATGTAAAACATAACCATAATAACATATTGACATATATTAATAAGTGCATCAACGAATAACCATCATACTAACTAGGGTCTAGTCATCAATGCAATGCCATATCAACAATGCATGCTATGACCTCATGCATGACAAAAACCATTACTCTAGTGTACACATTGCCTCATGCAACTATCCACCTACATAAGAAATACCTAATTAACTACAAATATGCATAACCACATGTAGTTGAGCATAAGAGATCAATTTCTGTAATCAACCTACAAGACAGATGCATGTAATAAAATAACCAAGAATACAACCCAACATACAAGGATGTAATCAAGCTACATATAATTTTATAACCAATCATATACTCATGAAGATGCATTCCATAAACTGATGTCAAGTTCCTCATGATAACCTTACTACTACCATGATCAATATGATGCAGTTCAACGAGCACATGGAACAAAAGTGTAAGGGCCACACATGCAACTTACATGCATGCTTGACCAACACATTCACCCATATCTCTAACACCAAATATGACCCAAATAGAGTGCAACCATGCTCTGATACCCATCTGTAACACCCCCTTCAAAGTCTACCCAAATTAACCATGCCTACTAGGGTAAACATGAGGAGAGATGCTACTACAATCAAATTCGACCTTCTATGTCACCTTAAGGAAGTCGAATCGATGAAACATCGCATACAATCATCCAACATCATCAACAGAACACTCGGGAGACAAGTCAGCCACTCAGACAACCTGTACCTGGGTCCCACTACTATTCTGCAACTCTTAGGCCATAGTTACTCTCATGTTGTGGGCAAGGGAGTGGCTAGCAACCTAAAGTCCCTCTCACAAGCCTACCTTGCCGCAACTATGGACCAGAATATCCAATTCTATGCCAGTAACCCCAGGATTTAAGCCACTTTTCTAGCCAAAATCCTGGCCTCTACCCAGAACTTATTGTAACTTCCAAAATTCATTAAAACCATAATGAAAATGTCGATCAATAAAAAATCACCCTCAGGACTAGGCCTGAGCATCCCCAACCAGGACTGACATTCTTTCAAACACTTAGCATCAATGCAACCTACAGTTTGATGATACAAGACAGAGCATAAACGACTGAAACAACTTATGAAACATATAAATAAGGATCACCTCCTTCTCCATTAAATTACTACATCATTGATTAGTTCTTGCATCCATCCATTTAATAGTTACAAGTAAATACATGAAATAACCAGGACCTGAACTAGTCATTCAAACATTCTTATAACCACCACAAAACCATATAAATATCGGAGATATGAAAACCATTAAATCCACATATAAATCAATGAAAAATTAAGAGAACATAGATTTTATTAATTATAGGAAAATCCAACCAGGTTCGAGATTTCCATGTACCACCCAACCATAGACATGGCTAAACCAAATATCTCTTTCAGCAAGTCACCCTCGTGGCATATTCTGAGCATGAATATGGGATCTCATAGAACAACCAATCCAAGAACAACCAAGGGAACCTAGAGGTTAAACCACCTCAACCCTCATCAAACTGTCATGACACCAAAACCAGTACTCTAATCACAACCGAACAGAACTTGGAATTCCATCCATATTCCATCACTATCCTTGAGGAATTTTCTGTCTCCTTATCTCTTAGAATTTATTGCAATCCAAACCTAGATCACTAGGACCTAACTGAGACTGCTCCCTCAATCTTTACCATGTATCCCACTAAAATTTTTCAAGAGATTCCTAGGCTTTTGGGAATGAACCTTGAGACCACCTTCACCCCAGATTCTGAAATCCATCTAGAAATTTCAAAGCTCAAAAATCGAAAGAAACATCCCAACATACCATGGCATATAGAAAAAGGCTAGGCTAAGCTGAAATCCACTGTCATAACCTGACAAAACCATGCCACTGACATTAACAGAACCATACACCAACATGCAAAGCCATGCATGTCCAAACCAGCTAGGAAATCACACAGTAAAAGATTACCAGCAAGTATTCTTACTGAAGCTACTTGAATCCTTCTTCCGTTCCTTGATCCTTTCTTTCCTTCCTTTCCTTACTTGCTTTTCCTTTCCTTGCTCCAAACTAGAGTGCTCCAAGAAAACTCTAAGTGACCAAGAGAATGAGAGAGAGATAATAATGAGAGAGCTCCAAACTTGAACTTGACAAAAGACATGAACTGATCCTCAGAATCCTTTTTATGCATGAGGCCTCTAATTTCTTCATTTTCCATTATTTTCCTTCAATTTCCTCCTCACATGAAACCTGTGACCTTTCACCTTACCTTTCTCCTAATTCCCTTTATTTTCATAAATAAATGTGCCAAAAATGCCTTTTTACCTTTTAATGCCATTTCCTTATCATTTCCCAATTTTCCATAGCCAAAACATGCATCCAGTGATGCCCACTAAGATATATTTTCCCAATATTCATCTTGGAATACATATCACTTACCCGTGGTCTTATTTTGTCTTTATTAACTTTTATTACATGAAATTTTCACCAAGGCTATTACAAAGGGTTCGTTCATGTAGCAGAAGCACGTGGATAAGGTTGTGGAAGAATACAAGTACATCTTCTCATCATCCATAAGGGTACCTTTGCAAAATTAGGTCAAGCATTTTACTCAATATCACTCTCAGAGCACCTCTACCCAATGGGCCAATATATTGCCACTCCATTATGGAAAATGAAGAAATCAAGCAATAATTCTAGGAGTTTCTACTAAAAGGGAAAATCTGACCAAGTTCCTCACCTTGTGTAAGCTTGATTTTACTTATCCAAAAGAATGATGGAACCTGGAGGCCCTGCATTGATTATTGGGCACTAAACAAAATCACTATTAGGAACAAGTATCCAATCCCATGGATTGATGACCTTCTTAACTAGCTTGAGGAGGCCAAGTAATTCAGCAATATTGATTTGAAGCCTGGCTATCATTAGGTTGCAATAGAACCCACATATATATGAAATACCACCTTCAATTCCAAGGAGGGCTTTTTTGAGTGGTTGGTCATTCCTTTCGGTTTGAAAAATTCTCCTGCAACCTTTATGAAAATCATGGATGACATCTTATGAACTTTTGAATAAGTGATCGGAGAATCCACAGTATGAACATTGGTATAAAGATGTTCATACTGTGGATTCTCCGATCACTGATTCAAAAGACACAAACCACAGATCTCTTAAATCCAAAATCTTATGAACTTTCACCAACTTGTTCATGGTTTAATTTCTGGATGACTTTCTCATCTTTGGAAAGAGATGGGAAGTGCATTAGAACACATTCGAGAGGTCCTTCAAACAATGCAACAACACAAAATATGTTGCAACTTGGAGAAACTCACCTTTTTCATGAGCAAAAGGTGAGTTTCTCCAAGTTGCAACATATGTGCTACATCATTGATGAACAAGGCATGCAGGTTGATTCAACTAAGATATAATTCATTCGACATTGGTTAGCCCTAACCACTCTAACAAATCTTTGCAACTCTTTACGCCTTGCTAATTTTTATCCGTGGTTCATGTTAGAATTCTCTCATATCACTTAGCCTTTGAATCAAGTTACCAAGGGTGCAGAAAAAGCAAATTTTTCCTAGTCTCATTCCCAACAGAAGGTGTTCATTGACTGGAAGCACCGCCTATGTTCTACACCAGTACTCACATTGCTAGACTTACAACAACCATTTGAAATTGAGATATACGCCTCTGAATATGCTATTGGTGTAGTTATAAATCAGCAAGGGCATCCAATGGCCTATCATAGTGAGACACTTTCCTATGCAATTCAGTAATACCCTGCCAATGATAAATAGATGTATTATATCATGTAGTTGTGTCGAAAAAGGAAAAATTACATTCTTTGGAAGGATACAGTCATCCACACTGAGTACTGACTTCTTCATTTTATACATACACAATGGAACTTGCAGAACAATCGACATCAGAAGTGGTCTACATATGTATGAAAATTCGACTTGAACATTAAATACAAGAAGGGAAACACCCATCATGTTGTAGATTGCCTCAGTTAGCCCTCAAACGCCGCACTGACTACTATTCTCATATCTTAAGGCCATGATACCTCTAGATGGCCACAACTGTACAAAAATGAACCAGAGTTCACCACCACATACCAGATGCTAGTAGATGGAAAGAAAGTTCCATATTTCCACATCCAATATCCATTATTAGCTACCTAGGCCACATTTTTGTTCCTTCAAGCAAACATGCCAAGATTATTTGGGAGGTACAATACAATCAAGTCATAGGAAACTTTGGTGTGTAGAAAACTATGGCCATATTACAAAAGTATTTTTATTGGCCAAAAATACGACAAGATGTTGGAAAATATATCAGATCCTACATTTCCTGTCCCACTGCCAAGCCAACCATTAAGAAACATGGTCTGTACACTCCTCTCTCTACTCCAAGCCAGCCTTGGCAATCCATATCCATGGACTATCTATCTGGCCTCCCTTCTACCAAGCATGGTAATGACTGTGCATTTGTGGTCATGGACAAATTTTCTAAGATGGCTATATTGGTAGCTTGCAAGAAGAGTACCATAACAGAGGACACTACCAAAATCTTCTTTGAATGAGTGTGGGTACATTTTGGGATCGTACAGACCATTATATCAAATTGGTATAGCAGGTTCCTGAGTATAGATGGTCAAATAAAGGTTGTCAACATAATTATAGTGCACATACTACGTATGTACAACTCCAGGAATCCATGAACCTAGGATGAGAGACTTCCATATTTGTAACCTAATTATAACAAAGCTCTCCATAGCTCGACTGGTCTCAACCCCTTTCAAGTGGGTTTGGGATTTCAACCATTTTGTCTAATTCATTTTTCCATGCCTCATGCAACTACACAAAAACAAATCCACACATGTACAGTCTGAGACTGATAAAGAAAATAGGTTTATTTAATGCATCCAACACAGCATCCAACATGTGCACAACATCTTGGATAAGTCTAATGCCAAGTAAAATCAGTGATATGATCAACATTGGGTGCCACATAAGTTTCAGGTGGGTGATAAAGTTTGGCTTCATTTGCAGAAATAATTCCTTGCCATAGCCCATTGGAAGCTTGAAACACTCTGATATGTTCCTTACACCATCACCAAGGCTATGGGAAACAATTCATTTGAGTTCAAAATTCCCTCATTGCTTGTCCTACACCTAGTGTTCAATGTGGACTGTATTCAACTATACTTTCCACCATTGTTGGACACATCAGAAATTGCAGAACAACTAACACCAACAAAGCTCAATCTAGACTACATGGAATAGGCCACAAATAACCAAATAATGGAAACACAAATCAAGAATACTCACCAACAAAAGATCCAACTATATCGAGTTGTCCAAGCTTGTCAACTCCTACAGCTGAGAAAGTGGCTCACTAGGGACCAAGTTCAGCAGAAGTTTTGTCATCTCGTGGAGGAACTCAACACAATGGGGACCATTTATTCCTAAGGGGGGGGGATTGATTGAGGTGGATATAGGTGGCCTCATTCCTATTCCACTTTGAACCCCAAAAATGTTTCTTTTAGTTTCCTTAATTGTAGCACAATTTACTATTTTTGGTAGTTTTTCGGGTGGTGAACTTTTAGAGCTACTTTGAGGCCCTAAACGAATTTTCTTTTGGAAAACAAGAAAATTGATAGCTGATTGTAGGGGTTTGCATTCAAAAGTTTTAGTATGAAAAATATATTTCTATCAAGGTATCGTATGTGTCAAACAAAGATCTTATGCTAGAGTTACGACCCCATGAAGATGATGTACCAATTTACCTTAACGGGGCCCATAGACTTTTGACGCTTCATCAACTAGGGTTATGTTTTTGGATGTTTAGGCTTTTCCATTGTTTCTGAATCATAAATAGGCCTATTAGCTTCATTTTAACACATTTCAAAAGGAATTTAGTCACCACATCTCTTCTCATAGATAAGCTACCATTTCCCGATCTAGTTTATTTCCATTCTCCATGTAGCAATTTTTAGTACTTCGTTATTACTAAATTGAAGTTATGTTTTCTATATAGCTCAATATTTTCATTTATATCTATTTTTCATTTTGTTCTTTCATAAATCCAGATGACCCAGGTTAGAGAGAGAATAATACTAAGCATACAAAAAATAAAAAGCGAGACAACCCACTACAACAAAATCAAAATGGGGTTTACCCTACAACTGACTTATTTTTCTAGAAACTTCTAGAGGAAATTTTTTATAAGACAAATCTCATTTTATAAAATATTCCTAGTTGTTTTTTAATACCACTAGTGGTTTAGGGATAGATCCTTGAGTCTTGAGAGCCTATATATAGGCCTCATTTTGATATAATTAGGGAAAAAAAATTAGTGTAGGGGAAACTCTGTTAATGTTTTTCTAGAATTCGATGGGACTTTTGAAGTTGTTTAAGGAGAAATTGTGTAGTGAGTTTTGGGTTGTCAGTTCTTTCTCATGTAATTCTAAGAACGCATCTTTGTATTTTTAGTTTTGCACCATATTAATACAATTTCAAGGATTTTTCATGGCAAATTATGTTGTAAACCTGGTTTTTATGAAGTTGAATTGGGATTGTTAATTAAAGTAAATCATGAATCAATATGATTTTTTTTCTTTAATTTTTGCAAAATTTATCAAGGTTGTTGAAGAGTATCTTGGCTACTTTGATGAGTTTTACATGGGTTTTAATGAAATTGTAAAATTTCATTAAAAATCATCATTGAAGCTGGGATTTGGCCTCTACTTGACCTCCAAGCCATCAAAATCAATGTACCCCTATTCCTCCTCACCTGTCTCCCCTGCCAAAGATCAAGGAAGGAGTAGCATTTACATTTATAAACCGAAAGGATTAAAAAAATGAGTTCTTTAATATTTACACATGCACACAACAATTAGTAATCTCTAGATCAGATTCCATGCTTTGATTAGTTAAAACATCACATGTGACAAGTAGGGTTAAAATAGGGTTATTTTGCAACAAAAGTGTGTTAATAAGTAGATAGAGGATTTCATGTTACTTTACAAGCATTTTTTCAGTCTTTCATTCCGACAAATACACATCATTTCTTTTCTCTCATGACAGTAAAGGAAGGACACATTGTATGCTACACATATAGTGCTGATACCTCTTAAGTTTGTATGAACCCCGAGTTGATAATTAAAGTCGGTAACGTTGGGAGTTGCAGAATTCTTGCTGCAATATTGAGGCTCATCAACATCATCTTACATCACATCATGGTTGGAAAGGGAAACCTAGCCACCAAAAAAAAAACATAATCAACCATTTTCTTGGGTAGAAACTAGGTATGCACCCTTTGGTTTCTCTCGAGTATTACATGACATGTTGAAGAAATATTTGAAACTTTTACCCAGGTTTAGTGTTGAAATGAAAGGGATTGTAGAAGAACATATTAGTTTCTTCTAAGAAAATACTGACAACTTTATGGTGGAATATGAGGATGTGTTCATGAGATTTTTCATACAAACCCTCTAAGGGGATGTGCAAAAATGGTTATTTACTCTTCCCAATAACTCATAGCACTCGTGGGATGATTTAGAGAGATCCTTTTATACTCATTGGGGTGAGGAAAATGATTTCCAATAGTACCTCAACAAATTTACAACAGTCAAGAATAAACCTTCTGAGAATGTAGAGGAGTTCACTAGGTAATTTAGCAAGATTTATAACAAAATTCTAAATGAGATAAACATACTCCCTTTGCTGTTATGGTGAGTTCTGCTATTGCCTTCGAACCTAGTATTTCTATCATGCTAAGAGAAAAAATACCTATAACCCTAGTAGACATGAAATCAGACTCAATTAAAAAAGAAGGAAACCTAAGTGTTGCAGGAAGATAAGAAGAAATGATGTTGGAGATGATAACTATGGTGTTGAGAAAGGAAAGGGATGTAATAGGGATAAAGGAAAAAAAGAAGATAAAAGATGAGCCTAATCATCCCACATAGAATAAATATCCATATGGGGAAAATATTGAAGAAATAAATAAATTGGTCATACTTTTTTCCAACAAAATAGCTAAGATTGAATCTGACGTACCAAGAAAGAACCAAGCCCAACCACCTCAAAATCCCACTTTTGTCTGTAGGCCATTCAACCCTCAAAAGTTGAACATAAAGAGGAGGCTTAAGTACCAAGCAATACAACTCCATTTTAGAAAGGGATCTGTACCTCCAAACAAATGAATTCCCTAACGATTTCATCTAAGATGAGTACATAAAGAGGGGATTAGGTTCCCATATTTTACATTATAGAAACTGATTATGAAAACTCTTTAGCATTATAATAGGCCTATGATTCATATGATGATTATGATATTCCTGCATCCCAATATCAACGAATTATAAATACAGTAATGGAATAACTTAGGAGGAACTATGGCTTATGTCCCAAACTAGGCAAACCCATTAGGACAGGTCATCAAAATAAATCCTCTCTACCATTACTCGATTCAAAACCTGTTCTTGATGAAAATCAACCACCTCTTGAAAATATGAGAAAATCATAAGAAACTTCATCCATGAACCTAATCAAAACTCAACTTAGGAAGATAATAAAACATATGATCCCAGGGCGTGTTAACAAGTAGTTCAACCGATAAAGGAAACCAAGAGAAACATAAGCTTTTTGTTTAATCTCGAAAGAGAAATGAGAAAGATAAAGGTCCTGGTACCACTATTAGATTTGGCCCAAAATGCAATGTATCAACCACACATATAGAAGCTCATTAGTCCTGTTGATTCATTGAAGCTGTGATTAGGCCCCTGCTTGACCTCCAAGCCATCAAAATCATTGTACCCCTCTTCCTCCTCACCTGTCTCCCCTGCCAAAGATGAAGGAAAGAGTAGCATTTACATTTATAAACCGAAAAGATTAAAAAAATGAGTTCTTTTATATTTACAGATGCACACAACAGTTAGTAATCTCTAGATCATATTTCATGCTTTGATTAGTTAAAACATCACATGTGACAATAGGGTTAAAATAGGGTTCTTTTGCAACAAAAGTGTGTTAATAAGTAGATAGAGGATTTCATGTTACTTTACAAGCATTTTTTTGTCCTTCTTCCTACAAATAGACATCATTTCTTTTCTCTCATGACAGCAAAGGAAGGACACATTGTATGCTGCACATATAGTGTTGATACCTCTTAAGTTTGTATGAACCCCGGGTTGATAATTAAATTCGGTAGCGTTGGGAGTTGCAAAATTCTTGCTGCAATACTGAGGCCCATCAACATCATCTTACATCACATCATGGGTGGAAAGGGAAACCTAAACAAAATCAACATAATCAACCATTTTCTTGGGTAGAAACTAGGTGTGCACCCTTCAATTTTCCTCGGGTATTACATGACATGTCGGAGAAATATTTGAAACTTTTACCCAGGTTTAGTGTTGAAAAGAAAGGGATTGCAGAAGAACATATCCGTTCCTTCCAAGAAAATACTAACAACTTTATGGTGGAATGTGAGGATGTGTTCATGAGACTTTTCATACAAACCCTCTAAGGGGATGTGCGAAAATGGTTATGTACTCTTCCCAATAACTCATTGCACTTGGGGGATGATTTAGAGAGATCCTTTTATACTCAGTGGGGTGAGAAAAAGGATTTCCAATACTACCTCAACAAATTTGCAGTAGTCAAGAATAAACCTTCTGAGAATGTAGAGGAGTTCACTAAGTAATTTAACAAGATTTATAACAAAATTTTAAATGAGATAAACCTACTCTCTTTGTTGCTATGGAAAGTTGTGCTACTGCTTTCGAACCTAGTATTTCTATCATATTAAGAGAAAGAATACCTATAACTCTAGCAGACATGAAATCAAACACAATTGAAATAGAAGGAAACCTAAGTGTTGGAGGAAGGCAAGAAGAAATGATGTCGGAGATGATAACTATGGTGATGAGAAAGGAAAAGGATGTAATAAGGATAAAGGAAAAAAGAAGATAAAAGATGACCCTAATCATCCCACATAGAATAAATATCTATATTGGGAAAATATTGAAGAAATAAATAAATTGGTTATACTTTTTTCCAACAAAATAGCTAAGATTGAATCTGAAGTACCAAACAAGAACCAAACACAACCACCCCGAAATCCCACTTTTGTCTGTAGGCCATTCAACCCTCAACATATGAACATAAAGAGGAGGCCTAAGTACCAAGCAATACAACTCTGTTTTAGAAGGGATCTATACCTCCAAAAAAATTAATTCCCTAATGATTTCATCTAACACAAGTACATAAAGAGGGGATCAGGTTCCCATATTTTACATTATAGAAAATGATTATGAAAACTCTTTAACATTATAATAGGCCTATGATTCATACTATGATTATGATATTCCTACGTCCCAATATCAACGACTTATAAATACAGTAATGGAATAACTCAGGAGGAACTATGGCTTATGTCCCAAACTAGGCAAACCCATCGGGATAGGTCATGAAAATAAAACCTTTCTACCATTACTCGATTCAAAACTTGTTCTTAATGCAAATCAACCACCTCCTAAAAATATGATAAAAGCATAAGGGACTTCATCCATGAACCTAATCCAAACTCAACTTAGGAAGATAATAAAACATATGATCCCATGGCGTCTTAACAAGTAGTTCAACCAATAAAGGAAATCAAGAGAAACATAACCCTGTTGTTTAATCTCAAAAGAGAAATGAGAAAGATAAAGGTCCTGGTACAACTATTAGAATTGGCCCAAAATTCAATGTATCAACCACACATATAGAAGCTCATTAGTCCTCTGAAGGTCGTACTAGTGTAGGATGTGGACAGCAAGTTGAAGAAAAATATGATAATTGACCTTTTTACATTACTCTTAATGTCGATACTAAAATTCTCCACAATTATATTTTATATTCAAGCGCATCTCACAATATTATGCCTAAGTTACTCATGGTGGAGCTAGGATTGGATATCACTAAATCATACCATGAACTTTATTCATTTGAATCTAGAAGGGTGAAATGAATCAGTCTCATCAATGATTTAATACTCTGTCTCACCAAAATTACTAACAAGAGTTTGGTTGTGGATATAGTGGTTGCTGACATTGCAGCCTGCTATGGTATGCTACTTTCTAGGTCCTGGGCTAGAAAATTGGGAGGAACCCTACAAATGGATTTATCATATGAAAAGATACTCATCTTTAAGGATCAAGAGAAAAGATTATATAGGGAGGATAAAATTCTATATGTCGTGATTGATGCTAAAAGATAAAAGAATCTACTTGTGTATGTCGTAGAAGAGCCCATGGGTTGCTATATCCTAAAGCCATAAAAAAATTCAATGCACTGCTTACTAAGACTTAACAACCACAAGAGTTACATGCAATTTGGAAATTGTTCTTCGATGGAGCATGCTCCAAAGAAAGAAATTTGATGCCACCAAAAATGTTTCTAAATACGAGGCACTAATTTTGGGGCTAGAAACCACCAAGAAAATGGGAGTGAAAAACACCATGGATTTTGGTTATTCTAAACTGGTAATAATCAAAATAAGAAACATTTGTGCTACAAACATCCTTGAATGAGATTGTATTGAACACCATATGGGATATTATTCAAAATTACTTTTATCCTTTTAACATCACAACTGTGCGTAGGGAAGACAATCAACATGAAAATGCATTACCAATAATAGCTAGTACATTTAGACCACCTCCTAAACCAAAATTGAAATATGAGGTGGAGATGTGATACATGCCTTCTGTTCCAGATAAAATCAAGCATTGGTAGGTTTTTGAAGATGATCAACAACTAAGGATATTTAATGAATTAGTGGATGAGTTCTTAGTCATTAACATAAATTTTGAGGGCCAAGCTCTTGAGGCAGATCAAGAGGAGGTAGAATCACAAGACGATGATGTTGACTTTATGAACCAAATTGGAGGCCATGGAGTGATCCAATTGAAGAATAACTTCATCCCAATAGGATTGGTACTACTAGAGAAGATATTTTACCCTAGTGATGTGTCCACTTGGCCCATTTTTTGACGAGTGGTCGAGAACATCGAGGAACACAACTTAGGCACAGAGGAAAATCTAAAAAACTTAAAAGTTGGCAAGTTTTTGCAACCCACTTGCAAAAAGAGGTACGTTGAATTGTTTAAGAAATTTAAATAGTTTTTTGCATGGAGTTACTAAGACCTAAAAACTTATGATAGTTCCATTATCCAACATAGGATATGGTTGAAATATAATTCTAAGCCTTTTGTGTATAAACTCAAAAGATATAATGCTATTTTCTGGTTGATAATGTAGAAGAAAATGAGGAAGTTGTTGGATGGGAAGATCATTATGCAATTTAGATATTCTCAATGGGTAGAAAACTAGTGCATGTCAGAAAGAAGAATGGTGACATCATGTTATGTGTGGATTTTAGGAATCTAAACATATGTTCACTGAAGGACAATTACCCATTTCAAATATGAATCACCTTTTGTAGAAGGTGATGGGAGCATTAATAATATCGATGATGGGCAGTTTCTCAGGCTACAATCAAATAACTATGCACCCAATAGATAAATATAAGACCACCTTCACCACATCATGGGGCACATCCATGTATAATAAAATTCCAATTGGATTGATGAATGTTGGAGAAACATCTCAATGAGCCATGGATATAGATTTGGGAAAAAGTGACAAATTCATAGTTATCTATTTGAATGACATGGCAATATTCTCTAAATCACATGAAGAAAACCTACATCATTTGAGGAAAGTATTTTTGAAATGCAAAAAGTTTGGCTTTTCCTTGAACCTCGATAAATAATTGTTCACCTTGCGAGAACAAAAAATATTGGGGCACGTAGTCTCTAAATATGGTATCAAGATAGATCCAAAAAGTGTGGAGGCTATATCAAAGATTGTTTTACCCCAAAATAGAAGGAAGTCTAGCCATTCTTAGGGAAGTTCAACTTTATGCGCAAGTTCATTGCAAATTTTGTAGAACTTCTCAAGTACATAATGGGTATGATAAAAAAATAACAGTGGTGTAAGATGGATGCCCAAGGATACCACAAATTTTTAACATTCTCATCTTTAGAAATATATGGGAAGAGCACCTGCAACACATTCGACAGGTACTTCAAACCCTGAAACAACACAAAATATGTTGCAACTTGGAGAAATGCACCTTTGGCATGATCCAGGTCCAATATATGTGCTACATCATTGATGAACAAGGCATGCATGTGGATTAAACTAAGATCTAATTCATTCAACATTGGTTAGCCCTAACCACTCTAACAAAGCTTTGCAACTCTTTGCGCCTTGCTAATTTTTATCGGTGGTTCATGTTAGGATTCTCTCATATCACTTGGCCTTTGAATTAGGTTACCAAGGGTGCAGAAAAAGAAATTTTTTCCTAGCCTGAGTCCCAATAGAAGGCGTTCATTGACCGAAAGCATCACCTATGTTCTAGATCATTACTCACATTGCTAAACTTACAACAACCATTTGAAATTGAGATATACACCTCCAACTATGCTATTGGTGTAGTTATAAACCAACAAGGGCATCTAATGGCCTATCATAGTGAGACACTTTCCTCTACAATTCAGAAATACCCCACCAATGATAAATAGATGTATTCTATCATGTAGTTGTGTCGAAAAGGAAAAATTACCTTCTTGGGAAGGATACAGTCATCCACACTGATCACTGACTTCTTCATTTTATACATACACAATGGAAGTTGCAGAATAATCAACATCAGAAGTGGTCTACATATGTATGAAAATTCGACTTGAACATTAAATACAAGAAGTGAAACACCCATCATGTTGTATATTACCTCAGTCAGCCCTCAAATGCCACACTGACTACTATTCTCATATCTTAAGGCCACGAGACCTCTAGATGGCCACAACTGTACAAAAATGAACCAGAGTTCACCACCACATACTAGATGCTAGTAGATGGAAAGAAAGTTCCATATTTTCACATCCAAGATGCATTATTATGCTACCTAGGCCACCTTTGTTTTCCTTCAAGTGAGCATGCAAAGATGATTTGGGAGGCACAATACAATCAAGTCGTAGGAAACTTTGGTGTGGAGAAAACTATTGCCATATTACAAAAGTATTTTTATTGGAAACAAATATGACAAGATGTTGGAAAATATATCAGATCCTATATTGACTGTGCCATCACCTAGACAACCATTAAGAAGCACGGTCTGTACACTCCTCTCTATAGTCCTATCCAGCCTTGGGAATCCATATCCATGGACTATCTATCTGGCCTCCCTTCTACCAAGCATGGGAATGACTGTGTATTTTTGGTCATGGACAAATTTTCTAAGATGGCTATATTGGTAGCTTTTAAGAAGTGTACCATAATAGAGGAAACTTCCAAAATATTCTTTGAACGAGTGTGGGTACATTTTCGAATCCTACAGACCATTATATCAAATTGGTATAGCAAGTTCTTAAGTACATTCTGGTCGATCCTTTGGATATTATTAGACACCAAGCCCCATACTGATGTTAAAATAGAGGTTTTCAACAGAATGATAGTGCACATACTACACATGTACAACTCCAAGAATCCACGAAACTAGGATGAGAGACTTCCTTATTTGCAACCTAGTTGCAACAAAGCTCTCCATAACTCAACTGGTCACAGCCCCTTTCAAGTGGGTTTGGGATTTCAACCATTTTGTCTAATTGATGTTTGCATGCCTCATGCAACTACACAAAAAAAATCCTCACATGTACAGTCTGAGACTGATAAAGGAAATAGGTTTATTTAATGCATCCAACACATCATCCAATAGGTGCAAAACATCTTGGATAAGTCTAATGCCAAGTAAAAGCAATGATATGATCAACGTCGAGTGCCACATAAGTTTCAGGTGGGTGATGAAGTTTGGTTGCATTTGCAGAATAATGCATTGCCACAACCCATCGGAAGCTTGAAACACTCTAATATGTGCCTTACACCATCACTAAAGCTATGGGAAACAATTCGTTTGAGTTCAAAATTCCTTCATTGCTCGACCTACACCTAGTGTTCAATGTGGAGCACATTCGACTGTACTTTCCACCATTGTTGGACACATTAGAAATTGTAGAACAACTAACACCAACAAATCTCAATCCAAACTACATGGAATAGGCAACAAATAATCAAATCATGGAAACACAAATCAAGAATACTCACTAACATAAGATACAACTATATCGAGGTTTCAAAGTTTGCCACCTCCTGCAGTTGAGAATGTGGCTCACCAGGGACCAAGTTCAGTAGAAGTTTCTCATCTCATGGAGGAACTCAACGCAATGGGGACAATTTCTTCCTAAGGGGGAGGATTTATCCAAGTGGATATAGGTGGCCTCTCTGGAGTACTGAAGAAGGTATGTTTTTATTGACTATTTTGTCATCTTTTCTTTAGAATTCGTAACATATTTGCATCATGAAGTAGGTAGAGAATGGGAGATCATGACAAATCTATAATATTTATATGCAACATGAAAACACTAATAAGTGTCATTTCTTATGCAGGAAAAGGGAAAAAATAAAGATTGCCGCTCCAAAGAAAAAGACAGAGCCAAGCTAACCGCCGTCCCTTTGGAAGGGAACCATATGCAAACAAGACGATCTAAATTAAAACATCTCAGCCAAGGAAAGGAAAAGGAGATATCAACTCGGCACAAGAAAATGACCGAATAACTGAGGATTAACAGCTTGGCGAATCCCTCAGGATCCTTTGATCCTGAGGGATCGCTACTTTAACTATTTTCGCATCCTTGATATCTCCGCTTCAGTTGTTATAAGTAGGGGAAACACTACTAGCCCCAGGGAGACTGTTAATTTTTATGTAAATTTGCTTTGTATTTGAAACTTTGATCATCAACTCTCATTGAGAAGTGATCCACTGTAACTCTGTTTTAATGCTTTAATATAAATCAGGTTGTTGTTCCATCTTTGATCCTGGAATAGTTTCAAGCGGTGTGTCCCTGGAGGCTAAGGGCCTGACCCTGGTGGAACACTTGCTATTGTATCATTATCTTTAGTTCGTGTGTCATTTTCATTATCAGCTTTGATTGGTAATCTGGTGTGTTTTGCTATTTTATATTACAGATCCGTTATATTTACAATATCGTTCTCTGCAGCAGGAAAGTCGTATTGTTCATTCTGACCTTATAACGTATTGTTGTTCCTTTAAGTCATTAATATAACATTACTATTCTTTACAGAATGCTATTGATGTCCAATTTGTTATGAAACCAGCTCAAGAAAAGATAGAAAAGATAGGTCAACGCCTTAGAATTCAGCCTCTTCGAGGGGGCAACCTCCTTTACATTACATAAATGAACAATTCTTGGATGATACAAATGACAAAACCTCCTTTCTATATATAGGAGTCTAAGGAGTCACAATATAATCCAGCCGACCTAACAATAATAATATAAAGCCACAAAAATAACAATAGAGGGATTCTATGGGGCACATAAATAATAATATGGGGGTAATAGGGGCACAACAATATAAATAAGGGGTATAACTACAATAGTAATGGGGTAATCACTAGTATTATAGGGACCCAACATGCCCCTCTCCTTCAAAAAAGTGTTGTCCTCAACGCTTGAGTAGTTCTGGATACTTCTGCATAAAATTCTCATCCTCCCATGTGGAATCTTCAGCGGATAAGTTCTTCCACTTGATAAGATACTCTGAAATTGATCGATTTCATAGCTGTCGAGTTCTTGTTTCTGTGACTGCTTCCGGTTCCAATATAATTTTTCCTTCCTCGTCAAGTTTTGGCAATATTGTTTGAACTGGGAGCTTGTCACCTATAACCTTCTTTAAACATGAAACATGGAAAACTGGGTGCAATCGAGAAGCTGCAGGAAGCTCCAATTTGTATGCCATAGTACCAATCTTTTCCAACACCTTGTACGGACCATAATACTTTGGTGATAATTTATTATCCTTCTTAGCTTGCTTTAGGGACATTTGCTTATATGGTTGTAGCCGTAGGAATACCCAATCACCTACATCAAATTTCACTGCGATGTTGATTTGCCAGTTGTTTCATTCTATTTTGTGCCAACACGAGGTTATCCTTTAAGAGTTGGAGGACTTGTTGTTGATGTTCGATGTGATGTTCCACTGCTTGAACCTTAGAATTTTCTCTTAAATATGATGTGATTGATGGTGGTTGATACCCATAAAGTGCCATAAATGGGGTCATTTTTGTTGCTATATGAAAGGAAGTGTTATACCACCATTCATCCAGAGGCAACCATTTGACCCATTGTGTCTGTTTATCAGATACAAAGCAACGAAGATATCCTTCCAAACATTTGTTTACTATCTCAGTTTTCCCATCAGATTGAGGATGATAAGATGAGCTATGAGCTAACTGAGTACCCAGACAAGAAAATAATTCTGTCCAAAAATTTCCAGTGAAAATGGGATCTCTGTCACTTACAATAATCTTTGGGTTTCCATGTAGCTTTTGAACTGTTTCCATAAATGCAGTAGAAACTGTACTGGCTTTAAATGGATGTGATAATGCACAAAAGTGTGCATACTTGGTAAGTCTGTCAACTACCACCATGATGACACTCTTTCCCTCAGACTTGGGTAAACCTGTGATAAAATCCATTGAAACCTCCTCCCAACGTTGGCTTGGAATGGATAAAGGTTGTAATAGACCCGGTGTCTTAATTGTTTCAACTTTATTTGTTGGCAAACCAAACATTCCGCCACAAACTTTTGAATATCTGATTTAAGGCCATCCCAAAAAAATTCCTTCTTAACCCTGTTGTAAGTTTTTAAAAATCCTGAGTGCCCTCCTAAGGGAGAAGTGTGCAATTCCATAAGAATATTTTGTTTTAGCTGGGAATTCTTACAGAGGTATAAGCGATCTTTGTACCATAGCGAATCATTTTGCCAGCTAAATGTATCAGAAGTACTGGAATCTTGTTGTAGCTTTCGAATAAGTGCCCACACTTATTCGTCATTCTTCCATTCCTCCTTTGCTTCGTTTATCCAATCTGGTTGGATAATAGAAATGGCACACAACAATGCTTCCATATCCTCATCCTTTCTTGAGAGTGCATCTGCCACCACATTTTGCTTCCCTTTTTTGTAGATGATTTCAAAGTCATAACCCAACATCTTTGTGACCCACTTTTGTTGCTCTTCAGAGGATAATATTTGTTCTAAAAAGTATTTAAGGCTATCATGATCCGTTTTTACCTTGAAGTGTCTTCCCATTAGGTAGGGTCGCCATTTCTTAAGTGCATGGAGTATTGCCAACATTTCCTTCTCATAAATAGCTTTGCTTAAAAACTTTCCCTTGATTGGACGACTTTCAAAAGCAATGGGTCTTTCATCTTACATTAGAACAACACCAATTCCATTTCCTGAAGCATCACATTCCACAATAAAGGTTTTTGTGAAGTCCGGTGTAGCTAAGACCGATGCTTGGCACATTGCCTCTTTAGGATGTTTAAAGGCCTTTGTTTCTTCCGGAGTCCATGAAAATGAATCTTTCTTCAATAATGTTGTTAGAGGTGCTGCTATTCTCCCATAATTCTTAACGAACTTGCGATAATACCCTGTCAACCCAAGAAATCCTCGCAGATGCTTTATGGATGTGGGGATTTTCCATTCCTTAATGGCTTTAATTTTGCTAGGGTCTACCTTAACTCCTTCATGAGATACAATATGACCCAAATATTCCACCTCCTGGACTCCAAAGAAACATTTGGATCTTTTTGCATATAATTGTTTCTCCTCCAATAGTTGTAGCACCTTGTCAACATGTTCAACATGATCCTTCTAAGACTTGTTGTAGATTAGTATATCATCAAAAAATACCAACACAAATTTTCTAAGGAATGGTTTGAAAATTGAATTCATCAAACTTTGAAATGTTGAAGGTGCATTGGTAAGGCCAAAAGGCATGACCAAAAATTCATAATGACCCTCATGAGTTCTAAATGTCATTTTCGGAATGTCTTCAATCTTCATTCTGATTTGATGATATCCCGAATGAAGATCCAACTTGGTGAAGTAAATTGATCCATGCAATTCATCCAGTAATTCATCAATGATAGGAATGGGAAACTTATCTTTAATAGCGAGCTTGTTGAGCTCCCTATAATCTGGACACATGCGCCATGATCCATCCTTCTTGTGCACCAATATTACTGGAGCTGAGAGAGAACTTTGACTCGGTTGAATTATACCAGCCTCTAGCATTTCTGCAACCATACGTTCAATTTCACTTTTTTGGACATATGGATATCTGTACGGCCTGATGTTTGGAGGAACACTTCCTGGAATCAGATGAATAGCATGATCATGATCACGCATAGGTGGGAGACCTTTGGGAGTCTAAAATACCTTGGAATGATTGTCCACGACTTTTTGGAGATCTGGAGAAATAGATGATTCCAATGTGGAAACATCTAGTGAACATAATTGTGCAATTACACCTCCTTGCTCCTTTTTTAAAAGCTTTGTCATGCCATTAGAGCTCATTATCTTTCCTGGTTTCCCTGCAATACCCCTTAATTCAACTTCCTTCCCTTCCACAGAAAATTTCATGAAAAGTTCTTGAAAATTAAAAGCTATTGTACCCAAGGATTGTAGCCATTGGACTCCTAGTACAACATCAGCACCTCCCATTGGAATGGAAAGCATTGGGCTAGTCAATACATATTCTCCCATGGATAGCTTGATATTATGGCACTTTCCAAAACAATTTATTGTTCCTCCATTTGCAATCATCACTTGACACTCTGGTGCTGGATATAGGAAGCAATTCAATTCTTTTGCTACCCTACAATGAATAAAATTGTGGGTGCTTCCTGAATCAATCAACACTATTACCTTTTTCTTCTTGATTTGTCCTTCTATCTTGATGGTTTGAGGAGTGGTAATTCCCGCCAATGCATTACAAGATATGGTCGAATTTATTTGTTCTTCATCTAGGCTTTGTTCCTGGAATATATTCTCTTCTTTTGACCTTTCTTTCTCCTTTTCTTCTTCCTCTTCAAAATCTATGTAGAATAATTTCTTCTCAGCACACTTATGACCTTTTGTGTATTTGCTATCACAATTGTAACAAAGCCCTTTTGCTCTTTTTTCTTCCAATTGTTGTGGTGTCAACCTTGTAGGTTGTGGAAGACTATGGGCAACAACACTTCCGTCTTTATAGTTGTGAATGGTATGCTTCCTAGTTGCCATAATTTTGCTTTCCATTTTTCTTGCTAACCTGAATGCCTTCGCTAATGAATCAGGTTCCCAAAGGCGCACATCATGCTGGATATTATCCTTTAAAGACCCTATGAACACATCAATCCTATGCTCCTCTGGAATATCTTATACCCTTATGTTCAATTTTTTGAACTCCTCAATGTGCTCCATTATTGAACCCTTTTGTTTGAGACTTATCAATTGGCTAAAAAAAGTGTTGCTTTTTGTATCCTCATAATGTGCTATCAATTCTTCCGTAAAAATTGCCCAAGTGATAAATTGTTTACGAGAACAAAGCCATTGATACCATACAAACTGATTTGGTTCCAAATATAAAGTTGCCATACGTACCTTTTGTGTGTTTTGCACATTATTGAGATCGAAGAATTGCTCCATCTGTAATATCCATGTGGCGGGATCCTTGCCATCAAACTTCCTCATATCGATTTTTGGAATGTGGTGATTCTTCGATCCAACATTAGCGTCTATGGAATCATGATTAACATTTCTTTTGTTCTCATCATGAGTTTCCTTTACTACCTTTTCACCATTAGTAAGTATTTCTTGTAGAAAATTAGTCAAATCTGTCTTCAAATCTGCCATGCCTGTCTTCAAATTTGTGTTCAAATCTATCTTCAAATTGTCCATCTTAGATTCCATGCCATTCATCTTAGCTTCCACGCCATTTATCTTAGCATCTGTTAACTTTTGTGAGCGTGACATTTGTTGCACTTGTTCTTGTAATTTTGATATATCATGTAGCATTTCTTCCTCTTCTTCATGAGTCATGCTAGAGCTTTCAGGTTCCTTACTAGGTGTTTGCATTTTCTTTCCTCGGGGAATTAGTTACCGATAATAATGCTCTACTATGCCCTTTGAATTCCTTCAAAATAAACTTTCAAACCAAGCTTAAGCAAAAATTTAAAAAAATCTACACACCTTTTTTCACTTTGTAGGAGCTTGATATTGCCTCTGATGTATCTCTGTACTTTCCAGGCATCTAGTTCTGAACT
Organism: Pinus tabuliformis; assembly: GCA_031772625.1. Lineage (NCBI taxonomy): Eukaryota > Viridiplantae > Streptophyta > Pinopsida > Pinales > Pinaceae > Pinus > Pinus tabuliformis. The sequence goes on from CM062818.1 coordinate 937,808,005, forward strand.
TTTGACCTGTAGTAGCTCTCTGTGTCCTCTTTCCAATGCCACAAGTCTGACCCAAATTGGATTCTCCAAGGAAGTGTTATGCGACATCTCCCACAGTGACTTGATTATAGACTAGTTCGGTAGAGCTAACTTGTACGACGTGCCGTGAGTCACTGTTTCAACCTTTGGATCTAAAAAACACCCACAAGAATCTACACTCCGTCCTCTTTCTGTACCTTTTTAAGAAATTTCAATCTGATCCTCAGAGAGAAAGTTATGACGATTTTCCCCAGGTCACCTTTTTTGAATGTAATTCAGGAGTCTGCAAAAATACCAACTTCCTCAGATCATATCTCCCAAAATGTCCCGTGAAAATCTCTGAAATTCGGACCCCAGGTTCAACGTCAATTCTTCTCAAATGGGTTTTTTTTGCGACTTCTGAAACGTCACAGAAAAAACTTTATAGCGAAAATTCCACGATGACCTGTTTGGAGCAGCGAAACCCTAGAATCCAAAGCTCTGATACCAAATGTTATGAAACCAGCTCAAGAAAAGATAGAAAAGATAGATCAACGCCTTAGAATTCAGCCTCTTCGAGGGGGAAACCTCCTTTACATTACATAAATGAACAATTCTTGGATGATACAAATGACAAAACCTCCTTTCTATATATAGGAGTCTAAGGAGTCACAATATAATCCAGCCGACCTAACAATAATAATATAAAGCCACAAAAATAACAATAGAGGGATTCTATGGGGCACAGAAATAATAATATGGGGGTAATAGGGGCACAACAATATAAATAAGGGGTATAACTACAATAGTAATGGGGTAATCACTAGTATTATAGGGACCCAACACAATTGCAGAGTAACCGAGCTGTAATATTCTTAAGTTGGTATTACTGTATTCGTCTATGGTTTATACTTCATACGATTGTTGTTCAATTGACATTGTTGTTCCCTTATGAATTGCGATCGTTATCCTTTCTAACCGAGATCAATATTTGTGGTATCAGACTCAGATTACTATTTCTCTTAATATCTCTGTGTGATGTGTATGTTATTTATTTCATTACTACATATTCACCATTGGCTCTAAGCGTTGTTCTATATTTCATTTGTAATTGGTTACCGTTCCATTTCTATGTTGTCCGGTATATCCTTTAAGTAAAGATTTCCATTTGATTTCTGTAGGATAAGATTGTTGAACTTGTTCCTATAGATTAAGGTGTTGCTATTCATCAAACTTAGTTTCTATTACATTTTCTAGTTGTTGTTCCATTTCCTGTTATTTGCGTTACTGTTGCTTTGGTGTGCAGAACGATCTGAAACTGTAGTGGGCATTGGAATTTGTTGTCTATTCCCCAGATTTATGATCTATTGCTTGATTACTTTTAGTTACATCAGTTTCCAAAGGGATGAGTTGTTGTTACTGGACCCTTGGCTAATAAATTGCTTAGTTTTCCGAGTGCATGATTTAGTTTTTGAAGTATTTTGCTGTAAGTAGATTTTCTTTCAAGCATCCATTTACTCTTGTATTTCCTTGAGCACTATACTACTAGCATTACTCTGACAACTGACAGCCTCAAACTGAGTACACTCTTTTAGATAACAAATCGTTCCTGGATTGACAAGTTAATGTGAGGTAATTAGAGGTGAAAAAGACACTTTTTACGGCTCGACATTTTGGCACCATTGTCGGGGAAGAGTGTAGCCACTTGTTTCTTTTTCAGAGTAGTGTAAGAACCTGTTAGGAAAGAATTGGGTTTTAAAAATAGAAGGTAAGAACCTGCATGTGGAGTATGTAATAGCCCTACTCCCTTGCCTGCTTTCTTGAAGATTTGTTGCTATTTTGTTTGGGTAGAACCTAGCAATTGATTTGTGTGCATGACTAAGTAGAAAAAGCTAGAAAAGAATCCCAAACCTCTACCCAAGTCTGATAAAGCTAAGGGGCCAGTGAACCTTGGCCGATCGACATTTATAGATGAAATCCTTAAGAAAGTAGAATCTCAGCCTTCAATAGGACCTAGAAAAGTTACTTCTAGACAGCCTACTAGTTCCCTTCAAGCAACAGGATCACCATCTGTAGCCTTTGCTGAGGTGCATAGCCAAACCGAAGAGCAAGATTTTCAAGAAATTGAAAATTCTAGCCTAAAGTCATTGCAGGAAGGGAACCTTAGCAATCTCTGTGAAGGAAGAGGAGAAACAGGAGAAGCTGAAGAACCAAAATCTCCTCTTAGGGTAATTCAGCCATTAAGCAGCCCAGATAAGGGAAGTGCTACAAAAATTGTTTATAACGAAGTTCAAATTCAAGAACCTGAATCCCCCCAGACATTAGGCACTCTCATCATCTTATATAAAGGAAGTGATGTCAAGGCCATTCCCATTAGAGCCATTCCCCCTATACAACCTGGGAATACCCTCCTAGATATCCTAGAAGGCTATTGGCATATATTTGACCAAATGGCCCAGAACCAGCCAAACACCCAAACCTCTACACTGCAATACCCCATTGTGGATACTGCAGCTAATGCACCTATGAAAGAAATTCCCCTCCAACATATCCCTACATTCCATGGCCTTACATCAGAAGATCCAGATGCATTCCTGTTTGAATTCGATGTGTTGTGTAGAGGATATGACTATACCACCGATCCCCAGAAACTGAAATTATTTCCCTCTACATTAAAAGGAGTTGCTTTAAGATTGTTTATGGGATTAGGTGGTGGTGTTATAAATAATTGGGATCAAATGAAAGATTCTTTTCTATAAAATTATCAGGACTATTGCAGGTCTCGAGAGTTAAAAGATGAAATATTTCAGATGGTAGCTAAACCAAATGAAACATTAGAAGAGTATGTTGAACAATTCCAATATAATCTTCAAAGATCTCCTTATGCATCATTTCCTTTACCTAATAATGTATTAAAAACAGCATTAATTAGGGGAATGAAGGAACAATGGATTGAGACATTAAACATTATGGGGAAAGGAGATATTTATTAAGAAAATTTTGCTGACATTATTGATTTATGTATCAAGAGCTCGAGAGGCTGCACAAGGCTAAAACTAGTAGAACATGATCGATTTGTAAGAGATAATAGAATTTCGGCAGGAGTAACTCGTGCAGAAATTGGGAATTTATTAGAAAATTTTAAAACTGACATATTGGGGATGCTCACAACACAACTTGATATTATGCAGGCCAAACAAAAGCAAGCAAAAGTAGAACATAATGTGGCAATCTTTTGTCCCAGATGCAGAAAGAAACACAGCCACAAGGAGTGTCCATTAGATGCAGTTCAAGTTTGCACCATTTGTACAAAAGACCACTCCACAGAGAGCTACCCCTCACTTCCTGGATTGAAAGAAGTATACAAGGAAGCAGAAGAAGAGCTGGAATCGGTGTATCTACTTAATCAGCACCGTCAATGGAAGCCGCAACAAACAGGTATGTTTTCAGACCCAGCTTCTTCTTTCTAGCCTCTGCAATATCATGCTCAACAATATAATTCAATGTGGCAAAATCAACCTCCCTTCCTAAATTGGTAACAACAATCATTCCCTTCATCATCTCCATGGTCGAATCAAGCAAGCCAACCCAATTGGCCAAATTTTCCCTATACCCCACCATATTGGCAAAACAATGTTTATCCATCGCAATGGACCCATCCTACTTCACAGAGTCAAACCTGGCAGACAAACTGGCAAGGACTGATGAATTAGCCAGTAGGAACTATCCCACTCCCTCAACCTACACTGTCAACCCTACAAAAAAACCCCCAGTCTAATTTAAGGCCGCAACTCCCAGCCCAACCCAACCCCAATCCGAATAATAGGCCGGTACAATCCATTCAAATAATTGAAACACCAGAGATAGGAACTGATCTAAGGGAGTGTAATGACCTTCAATTAAGATTTTGGCGTATCATTGAAACAGAGGGAGATAAAACAGTTCAAGTCGAAAATTAGTTACCTGTAGAACAACCGTTACAAGAAGAGGACGTGACCAGACAAAAAATTCATGATCCAGCAACCACATCCTCTCCTCCATTCCCAGAATGCTTAATTATACCTCAACCTATACAATATCTTGATTTTGACATTCTGGGAGAATTACGAAACCTGTACATAAAAATCCCGCTCCTCCAAGCCATTCAAGACATCCCGATATATGCAAAGACTATCAAAGAACTATGTATAAAGAAACCAAGGAGGACAATAAAAATAACCCAAAATTCCAAGTAGTTGGCACTTTATCTAACTTATTATCAGGAAAAGAAACACTCGTTAAATATGAAGACCCAGGAAATCCAATAGTAACCGTACAAATCTATGGTCAAACCTTCTCAAATGCCTTAGTTGATCTAGGAGCTACAATTAACATCTTAACAACCACTACTTGCCAAAAACTGGGCATTACATCAGTAGAACCGACCTCCACTTTATTAGAATTGGCTGATCGATCTGTAGTTAGGCCAGAGGGCACACTACATGATGTCATGGTATCTGTTGACTCTTGGGAGTATCCGGCTGATTTTCTGATAATAAATCCCAAAAACTGACTTGATGGACATCTATTGATCTTAGGTATACCTTGGCTCGCAACTGTCAATGCTTATATTGGCTACCAACAAGGTAATATGACCATTACTAGGGGGACAAATATTAAGAATCTAGCTTTATACCCCCAAGCGCAGCCAAGTGTCACAATAATAAAAACTAACAAGCATCCTGTATCATACCTCACCGAAAATATTAGATCTCCATTAACCATACAAGAGGCCCTCAATTTCAAAGACCAAACAGAAGATGATGCCATTAATAATTTCATTAGCCAAGCTGAACCGAGGTCCCATGTACAATGTCACATGATAGAAGCAGCATTTGATAATGAATTAGAAGAGGATCTTCTTAAAGATACACATGATCAAACAATACCTATGACCTCTATTTTGAATAGCAAAATTGTGGAAATTGAGCCAGGAAAGGCTTTAAACATTAATGCTAGCCTAACATCCGAACAAGAAAAGAAGCTCATCCAATTATTGGGGAAACATAAAGAAGCATTTGCATGGGACTACCCTAATATGAAAGGAATTTACCCCCAGTTATGTACAAACCACATTTACATAGAAAAGGATGCGAGACCTGTTCGCCAACCACAAAGGAGACTTAATCCTCATCTAAAAGACGTTGTAAAAGCTGAACTTCAAAACTTTTAGATGTTAACTTCATCTACCCTATCTCTGATAGTAAATGGGTCTCTCCACTTGTTATGGTACCAAAGAAGAATGGAAAGTGGAGGATTTGTGTAGACTATAGAGAATTAAAGAAAGAAACACAAAATACCACTTTCCCCTTCCATTCATTGATCAAGTATTAGACACTCTAACATGAAAGAAATTATTTTCTTTCTTAGATGGCTTCAGTGGATACAATTAGATTCAGATTGCCCCTGAAGACCAAGACAAAACTACTTTTACTTGTCCTTGGGGAACATTTGCCTACAAAGTTCCACCTTTTGGCTTATGCAATGCTCCTGCCACATTTCAAAGAGCTATCCTCAGCATTTTTTCAGACCTAATAAATGAGGGGCTCAAAGTCTACATGGATGATTTTACACCATACGGAGATGATTTTGACCCAGCATTGGACACACTGGAAAAAGTCCTGCAACGCTACATTGCCACCAAGGTTTGCTTAAGCCATGAAAAATGCTATATGATGATGACTGAAGGAATTATTCTAGGCCATTATATCTCAGTAGCTGGCATACAGGTAGATCCAGCCAAAATTCAAATAATTTTGCTAATTCCCACTCCTACCGCTCAAATAGAGGTACACAATTTTCTTGGACTCTCTGGTTATTATAGAAGATTTATAGAACATTTTTCACATATTGCTCCAACTCTATATGCACTGACAGGTAATGTTGACTTTCTTTGGACAGAAAAATGTGACCGTGTTTTTCAGGATTTGAAAAAGCTTGTGTCCACAGCTCCAGTCCTTCGAGGACCAAATTGGGACCTACCATTCCAGATTTCATCAGATGCCTCAGATAGAGCTATTGGACCAGTCCTAGGGCAGGAAGAAAATAAAAAACCATATGCAATTTATTATATTAGCAAGAACTTATCCCCTGCTGAATTGAATTATATTGTTACTGAAAAGGAATTTCTAACTATAATACATGCTGTCAATAAGTTTGGGCATTACATTACTGGATATCCTATTATTTTGTATACAGATCACTCTGCCATAAAATATTTAGCGAATAAACCAATCAAAAATGGTAGAATAACTAGATGGCTGATTTTATTGCAGGAATTTGATATTACAATCAAGGACAGACCTGGAAAAGAAAATCTTGTAGTTGACTTTCTCTCACGAATGCCAAAACCGGTGGATGAAGCAGCAATTAAAGATCACTTTCCAGATGAGCATTTGTTTGTTGTCACTGTTAAAACACCCTGGTATGTTGATGTTGCGAATTACTTAGCAGTAGGTAAATTACCAAAACATCTGACCCCCAATGAATGAAAATAGATTGTCCAGCGAAGTGCTTGATTTTCCTAGATTAGGGGTTGCTTGTTCCATACAGGAGCAGATATGCACATCAAGAGATGTGTCCAGGAGGATGAAATTTTTAATATTTTGAAAGCTTGTCACGATGGACCATGTGGCGAACACTTTGTCTATAAGAGAACTGGACATAAGGTTCTACAAATGGGGTATTATTGGCCCACGATCTTCAAATATGCAAAGAAGTTCATTCAAGCTTGTGATAGTTATCAAAGAGCAGGATGCCCTGGTCAGTCTAATGAAATCCCCCTAAACCCACAATTGGTTATTGAACCATTCAAGCGACGGGCACTTGATTTTTTGGTCCAATTAACCCATCCTCGAACCAGAAAACATATATTCTGGTGGCAACAGAATATGTCACCAAGTGGGTTGAAGCAGAAGCAATAACGAGAGCTACAGAGGATTATGTCATACAGTTCTTGTTTCATATATTTGTGCAATACGGGCTCCCAAGAGACATAATTACAGATGGTGGACCATAGTTTGCTGGTAACAAGATTGCTGCAACACTTAAGATCTATCATATCCAGCATAAAATTACTACTCCATACCACCCTCAAGCAAATGGTCAAGTAGAAAGCAGCAACAAAGTAATAGAGGCAATCTTGACAAAAACCATTGCGTCACATAGACACGATTGGGCTGCAAGACTACCAGAATCCTTGTGGGCCTATAGAACAACATGGAGAAGCACTACCAGCTATTCCCCATATCAATTGGTGTTTGGAAAGCAACCCATTTTTCCCATAGAATTCGAAATCCAAACACTGCGAACAACACAAGAAGTAGGCCTAGATCTAAACGAGACACAGATCAACAGATTACAACAGATCAATGAACTAGATGAAATGAGGCTCTCTGCCCTTCAACACACTGCATTAATCCAACAATAGTGAGCTAAATGGCATGACACTCTCATTAAAAGGAATGTCTTCCACGAAGGAGATTGGGCGCTCTTATACGATTCCAGGTTTCAGGATTTTCCCGGGAAACTTCAGACTCGCTGGCTGGGGCCATATGAAATCCAGAAGGCACATGATAATGGCACCCTTACTCTAGTCACTATTGACGGATCTGGACATACCTTTAAAGTAAATTGCCACTGAGTTCGATTATACCACAAACCACTTACTCAGGAATCCTTCTGCCAGCAACTACGCGAGGACTCCGATATGAAAATTCTACAGGAGGAAGAGTAATCTTCCTCACTTGTGATTCATTAAGTGATTCACTTGTTTTTATACTTTGTACATAATTTATTTTTTCTGTATATATTTCTTTTCATTTGCATTTTTTTCTGCTGCTCTTGTCGTTTTGCTGTTCCTTTTCTGAAGGGACAACATTTGTGTACACTTTTGTTGATTGTTGTTGTTCCTTTTTCAAAAGAACAACACCTTTTGTTTCAGCCATTCTTTTTCATTTTCATTTTGTTGTTCCTTTTCCAAAGGAACGACATTTGAGTTTTCTGTTGTTCTTTTTCCAAAGGAACAACACTTTTTATTTTTGTTGTTCCTTTTCCAAAGGAACGACATTTGAGTTTTCTGTTGTTCCTTTTTCAAAGGAACAACACTTTCAATTTTTGCTGTTCCTTTTCCAAAGGAATGGCATTTGAGTTTTCTGCTATTCCTTTTCCAAAGGAACAACACTTTTGATTTTTGTTGTTCCTTTTCCAAAGGAATGGCATTTGATTTTTCTGTTGTTCATTTTTCAAAGGAACAACACTTTTGATTTTTGCTGTTCCTTTTCCAAAGGAACGACATTTGAGTTTTTTGTTGTTCCTTTTTCAAAGGAATAGCACTTTTGATTTTTGTTGTTCCTTTTCCAAAGGAATGGCATTTGCATTTTTGTTGTTCCTTTTCCAAAGGAACGGCACTTTTTAGCACTTGCGTTACTGCTGTTCCTTTTCCAAAGGAATACCACTTTTGGTTTTCTGTTGTTCCTTTTCTAAAGGAACGGCATGTTCGGTTTTTGCTATTCCTCTTTTCAAAGGAACAACACTTTCGGGTTTTACTACTCCTTTTTCAAAGGAACAACACTTGTATTCCTTTGCCCTTCCTTTTTCAAATGACAACATTCTCGTATTCCTTTTACTTATGCCTAAAGATACCTATTGTTCCCCTTGTTTCAGGTCTTTTGGAGCACAGTTATACACTCATGCAATAGATACAAAGCTAGAGCATACTGAAATCAACAAATTATATAAAATCGCTACTTTTACAAGAAATTGTTGTGAATTGATAAAGAGGAACAAAGAAAGGACACAATTATTCATCACTTTTGTTGTCATTACCCTACTAATACTGACATGATTGGTCATCTTTATCATGCTGGTTCTTTTTAAATTCCCATAATTATCTTGGATCATTATTAAGGAATAAGAACAAAGGGTTTATATTTTTCTATTGAGATGTTAAGACTTCTTCCACCATTCCTACTCTTAAGGAAGGTCGAACCACCCTTTTTGTATAAATAGGAAAGCATTTTATAAAAAAAAAGAAAAAAGAAGAATGTTTTGAATTGTCAAATGCAAGATAGGGGGTCTCATCAAGAGCCAGCCTACCATGATCATAAGGAAGAAAGTGAAGTGGCATTCCCACTATGGCCACCACACTAGGGATATGGTCCAAGAGGCACATCAAAAAAAATAAAGAGTCCTTGGAACTGGAGGTCTCATCACGAGCCGGCCTGCCCACCTTTCACTCCTTCCTGGTGAATGGCATTATGATTTAACTGGTTACCAAGCTAGCATAATGACCTCCATGTTGACACTGAACAATACTTCCTAGGCATACACAAAGGATCATGGTTCCATGGGTGAAACAAACAACTCTGCCAAGGTTATGGACACCTGTCAACAACAGAGCTCTATTAGTGGTATTGAAGTCACATTTCTTATACACCAATAGTAATCATTAATACCCTTATTTGTCTTATACCTTTGTAATCTGTCAAATAAGATTATGCATATCACTTCCCCAAACCATTAAACACATGAAAATCCATCATAACTAATCATGACGGGAAAAGTAGACAATGATCGCATTACACTCATTGTCCACGTCAGCTGTCCTATCCTCCCAGCCTTGCATTATGTAACCACATTTTCTTATTTATTAAGTGATCCTATTATACACCTCGATTTTGGTAAACTACTCCTTTTGTAAACATGGCATCTTGGTATACGTTGTTTTTTTATGACCCTATACCGGAACAAATTGGCCCACCGCTCCTTCATTTGACAGTCGAGGATGGCTTATCACATTATGGGGGCGCGGGGGGGGGCTGACTTCATAATTTGCTAACATGCATGTCAGGCTATTATTCGGCAAACTCTTACTCGGGAATAGCAAGGCTTAACGGTATTTCATTTTTCAATTTGCATGCCTTGTTGTTCCTAAGATATTTTCGTATCATAGCCTGCAACAATTAGTAAGATTTGAACGAGCCTTGCGATTTTGCTATTTTATCTGTGTTTCTAATAGTTTGAACAGCCTGTTATTCCATTGCCATCTCTACATTTTTACAGTGAGCTAAAGCATGGGAGGAAGGTCAATTCGAAGAGAACCATAGGTATTGACAGCTTCTGACGCTGAATGGGAAATCCTGGCAAGGGTAGGATGGTTAGTCTATCTTAATTGTTTACAGGAATCCAACGATACCGTGGCAATAGAATTCTTGTAGAACTTGCAAGAATACCACTCCAAAGTAAGTGGAAAACACATAGTAGTTACCGATGACGTAATTGCAGAGGTCTCGGGACTGCCAGCCACTAGACCTGTGTGGACTCTAAAGAAGGAGAGACTGCAAAAGATCATGAAGATATTCCAGGATGAAGGCCAAAACCTGACAGTCAGAGGAAAGGCAGTCCTACCAGCAACATTAGGAGAGCCATGGGTAGAATTGGCAAAGATCATCCAAAGCTACATCACCTATGAAGGCAGGAAAGACGTGGTAAGACCACGACACCTTAAACTCTTAGTTGTATTGAAAAAGAAATTCTTTGTGAAACTACCTGCATTTTTAAATTCATTATTGCATGATGTTGCCTGAAGCATGAAAAAGTCACAACATGTGGAATTGGTAGTAAGTCACCATGGACTGATACGGCTAATAGTTAGCCACAGTCTTGCTCAGTAGCAGAGTAGCTGGGAAGAACTAATTGCTATGATAGATGGGGCACCGACTCCGCCAGCCCCAAAACGCAAACATACTGCCAGTACACCAAATAGACCATCAAAATGGAGAAAATCAGTTAGATTGGCACAGATTAGAGGGAGGTTGGAAAATCCCCAAGGGAGTACTAGCCAACCTGTGGAGATAGACGACTCAGGGGATGAGCAACCCCCGCAATTGGAAGGAGAAGAGAATGAGAAAGAAGTGGGAGGAAATGGGGAAGGAGAAACAAAGGAAGAGACCGAACAACCTCAGCAGGTGGAGGTGGAGACAGAACAACATGAAGAGAGTCCATTGCAGAATCCGTTGTAGGAGGACGAATTGGCCAAAATTCTGGCCAATATGGGCAAATATGCCCAACCTCTTAGCCCGCTAGGCCTCCAGATTGAGGAAGAACCAAAAGAGAATTCTGCTCAGGACAAAAATGTACTTGAGGAATTGTCCGACAAGGAAGAAAATGAAGAGAATCATTATGTTCATGATGTAAGTATGAAAAGAGAAGAGAATGATGAAGATATAGAAGGGGAACAATCCGCTCCTAGCCAGACTACACCGGAAGAATTGCATGAAGAAGAAGGGGTGGACAAAGAAGTTACGCAGGAAATAACAGAGCCAGCTAGAATTTCTACTCTTGAGCAACCTGAACAAAACAGCAAAGGAGCACCTGAAGAGGAAAACCAAGGAATTGGCCAAGATGACAGTCTAGGCCTGTGTAAACAGATAGCTGTTCCTTCTAAGGAAACAGAAGAAATTAAACGATTACGAAAAGAACAGCAAAGATTACTAAATGTGATAGCTCGACTTCGATAGCAAATTATGGTTTTGAGAATGAGAAAGAGAGAAAAAGGAACTTCAGGGGGAAGACATGCAGCCACTCCAGTGAGATCCCCAAGAAAAAGGTTCAAAGGACCCCTGTTCAGCCTGCTGTTCAAAACCCTGTCGAAGAACAGTCTACTGTTCAAACCGCTGTTGAAGAACAGTTTTTTGTTCAAGCCCCTATTGAAATTCAGACTGCTGTTCAACAGAAAAAGGAATAGAATTTCACTATTGCTCATGTTGAAGTGAAAACAGATGATATACCAGCCTGTGACAAGGAAGTTCAAACAGAGGCATAGTCCTCTGAAGGGATACAGACTATAAACACAAGGCGACACAATAAGAAGATTCAAGTAAATCTTCCACTGGCCACTACTACGTGGGACAGAGATCCGAGGACAGTAACCCTACGAGAGGGTTTGATGCAAGCTCAGCAAGTAGTAGAAAAATTCACGGAACAAATGGTTTCTCAAGAAAAGTATGAAGAATTACAACAGCAACTAAGGTATGTCAATTTATCCGAAAGCCAGGTCTTTGAAGGATGGCGAAAAGAACAAGAAAAATTTTCAAAGGTAACTCATAGATTAGATGTAGTTATTAGACAGATGGATACCTTAAGCTCTTTGTACACTGATGTCCTAGCATGTAGAGCCCCTGCCAAGAATTATGCCTTGTTTTTAATGGAACGATATTTGCAATTGAAAGTTAAGGCCATCAAAGCAGGAGCCCCTATACTAATTAATACCATTGATGATTTTATAAATTGTTGTAAGCACTATGGAGTAAAGGTTCAAAGACTCCTGTGTGAGTTCTATCTGCATAACCTTGTTTTAGATCAAGAGACAGAGCAGAACCCTAATGCTTTCGTTCGAGATATCCAACTGGAGGCATTTCTTTCATTTGGAGTTAATCAAATTAAATGGCTTAAAGCCTATAATGCCTTCCAAAGACAAGAAAACGGATTAGATTTATGGGTAAGAGCTTAGCCTAGAGATCCATTATAGTTATGGAACAAACACAGGGGCCTCATGAGGACTCTGGGAGTGATTAACGCGTTAGGACCCAATCATACAGCAATCAATCAGCAAGGGATAGAATACTTCTTTACCATTAAGGACCTTGCCATTGCAGTTGCTAAATTTCGATATCAGATGTCTAATCCGAACATCCAACTCAGGGAACCATTTAATTATGAGAACTTTAAGTTAGCCGCTGATCGTTTGAACCTCTATGGCGAAATTATCTTGAGGGTAGGGCCATCTTGGTTAGGATGTAGGTTTCAGAGTCCGATCATTTGGGACCCTGCACCTGGATACCAAGCCCTATATGAAATACTTGAGGGTTAGACAGGCCATCTTTTTGAACACCTAGTTAGGCATCATGGCTGTAGACCACCACATGAGATCCCATCTCTAGCCTACTCTCTCACTGTCTTACATGTCAATTACAATGTTTTCATGAGGGCATGAAAAAGGGCAAGCAGGGGGGTGTGTGGAGTACTAAAGAAGGTATGTTTTTATTGACTATTTTGTCATATTTTCTTTAGAACTCATAACATATTTGCATCATGAACTAGGTAGAGAATGGGAAATCATGACAAATCTATAAGATTTATATGCAACATGAAAACACTAATAATTGGCATTTCTTATGTAGGAAAAGGGAAAAACTAAAGATTTCCATTCCAAAGAAAAAGACAGGGCCAAGCTAACCGCTGTCCCTTTGGCGGGGAACCATATGCAAACAAGACGATCTAAATTAAAACATCTCAGCCAAGGAAAGGAAAAGGAGATATCAACTTGGCGCAAGAAAACAATAGAATAACAGAAGATTAATAGCTTGGCAAATCCCTCAGGATCCTTTGATCCTGAGGGATCTCTGCTTTAACTATTTTTGTATCCTTGATATCTCCACTTCAGTTGTTATAAGTAGGGGCAGCACTGCTAGCCCGGGGGAGACTGTTAATTTTTATGTAACTTTTCTCTATATTTGAAACGTTGATCATCGACTGTCGTTGAGAAGAGATCCACAGTAACTCTGTTTTAATGCTTTAATATAAATCTGGTTGTTGTTCCATCTTTGATCCTAAAATAGTTTCAAGTGGTGTGTCCCTGGAGGCTAAGGGCTCGGCCCTGGTGGAGCACTTGCTCCTGTATCATTATCTTTAGTTCGTGTGTGGTTTTCGTTATCAGCTTTGATCGGTAATCTGGTGTGTTTTGTTATTTTATATTACAGCTCCGTTATATTTACAATATCGTTCTCTGCAGAAGGAAAGTCGTATTGTTCATTCTTACCTTATAACGTATTGTTGTTCCTTTAAGTCATTAATATAACATTACTGTTCTTTAAAGAATGCTATTATTGTTCAATTGTAGAGTAATCGAGCTGTAATATTCTTAAGTTGCTATTACTGTATTCGTCTATGGTTTATACTTCATACAATTGATGTTCAATTGACATTGTTGTTCCCTTATGAATTGTGATCGTTATCCTTTCTAACTGAGACCAATATTTATGGTATCAGGCTCAGATTACGGTTTCTCTTAATATCTTCGTGTGCTGTGTGTGTTATTTATTTTGGTACTGTATATTCACCAAATGCTCTAAGCATTGTTCTATATTTCATTGGTAATTGGTTGCCATTCCATTTCTATTCGCTGTCTGATTTAGCCTTTAAGTAAAGGTTGCCATTTGATTTTTGTAGGATAAGATTGTTGTACTTGTTTCTATATATTAAGGTGTTGTTTTTCATCAGACTTAGTTGTTGTTACATTTTCTAGTTGTTGTTCCATTTCTTAGTTGCTATTCCATTTCCTGTTATTTGCGTTACTATTGCTTTGGTGTGCAGAATGATCTGAAACTGTAGTGGGCGTTGGCATTTGTTGTCTAGTCCCCAGATTGCTAATCTGTTCCTTGATTACTTTTAGTTACATCAGTTTCCGAAGGGATGAGTTATTGTTACTGGACCCTTGACTGATAAATTGCTTAGTTTTCCGAGTGCATGATTTAGTTTTTGAAGTATTTTGTTGTAAGTAGATTTTCTTTCAAGCATTCGTTTACTCTTGTATTTCCTTGAGCACTATACTACTAGCATTACTCTGACAAATGACAGCCTCAAACTAAGTACACTCTTTCAGATAACAAATCATTCCTGGATTGAAAAGTTAATGTGAGGTAATTAGAGGTGAAAAAGACCCTTTTTACGGCTCGACAGCCTCCTTCCTATTCCACTTGGAACCCCAAAAATGTTTCTTTTAGTTTTCTTAATTGTAGCAAAATTTACTATTTTTGGCAGTTTTTTGGGTCGTGAACTTCCAAAGCTGTTTTGAGACCCTATATGACTTTTTTTTTGGAAAAAAGGAAAATTAATAGTTGATTGTAGGGGTTTGCATTCAAAAGTTTTAGTATGAAAAATATATTTCTAATAAGGTATCATATGTGTCAAATGAAGATCTTATGCCAAATTTATGACCTCAAGAATTTGATTTACCAATCTACCTTAACAGGGCCCATAGACATTTGGTGCTTCATCTCAAAGGGTTATGTTTTTGGATGTTTAGGCTTTTCTATTGTTTCTAAATCATAAATAGGCCCTTGAGCCTCATTGTAACACATTCCAAAAGGAACTTAGCCACCACATCCCTTCTCATAGATAAGCTCCCATTGACCGAGCTAGTTTATTTCCATTTCGCATGTAACAATTTTTAGTACTACGTAATTACTAAATTGAAGTTATGTTTTTGCTATAGCTCAATGTTTTTATTTATATCTATTTTTCAATTTTTTCCTTCATAAATCTAGATGACCCAGGTTAGAGAGAGAATAATATCAAGTGTACAAGAAAGAAAAAGAGAGACAACCCACTATAGAAAATCAAACGGGGTCTGCCTTACAACTGACATATTTTTCTAGAAACTTCTAGAGGAAGTTTTTTATAAGAGAAATCTCATTTTGTAAAATATTCCTAGTGGTTTTTTAATACCACTAGTGGTTTAGGGCTACATCCTTGAGTCTTGAGTGCCTATATATAGGCCTCATTTTGATGTAATTCGGGAAAATAATTTCGTGTAGGGGAAACTCTGTCAATTTTTTTCCAGAATTCCATGGGACCTTTGAATTTGTTTAAGGAGAAATTCTGTAGTGATTTTTGGGTTGTCAGTTCTTTCTCATGTAATTCTAAGAACCCATATTTGTATTTTGAGTTTTTCACCATATTAATACAATTTCAAGGATTTTTCATGGCAAATTATGTTGTAAACCTGGTTTGTTATGAAGTTGAAATGGGATTGTTAATTAAAGTAAATCATGAATCGATATCATTTTTTGCTTTAATTTTTGCAAAATTTATCAATGTTGTTGAAGAGTATCTTGGCTACTTTGATGAGTTTTACATGGGTTTTAATTAAATTGTAAAATTTAATATATTATGTTGCCTTGACTGAATTCTTAATTGCTTAGCTACCCATCTAATTTTAAATAAGTTTAAATGAATTCTTAATTGCTCATTTGAGTTTGCTAATATATGTTCTCCATTTTTCTTCTTCTTTAAACCCTTTTTATTTCTATATGTCAAACACAAGGGTCATGAATGATCCCACTGAAAACTAATGGAAATACTACCCAAAAAAACAATTTTGAATTGTTGACATGCTCCTTTACCCAAATTATTAGAAGAAATTTAAGATTTAAAATAGAAATCAAAATTTGAGTTGGCTAAAATTTCTTCATGATTATGTGCACTTTTTTTGTGAAAACTCATGGTGAATGATAAAATGCATGATATGATCAAATTTTAAATGTGTAGCAAATATCAGCCGGCTGAGGAGTAATTTGCATTGCATTGTAAAAAAGACAGAGGTATATTAACATAGATCAAGAATTTGATTCGAAAGATTGAAAATGGTTCTTCATGTTTCTCTATTTTCTTTTGGAAACTTTTATGGGGAAATTAGAGTTGCATGAAACTTAAATCTAAATTAAACACAAATAATATTAAAAAAGTTCAAGGAGATTTCATACATAATTTAACAAAACAACATTTACAAAAAACACATATTAATATTTAATTTAATTCTCTACAACCTTTCACCATTTTTATTTTTTTTGTTGAAGCTTGAAACCTAGAACAAAAACACATGAGCACTAAAGTCTAAAGAATACAAAGATATCTTCGGCAAGAATAAATAAACATAAGTGATTGCTTGCACAAAATTATAACAAAAAAAAAACCAATAAAAACAAATTATATCAAACTTAGATATTCCCAGGCTCTGCACTATAGAACGAGATAGTGTGACTTTGGGACCCCAACATCTCACGGCACCATTGTCGGGGAACACTTTGAACATTAATTCCCTATGAGAAACAACTTTCTATCAGATTTTATTAACATACAAGATCTGTACATATGAGTTGTTTATTCCACTTGGCATCTCCATTGTTCATAGAATTCAATACCTTTCAACCACGTTACTTTCATCACACTCACCCTTACACCACAATGATGAAATCTCACAAACCTAGTTGTCTCATTGTACATACTATTTGCCATCCTCTCTAATCCTTTCAACACGTAATTCACAACCTCTGGATTCACATTCTTCCTTCTTCAAGAAGACATACCCAGAGTAACTCGGATCATAATCTTATGTTCCGAGTCTCTATCCCGAGCATTTTTTCTATGCTTACAAACAACTAAGAAAAGATTTGCAAGCTAAACCCTTGGGAATCAAACCAGTGAGCCTAAGCCTCAACCTTGACTAACTAGAATTTCTCAACTTGATCACTCAAATATCCCTAGAAATAATACACTCTCCCCAAAAACAACACTTGAAAATTCCAAATTGATCGTCTCACTACATGCACCAAAAACTACACCCACTTCCAAACCCTACGTAATTCTGAAAACCACGGAAAAACCAGAACTCCCATATCATTTGTTGCTAGGGACATCTGATGGGCCTCTAAATTAGACATAAATTAAGGCCCATGCCTCTAAATTAAACATAAATTAACGTTGATGACCATCCTTCAGCACATTAAACCTCTCTTTTTGCATTAGATAATGCATTTTTAACTTTAATATATTCATTAGGAAGGTTTATGAATAATTGCATATTTGTGCGTAATATTATTTATTTTTATGGAATAATATGAGAATATTGGGAAGATTATGAATATTTGGAGATAATTTAGGGACTTGTTCCCTACTAAAGGATAATAACTATTAAATAATAAATCAACAGGATATTATGGAATTATGGAACAGATTTTGGAGCTCCAATGATTGAGAAAATCTAGGAATGAGTTCCCTGGCATTTAATGTAGATTCCTAGTATTGGGAACCAGATCCACTAATCAAGGGATTTTGTTGGGGAAAGCTTCCTCCAATCATGGGGAATGATTCCTAATCATTTTTTATAAGTACCAAGTTGAATTTTCCTCTAAGGGAGATTTTCATTAGTGTTCTTGTGGAGAGAACTTGTACTTCTGCAGTTCCATTGTATTTTCTTGTAGGGATGTAATTGTATCAATGAAAATAATGAAGATTGTTGTAATCTTAACCTTATAAATCTTGTTCTCCTCCATAGTTCTATAATTTTCCTTGGGCTTGGCCATCCCAAGAGCCTCAATTACCCTTTGTATCATTTTCTTTCCTTCCTTTCACTTCTTGATCACATGCATCTCTTGTTTTTGTTTCTTTCTATTTCTGCATTTAGTATTAATGATTTCTTGTTGTAGGATTGGGTTAAATGGTTGATGTAAGCTATTTTGTAGGATCACAAGCATAATTTAGTCCTTGAAAAATATTTGGAAGGTCATACTAATCATTGAGCTACTTGGATTAGTCTTCTTATTCCCAAATCTAGGTTTCTGGAACTCCTTTGTGGCAAGTTGCAGTAAATTTATGATATTATTTAGAGCATGCTAACAAGATCCAATAAAGTTGGTTCCACTTGAATTATATCACAAAAACATTCTATTTCATAACAAAAATTACCCCATTTAATTTTCACTTGATTAGGATAGGCATTTTATCAATTTACTAGCTCACTAGTTTTCGAATTTCTAGAGTTTCGACTAGTAATTTTATGCTATTTTTTAGCATGGGTTAATAGAGGTAATTTTGAGTGATTCCACATGGAATGGGGACCTAATACATCCTAGTCAATAAACAAATTTGTCCCATCCAATTTGGATTTGATTTTCATGGTCATTCGATGAATTATAATTTCAAATAGTAAATCTGTAACATCCTGTAGTAAAACAGGGATCCTGTAGGAGAACTAGTACATCGTGTAGGAAATCCTATAGTGGACTATTTTGAGCTTGAATTGAGAAATATCATCATTGAATCTTGGATTAGGCCCCTACTTGACCTCCAAGCCAAAATCATTGTACCCCTCTTCCTCCACACCTGTCTCCCAGGCCAAATATCAAGGAAAGAGTAGCATTTACATTTATAAAGCGAAAAGATTAAAAAAATGAGTTATTTTATATTTACATATGCACACAACAGTTAGTAATCGCTAGATCAAATTTCTTGCTTTGATTAGTTAAAACATCACTTGTGACAAATAGGGTTAAAATAGGGTTCTTTTGCAAGCAAAGTGTGTTAATAAGTAGATAGAGGATTTCATGTTACTTTACAAGCATTTTTTCAGTCTTTCATTCCTGCAAATAGGCATCATTTCTTTTTTCTCATGATAGCAAAGAAAGGACAAATTGTATGCTGCACATATAGTGTTGATACCTCTTAAGTTTTTACAAACCTTGGGTTGATAATTACAGTCGGTAGCATTGGGAGTTGCAGAATTCTTGCTACAATACCAAGGCTCATCAACATTATCTTACATCACATCATGGTTGGGAAAGGGAAACCTTGTAACCAACAAAATCAACATAATCAACCATTTTCTTAGGTAGCAACTAGGTATGCACCCTTCAGTTTTCCTCGGGAATTACATGACATGTCAAAGTAATATTTGAATATTTTACCTAGGTTTAGTGTTGAAAAGAAAGGGATTGCAAAAGAACATATCAGTTCCTTCCAAGACAATACTAACAACTTTATTGTGGAATATGAGGATGTGCTCATGAGAATTTTCATACAAACCCTCTAAGGGGATGTGAGAAAATGGTTATGTACTCTTCCCAATAACTCATTGCACTTGTGGGATGATTTAGAGAGATCCTTTTTATACTCAGTGGGGTGAGAAAAAGGATTTCCAATACTACCTCAAAAAATTTGCAGCAATCAAGAATAAACCTTCTAAGAACATAGAGGAGTTTACTAAGTAATTTAACAAGATTTATAACAAAATTATAAATGAGATAAACCTACTCCCTTTGCTACTATGATGAGTTTTCCTACTACTTTCGAACCTAGTATTTCTATCATGCTAAGAGAAAGAATGCCTATAACCCTAGCAGACATGAAATCAAACACAATTGAAATAGAAGGAAACCTAATTGTTGTAGGAAGACAAGAAAAAAAGATGTCGGAGATGATAACTATGGGGTTGAGAAAGGAAAATAATGTGATAGGGATAAAGGAAAAAAGAAGATAAAATATGAGCCTAATCATCCCACATAGAATAAATATCCATATGGAGAAAATGTTGAAGAAATAAATAAATTGGTCATACTTTTTACCAACAAAATATTTAAGATTGAATCTGAAGTACCAAGCAAGAACCAAACCCAACCACCCAAAAATCCCACTTTTGTCCGTAGGCCATTCAACCCTCAATAGATGAACATAAACAGGAGGCCTATGTACCAAACAATGCAACTCCCTTTTAGAAGGGATCTATACCTCCAAACAAATGAATTCACCACTGATTTCATCTAAGATGAGTACAAAAAGAGTGGATCAAGTTCCCACATCTTCCATTATAGAAACTGATTATGAAAAATCTTTAGCATTATAATAGGCCTATGATTCATACTATTATTATGATATTCCTGCATCCCAATATCTAAGAATTGTAAATACAGTAATGAAATAACTTGGGAGGAACTATGGCTTATGTACCAAATTAGGAAAACCCATTGGGATATGTCATCAAAATAAAACCTCTCTACGATTACTTGATTCAAAGCCTGTTCTTGATGCAAATAAACCACCTTCTGAAAATATGAGAAAAGCATAAGGGCCTTCATCCATGAACCTAATCTAAACTAAACTTAGGAAGATAATAAAACATATGATCCCATGGCATCTCAACAAGTAGTTCAAGCGATAAATGAAACCAAGAGAAACATAACTGTTATAAACATTTTTGGGCACTACAACCCCAGGCACCAAATGTCCATAAACCAAGGGCTCCTAAGTCCCTAAAAGTGTTGTACTAACCCCTAATGGAACAAGGTCAACTGACTACAGCTTCTCCCAGAAGTTCTCCATGAAAAACTGCTCAGAACTGGTCAAAACAAGATCATTTCAGCTGCTCCATAGGCAAAGTGCATTGCATCTCACCTAAACACACTGTGTGGGTGCGTTTAATTTCAAAAGGCCCTTCTATGGGGTGTGATGGGCGAGAAGTGAAAAATGGCAGTGTCATTCCGCGAGGTGGAGAGGCATGGAAACTTCCAGAAACTTCTCCTGTGACACTTGCCTCTCTGAATTCGACCAAGGATGAGTAAGAGATCATCAATCTCCAAGTGGAAGCAAGAACTATCAGAGGGAAGACACTAATCAAATCACAAGCTAACTCATCTCCCTTACAGATATCTATATATGGATCCCTCATCCCAGAGATCTAGAGGCTGGAATTTTGCATATTGTAAGGAATTGTTGTTGGTTTCTTGAGACAACATCAGATTGTTGGGTAATCTAAGCTTTGTATGAGGTGAAGAGGGGCTTCCTTGCTGAGAGGATGATGTTGGGTCAGAACGACTAGTTGTAACTCCCTTGGCTCTTTCTTGTTTATCAATAAAAGCTATTCAAGTTTTCCTCCATACTCTTGTGTCATTTATGTTTCATGCATTTGTATGGTCAATTTACATCTGATCCTAGATTGTTTATGATTATAGATCCATGTCCTTGTATGGTGCTATGCTACTATAATCTTACAGGTACTCTGTGAAGCTGGGCATGCAAGGGAACAAGTAGCGAGAGACTATCAAGAGAGAGAGGAATCAAACCAGGAGATTAGCGCAAGATAGAGGTTGGTCTTCTTTGTTCTTCTCTCATCTATACTTCATAAAGGAAAAACGAAAGTACCTTTACTTTGTTTGTTTCTAAGGTAGCTATCACACCTTAGTGGGATAAGCAGTTCTGTGTAGACACTTTTCCCTGTAACAAAATGGCGACTCCGCTGGGGACGAATTAGTTTGTTTGTTTATATTCCTTGTTGTCTATTTTATAAACTTACAGACGGAGCCTGAAGTCGAGCCAGGTAGCTTCCGAACTGCATTTGCTATGCAAATGCAAAGTAGATAAATGTCGCTTCAGTCAATCTCTGGGATTTGTTTATAAATTAAACAAATGATTTACAAACTCTCTGATTGCCCTTTGTGATAGCTCTTAGATCCTCCTTAGATCTACCCCTGATTGTTGCATTACTGATTACCATTTGCTCGGCCAAAACCCATGAACTAAACTGCAAACTGTGACCTGGAACCCAAGCAAAGTCTTGTCTCTGGCCCAGCGTAGGTATTGTTCTATGAATCTGAAATTCAGCGCACTTCCCGAGTGTAGTAGGTGCGCTGCATTTCAAATTCCTTGTGTTAGAGGTGTGCTGATCAGACTAGGCATTGTTCAGTTTTGGTTTCTGTGATTCATTCTTTCCAGTTCTATTCATGAATTTTGCTGCCTGTAATCAGTATATCTCTGTTTGAAACCCCTTTTCTTGCTGTTATTCCGCCTCATTTGTACAAAAGAACTGTAAATGTTTTTGTGTGTTTGTTGAGTCATTTTCAGTTCTACTTTGCAAAAGTAACGTAATCGTACTGTCGTCCTTTGATTTGAAAGCATCGCAAGTGTCGTTTTCAGGCATAGGAAAGCGTTTGATTGCTGTAGATAGTCGATTATCCTGTTACTATTGTATTTGGTCTGAATTTGTAATTTTTCTAGTGTCGAAAGAAAGTATTCATTTCCAAATCGTAAAGTGTTGTGATTACCTCCATTTTTTGATTTCGAAAAGAAACTTGTTGATAATTGTCGCTTGAAAAGTAATTCAGATTTGTGCATTAGCTTTCTTTTTCCATTCACATACTAAGAAAGACGAAAAAAAATACATGCATGTGCATTTGCATTTATACTGTTTGATTGGTTTGATTTAGGAAAGTGCATTTAGAGTGTGCTCTTTGCTCTTTGTGAAAGAATACTGTCTCTCTTTCCTTAGTAGCTAGGATTTTCATTGCACAAAGAAGATAAAAGATTGTTTATCATATTAGATTGCATTTTAGGAATTACACATCCACATCTCATGGTGAACCTGAAAGGCAAACTTCATAAACAAGATCAACCATAAAATAAATTCAATGAATCTAACAATGCTTTGGAACCTAACGTACAACATTTATTAGTCTAGGCTAGAGACATATTCCGGCGTCATAAAGCCTGGTAACTGTTGTTCTCACTGATGGTTGGGTGATTCCTCCACTTTGAGACGATAAGTGCCAGTACAGACTTGTGCTCCCACGTACCGTCGAGTATATTTTGGGAGACCACAATAGGCTTAATCCTTTATCCATAGGAAGCTGTGTCTGCCACCCTATCGATCGCAATGCACTGAACATAGCATTCGGGAAGATTGACTGCCATACCGTAAAAAGTATTCTGTAGTTTTGCGATTGGTTTGGTAATCCCTCTACCTAGATTTCCATAGCAGTCCCTTTCGTTCCTTTTCAGACTCCTTAACGGAAAAGGTCCATCTGAGCACTTGTCACTTCAGGCTCATTAAAAATCGAAGGCAACTAGAGTCATCTTTTGTTTTTTCTCGACTCTTAAAAATTGAAAAACAAGTTGTGTCAAAGCGTCTAAAATTTATTTTAAACGGAATAATCATCACCTTTCCCTACGTTGATCTCAGGTTGAGAAAATGGAACCCACCAACCAAGGAATTCCCCTTGGAGGAAATCCTAGTCCCTTTTCCTCTTGGGGAGATGTTAGTGCACCCCATATGGCCACATTGTCGCTTCCAGGATTGACAATCGGCTTGCTCGTATGGCTCTTCTCAACCTCTGTCGTTCAGAACACCGCAATTCCTGAACAGTCGAGTTAGCAACTAGACGAATCCAGAGTTCCCCGCCAACCTTCTACTTCCTCCAATTCTTCCTCTCCTCCTTCTTCGCTTGATGGGGTTGGTAAAGCCAAAAATCAAGTACCTGAGAAGAAGAAGAAGAAAGATAAGAAGAAGAAGGAGCCAAAAGCAAAAGGGGGCAACCAAGCATCGTCTAGCGAAAATCCACACACTGCACCGACCAGGCCTAAATCGCCATGTGTCATTTGCAAAGGAGACCACTATCATAGAGATTGTCCTTGCATCCCTCGGATCTTAAGGGACTGGTCTCCTCATTTTCACAACCCGGTGTCGTCAACCTCTGATGAACATGTTGAAAACACACCGTCGACTAGTGAAAGTGAAGCTCTAGGACAAAAAGGAAAATACAGATTTCCTTGTAAATTGTGCGAAGGCGATAATGCCATCCACCGTTGTCCCTTCTTAGATGAGGCTAAAAGAGTTTTGGACGATCGTCCGGTTTCACCGTTACGACTTCCTCCTGGATATAAAAAACTCTTGTCGAGTCCGTCACTACTTGAAAAACTGGTTGGCCCACCCAGGTGGTCAGCCGAAGCGTCTATCATTGAAGACAAACCATCTAAACCCATACCAGATGAAAGTAAAAAGGTCGAGGTGGCAGTTGACCCGGTCTTGCCTTAAGAGGTTCCATCTTCAGATGATACAGTCACAGAAGAGGATAAGGATGACATCGTCCAAATTCTTTTCGTAAGCACAGACTCCGATGAACATGGGGGCAATTTACCCATTCCTTTACCGCAGGAGGGAAGTTCGTCAGATTCATACCCGGCCATCTATTCAATCCCACCTCCAAGCAACCTAGTTGTCTCCTTCGACCGGAATCAACTAGGCAGACCCCATTTACTGGCTAGTGTACCATTCCGAATTATTTCTCAAGTATATAGAATGGTTATGGCTGGTACCATCATAGATGAAGGGGCTTCTGTGAGTATCCTTTCCTCGACTGCTTGGAAAGCGTTTGGTTGCCATCGCTTTTGCCTGAGATGAGAAATCTAACAGGCTTTGACAAAGGAACCAGTCGACCGTTAGGGATCCTTCCCAATGTGCCCATAACACTGAGAGGGAAACCCGTTCACATGAACGTAATGGTAGTTCAAGGACCCCTGGATTGTAATCTACTCCTTGGACGAGACTATATTTATTGCATGGGAGCCATTGTCTCATCACTCTTTAGAGTAATGTGTTTTCCGCACGAAGGAAAATTGGTCAAGCTCGTAGACCAGCTTTCATTTCCTGGATCACGCATATCAAATAGTCATATACCATCCTTGAATGGTCTTTTCACACAAGGAATGTCTCATCAATCTCCAATCCGTCCGCCTGATGAGCGCGAGTGATTCGGGGGACATGACTGAAACCCAGGGGGCATGCACCCTGGTCTGCTTCGGCAGGAAAACTTCGGGTATAGGGTAGGTTTCCGCGAGAGATGTATGACTGGTCTGTACTCTCGTCCATGATTGAAAGAGGGAGGTATTCTGGAACGAGATCCTCTTGTCAAAGTTATGTGAGTGGAGTAGTCTCCTCCACTCGCCTTTGTCTATTTCGGTAGACATCGCCGAAGAAGTGTTTTGTTTGCGCTGTGAATAGAACAATCTTTGGTAACCTGAAAGAGGTATACCTCTCTTGATAAAACAAATGTTTTGTTGGTGATTTGAAGGGTGACCTTGAAACTCTGTTTTATACCTGTGGGCATGCAAACCTTTTTGCGTGCAAGCAAAGAGCAATAATTTATCTGTTTTTTGGATTGGTCGTTTCCTAACTTGCATAAAGAAAGGATGTGGGGAAAAACTCTAAAAATTGCTGTTTTAAATGGGACATTCTTATTATACGACTGGATTAATCGAGTAGTTTTAGCACATAGTTCAAGCTCGTTAAAAAATAAACATAAGTCATGAGCAAATGCTTCCCCCAGTGTTTAAGATCAATAAAAAGAAATGAACCGATTTCCGGTAAATAACCATCGTGAATGTAATGCTTCAGCCTTTAAAGCCATGGTCATGTTCTCATCATCACCTCCACTCTGTATTGGCCAATCATTCACCTCCATTTGATTGTTTACCCCTTTTGAGGAACAGCTGCGAAGAGTGATCTCACTAGCCATCCTTGTAACAATGTCATGATTGGAACATTCCAAACCTTACCTGGAATCAGCTGCTACCCCATTTTATCACTCGTTCCTCAAAAGACGAGTCTCCTTTAAGCTCTTTTTAACTGACTCGTAAAATATGAAAAGATTGTCGAGCCATTGGCCTCTCCAGCTCGTTAAAGGGACCGGAAGTGCTATCCCTCCTTTAGATTTTAATATTTTTGGACCTGAGGGATTATTACACAAAAAGATCGAGTGCTTGTTTTGTTTGGCTCGTTAAAAGTATCGAAAATTCATCCCTTCTATATTGTTTTATACTTTTTCGGACTTAAGGGATTAGATGACGAAAAAGGAATTTTGGAGTCTCCTTTACGTTCCTTTTCAGACTCTCTAAAATTGAAAAGGACCGAGTTATCTTTGTCGTTAAACTCGTTAAAAATTAGTAGCAACAAACTTGTCCATAGCAGACAAGAACGAGTTTCACTATCGCTAGGCTCGTTAAAACATAGCGATGGGTTTGCCCGAAGGGAAAATTATAGAACAAGCATATGTTATCCTCCTCAAGCTTGACAAAAATAAAGAGGTACTGGTCAGCAATCACTGAGGAAAATTGGGAAGAAAACTTGAAGAAACTTTGTTGGTAGCAAGTCGCTCTTGAACATGACACTTTCACTCCACATCCAAGTCGGGTTGGGTTGTTTCATTCACCAGCCACATCGCCATGGTCCCATCACACCATCCACATTTGGGGTAATGCTACCGATCCATCATGTTAGTGTTGCCGATATGTTCAAGAGAAGTCATTCAGAGAATTCACCTGTGTCTCACCCGCTACAATACATTCATACTCCATTCTTTCATCACCGCCACCCTGAACCATATGTCATCATATCGTTTTCACCTCCATTAAAATCATTTGCTCCGTTCCGTGTCATTGATGTGGGATTCATTAAGGCCCTCTTATGATGGATCGCTTCTTGTTGACATCAGCTCATTATCCAAGAAGTCGATCTAGGAACACCCCGTTCAGTACTTTGGAGCTTGCATGCCTCAATGGCAAGTTTCTCACTTCCGGCGACAGGTTTACATCAATGGCCTTCGACCGAAAGATTTTGCATGGTGTTCGACGCCAAGTCCTTTATTCACACCACGTGAATTGTATTGCAGTACCTTGAGGATCATTATCATTATCGGTGATTCCTCTCGTGCCTATTAACAGCTTACATCATTGGCTGGTAATCAGGCGATGTCTTTCCATGTTCGACTCCAGAACATCTCTCACATGGATAGACTTGTACTTCGAGTGAAGATCGAACGAGATTGAAGACCCTGAATCTAGTTTCATCCATCCGGGCTGCGATATATATTCAGGGAAATAAAGACATCAAATGTACATCATTGCTGCACAAATAATAATCCAATCAAAGGGATGATGGCTCTACCAGAATCATCAGTCTACACTCAGACGATTGTCTGTCCTATGTACATGAAAATGAATTTATAAAGCTGAGCATGGGAATGCCTGCCTCAGCTAGATCATGAAAATATTATGAAGATAATGTATTGTATTGTATCTTATTACAGGTCTCCTCCCAGCTTGAAAGAACTTCGGATCCTCATAACAAAGCATTTCACCCGACATCAAAAGATTAACGACCTCATGCTTTAGGGGGCAACTGCTATAGAAATTTTTGGGCACTACAACCCCAAGCATGAAATGTCCATAAACCAAGGGCTCCTAAGTCCCTAAAGGAACAAGGTCAACTGATTACAGCTTCTCCCAGAAGTTCTCCATGAAAAACTGCTCAAAACTGGTCAAAACAGGATCATTTCAGCTGCTCCATAGGCAAAGTGTGTTGCATCTCACCTAAACACACTATGTGGGTGTGTTGCATTTCAAAAATCCCTTCTATGGGGTGCGATGGGCGAGAAGTGACAAATGGCAGTGTCATTCCGCGAGGTGGAGGCATGGAAACTTCCAGAAACTTCTCTTGTGACACTTGCCTCTCTAAATTCGACCAAGGATGAGTAAGAGATCATCAATCTCCAAGTGGAAGCAAGAACTATCAGAGGGAAGACACTAGTCAAATCACAAGCTGACTCATCTCCCTTACAAATATCTATATATGGATCCCTCATCCCAGAGATCCAGAGGCTGGAATTTTGCATATTGTAAGGAATTGTTGTTGGTTTCTTGAGACAACATCAGATTTTTGGGTGATCTAAGCTTTGTATGAGGTGAAGAGGGGCTTCCTTTCTGAGAGTATGATGCTGGGTTAGAACAACTGGTTGTAACTCCCTTGGCTCTTTCTTGTTTATCAATAAAAGCTATTCAAGTTTTCCTCCATACTCTTGTGTCATTTATGTTTCATGCATTTGTATGGTCAATTTACATCTGATCCTAGATTTTTTATGATTATAGATCCATGTTCTTGTATAGTGCTATGCTACTGTGATCTTATAGATACTCTGTGAAGCTGGGCATGCAAGGGAACAAGTAGCGAGAGACTATCAAGAGAGAGAGGAATCGAACCAGGAGATTAGCGCAAGACAGAGGTTGGTCTTCTTTGTTCTTCTCTCATCTATACTTCATAAAGGAAAAACGAAATTACCTTTACTTTGTTTGTTTCTAAGGTAGCTATCACACCTTAGTGGGATAAGCAGTTCTGTGTAGACACTTTTCCCTTTAACAATAACCCTGTTGTTTAATCTCGAAAGAGAAATGAGAAAGATAAAGGTCCTGGTACCACTATTAGAATTGGCCCAAAATGCAATGTATCAACCACACATATAGAAGCACATTAGTCCTACTAATTCTGAACCATTTCTCATAATTATACTTTGAAAATTTAAGAAGATCGTACTAGTGTAGAATGTCAACAGCAAGTTGTAGAAAAATGTCATGATAATTCACCTTTTTAGATTACTCTTAATGTCCATACTAAAGTTCTCCACAATTACATTTTATATTCAAGCGCATCTTAGAATATTATGCCTAAGTTACTCATTATGGAGCTAGGATTGGATATCACTAAATCATACCATCACCTTTGTTCATTCGAATCCAAAAGTGTGAAATGACTCAGTCTCATCAAGGATTTAGTAGTCTCTCTCACCAAAATAAATAAAAAGGGTTTGCTTGTGGATATAGTGGTAGCTGACATTGCAGCCTCCTATGGTATGCTACTTTCTAGGTCCTATGCTAGAAAATTGGGAGGAACCCTACAAACGGATTTATGAGATGCAAAGATACTTGTCTTTAAGGATCAAGAGAAAAGATTATATAGGGAGGATAAAATTCTATAGGTCGTGATTGGTGCTAAAAGATATAAGAACCTACTTGTGTATGTTGTAGAATAGACCATGGGTTGCTATATCCTAAAGCCATGAAAAAATTCAATGCACTGCTTACTAAGACTTAACAACCACAAGAATTACATGCAATTTGGAAATTGTTCTTTGATGGAGCATGCTCCAAAGAAGGAAATTGGGCGAGAGTGATTTTATTACCCTCTACGCATCAAATCATTTCCCTATCATTTAAAACAAAATTTGATGCCACCAAAAATGTTTCCAAATACGAGGCACTAATTTTGGGGCTAGAAACAACTAGGAAAATGGGAGTGAAAAACACCATGGATTTCGGTTATTCTGAACTAGTAGTAATAAAAATAAGAAACATTTACGCTACTAAACATCCTTGAATGAGATTGTATTGAAACACCATATGGGATATTATTCAAAATTAATTTGATCATTTTAACATCACATTTGTGTGTAGGGAAGACAATCAACATGCAAATGTATTAGCAATAATAGCTAGTACATTTAAACCACCTCCTAAACCAAAATTGAAATATGAGGTGGAGATGTGATACATGCCTTCTATTTGAAATAGAATCAAGCTTTGTTAGGTTTTTTAAGATGATCAAAAACCAAGTATATTTCAGGAATTAGTGGATGATTTCTCAGCCATTAACATAGATTTGGAGGGCCAAGCTCTTGAGGCAGATCAAGAGGAGGTTGAATCACAAGACGACGGTGTTGACTTTATGAACCAAATTCGAGGCCATGGAGTGATCCAAATGAAGAATAACTTCATCCCAATAGGATTGGTCCTACTAGAGAAGATATTTGACCCTAGTGATGTGTCCACTTGGCCCATTTTTTGACCAGTGGTCAAGAACATCGAGGAACACAACTTAGGCACAGAGGAAAATCAAAAAAACTTAGAACTCGCCAAGTTTTTGCAACCCACTTGCAAAAAGAGGTACGTTGAATTGTTTAATAAATTTAAATATTTTTTTGCATGGAGTTACGAAGACCTGAAAACTTATGATAGTTCCATTATCCAACATAGGATACGATTGAAATATAATTCTAAGCATTTTGTGCAAAAACTCAAAAGATTTAATGCTATTTTTTTGTTGATAATATAGAAGGAAATGAGGAAGTTGTTGGATGGGAAGATCATTATACCATTGAGATATTCTGAATGGGTAGAAAACTAGTGCATATCAGAAAGAAGAATGTGACATCATGTTATGTGTGGAATTTAGGAATTTAAACATATGTTCACTGAAGGACAATTACCCATTTCCAAATATGAATCATTTTTTGTAGAAGGTGATGGGAGCATCAAGAATATCGATGATGGGCAGTTTCTTATGCTACAATAAAATAACTATGCTCCCAATAGATAAATATAAGACCACCTTCACCACATCATGGGGCACATCCATGTATAATAAAATTCCACTTGGATTGATGTATGTTGGAGAAACATTTCAATGAGCCATGGACATAGATTTCATGGGATAAAGTGACAAATTCATAGTTATCTATTTCAATGACATGGAAGTATTCTCCAAATCACACTAGGAAAACCTACATCATTTGAGGAAAGTATTTTTGAAATGTAGAAAGTTTGGATTTTCCTTGAACCTCGAGAAATCATTTTTCACCTTGTAAGAAGAAAAACTATTGGGGCACATAGTCTCTAAATATTGTATCAAGATAGATCCAGAAAGCATGGAGTGTATATCAAAGATTGTTTTACCCCAAAATAAAAGGAAGTCCAGTCATTCTTAGGGAAGTTCAACTTTATGCGCAATTTCATTGCAAATTCTATAGAGCTTCTCAAGTACATAATGGGTATGATATAAAAGAACAGTGGCATAAGATGGATGCCCAAGGATAGAACATATTTTTAACATTCTCATCTTCAAAAAGAGATGGGAAGAGCACCTGTAACACATTCAACGAGTCCTTCAAACACTGCAACAACACAAAATATGTTGCAACTTGGAGAAATGCACCTTTGGCATGATCCAGGTCCAATATATGTTTCACATCATTGATGAACAAGGAATTCATGTGGATTCAACTAATATCTAATTCATTCAACGTTGGTTATCCCTAACCACTCTAACAAGGCTTTGCAACTCTTTGCGCCTTGCTAATTTTTATCAGTGGTGCATATTAGGATTCTCTCATATCAGTTGGCCTTTGAATTAGGTTACCAAGGGTGTAGAAAAAGAAAATTTTTCCTGGCCTGAGTCCCAACAGAAGGCGTTCATTGACCAAAAGCACCGCCTATGTTCTACACAATTACTCACATTGCTAGACTTACAACAACCATTTGAAATTGAGATATACGCCTCTGACTATGATATTGGTGCAGTTATAAACCAACAATGGCATCTAATGGCCTATCATAGTGAGACACTTTCCTATACAATTAAGAAATACCCCACCATTGATAAAGAGATGTATTCTATCATGTACTTGTGTCGACGAAGGAAAAATTACCTTCTTGGGAAGGATACAGTCATCCACACTAATCACTGACTTCTTCATTTTATACATACACAATGGAAGTTACAGAACGATCGACATTAGAAGTGGTCTACATATGTATGAAAATTCCACTTCAACATTAAATACAAGAAGGGAAACACCCATCATGTTGTAGGTTGCCTCATTCATCCCTCAATTTCCGCACTAACTACTATTCTCATATCTTAAGGCCACGAGACCTCTAGATGGCCACAACTGTACAAAAATGAACTAGAGTTCACCACCATCTACTAGATTCTAGTAGATGGAAAGAAAGTTCCATATTTCCACATCCAAGATGCATTATTATGCTACCTAGGCCACCTTTGTGTTCCTTCAAGTGAGCATGCCAAGATGATTTGGGAGGCACAATACAATCAAGTTGTAGGAAACTTTGGTGTGGAGAAAACTATGGCCATATTACAAAAGTATTTTTATTGGCCAAAAATCTGACAAGATGTTGGAAAATATATTAGATCCTACATTGCCTGTGTCATCTCCAAGCCAACCATTAAGAAGCACGGCCTGTACACTCCTCTCTCTACTCCTAGCCAGCCTTGGGAATCCATATTCATGGAATATATATCTGGCCTCCTTTCTACAAAGAATGGTAATGACTATGTATTTGTGGTCATGGACACATTTTCTAAGATGGCTATATTGGTAGTTTGCATGAAGAGTACCATAACAGAGGACACTTCCAAAATCTTCTTTGAACGAGTGTGGGTACATTTTCGGATCCTACAGACCATTATATCAAATTGGTATAGCAAGTTCCTAAGTACATTCTGGTCGATCCTTTGAACATTATTGGACACCAAGCCCCATAATCATGTTCAAATAGAGGTTGTCAACAGAATGATAGTGCACATACTAAGCATGTACAACTCCAAGAATCCATGAACCTAGGATGAGAGACTTCCTTATTTGCAACCCCATTGTAAAAAGGCTCTCCATAGCTCAATTGGTCATAGTCCCTTTCAAGTGGGTTTGGGATTTCAATGATTTTGTCTAATTGATGTTGCCATGCCTCATGAAACTACACAGAAAAAATCCACACATGTACAGTCTGAGACTGATAAATAAAATAGGTTTATTTAATGCATCCAACACATCATCCAATAGGTACACAACATCTTGGATAAGTCTAATGCCAAGTAAAAGCAGTGATATGATGAACATTGGGTGCCACATAAGTTTCAGGTGGGTGATAAAGTTTGGTTGCATTTGCAAAAATAATTCCTTGGCATAGCCCATCAGAAGCTTGGAACGCTCTGATATGTGCCTTACACCATCACCAAGGCTATGGGAAACAATTCGTTTGAGTTCAAAATTCCCTCATTTCTCGACCTACACCTAGTGTTCAATGTGGACGCATTTGACAGTGCTTTCCACCATTACTGGAAACATCAAAAATTTTAGAACAACTAACACCAACAAATCTCAATCCAGACTGCATGGAATAGGCCACAAATAATCAAATCATGGAAACACAAATCAAGAATACTCACCAATAGAATATCCAACCATTTCGAGTTGTCAAAGATTGCTAGCTCCTCCAGTTGAGAAAGTGGCTCACCAGGGACCAAGTTTAGCAGAAGTTTCTCATCTCATGGAGGAACTCAACGCAATGGGGACCATTTCTTCCTAAGGGGGGGAGTATTGATCTAGGTGGATATAGGTGGCATCCTTACTATTCCACTTAGAACCCCAAAAATGTTTCTTTTAGTTTCCTTAGTTCTAGCACAATTTACTATTTTTGGCAGTTTTTGGGTCGTGAACTTCCAGAGCTGTTTTGAGGCCCTAAACGACTTTTTTTTTGGAAAACAAGAAAAGTGAGAGCTGATTGTAGGGGTTTGAATTCAAAAGTTTTAGTATGAAAAATATATTTCTAGCAAGGTATCGTATGTATCAAATGAAGATCTTATGCCAAAGTTACGACCCTGGGAGTTTGATGTACCAATTTACCTTAACAAGGCCCATAGACTTTTGGTGCTTCATCTCCTACGGTTATCTTTTTGGATGTTTAGGATTGTCCATTGTTTCTAAATCATAAATAGGACTTTGAGCCTCATTATAACACATTTCAAAAGAAATTTAGCCACCACATCTCTTCTCATAGATAAGCTCCCATCCCCTGAGCTAGTATGTTTCCATTCTGCATGCAACAATTTTTAGTACTTCGTTATTACTAAACTGAAGTTATGTTTTCGATATAGCTCAATGTTTTCATTTATATCTATTTTTCATTTTGTTCCTTCATAAATCCAGATGACCCAAGTTAGAGAGAGAATAGTACCAAGCATACAAGAAAGAAAAATAGGGACAACCCACTATAGCAAAATCAAATGGGGTTTGCCCTACAACTGACTTATTTTTCTAGAAGCTTCTAGAGGAAGTTTTGTAGAAGACAAATCTCATTTTGTAAAATATTCCAAGTGGTTTTTAAATGCCACTAGTGGTTTAGGGCTATATCCTTGAGTCTTGAGTGCCCATATATTGGCCTTATTTTGATGTAATTAGGGAAAACAACTTGGTGTAGGGGAAACTTTGTCAATTTTTTTCTAGAATTCCATGGGACTTTTCAAGTTGTTTAAGGAGAAATTCCGTAGTGATTTTTGGGTTGTCAGTTCTTTCTCATGTAATTCTAAGAACCAATCTTTGTATTTTGCGTTTTGCACCATATTAATACAATTTCAAGGATTTTTCATGGCAAATTATGTTGTAAACTTGGCTTGTTATGAAGTTGAAATGGGATTGTTAATTAAAGTAAATCATGAATCAATATGATTTTTTGTTTTAGTTTTTACAAATTTATCATGGTTGTTGAAGAGTATCTTGGCTACTTTGATGAGTTTTACATGGGTTTTAATGAAATCGTAAAATTTAATATATTATGTTGCCTTGTGGCTGAATTCTCAATTGCTTAGCTACTCATTTGATTTTAAATATGTTCAAATGAATTCTTAATTGCTCATTTGAGTTTGTTAATATATGTTCTCCATTTTTCTTCTTATTTAAACCCTTTTTATTTCTATATGTCAAACGCAAAGGTCGTGGATGATCCAACTAAAAACTAATGGAAATACTACCCAGAAAAACAATTTTGAATTGTTGACATGTTCCTTTACCCAAATTATTAGAAGAAATTTAAGATTTAAAATAGAAATCAAAATTTGAGTTGGCTAAAATTTCTTCGTGATTATGTGCACTTTTTTGTGAAAACTCACAGTGAATGATAAAATGCATGATATTTTCAAATTTTAAATGTGTAGCAAATATCAGCCTACTTAGGAGTAATTTCCATTTTATTGTAACAGAGACAGAGGTATATTAACAAAGATCAAGAATTTGATTCAAACGATTGAAAATGGTTCTTCATGTTTCTCTATATTCTTTTGAAAAGTTTTATCGGGAAATTAGAGTTGCATGAAACTTAAATCTAAAATTAAACACAAATAATATCAAAAAAGTTTAAGGAAATTTCATATCTAATTTAACAAAACAACATTTACAAAAAATACATATTAATGTTTAATTTAATTTTCTACAACCTTTCACCATTTTTATTTTTTTTGTTGAAGCTTGAAATCTAGAAAAAAAACACATGAACACTAAAGTCTAAAGAATACAAAGATATCTTCAGCAAGAATAAATAAACATAAGTGATTCATGCACAAAATTTTAACAAAAAAAAAAACCAATAAAAACAAATTATATCAAACTTATATATTCCCAGGCTCTGCACTATAGAATGAGATAGTATGACTCTGGGACCCCAACATCTCATGGCACCATTGTCGGGGAACAATTTGAACATTAATTCCCTATGAGAAACAACATTTTATCAGATTTTATTGACATACAAGATCTGTATACATGAGTTGTTTATTCCACTTGGCATCTCCATTGTTCATAGAATTCAATACCTTTCAACCACGTTACTTTCATCATACTCACCCTTACACCACAATGATGATAGCTCACAAACCTAGTTGTCTCATTATACATATTCTTCGCCATCCTCTCTAATCCTTTCAACACGTAATTCACAACTTATGGATTCACATTCTTACTTCTTCAAGAAGACATACCCAGAGTAACCCGGATCATAATATTTTGTTCCGAGTCTCTAATCCCGAGCATTTTTTCTATGCTTACAAACAACTAAGCAAAGATTTTCAAGCTAACACTTGGGGAATCAAACTAGTGAGCCTAAGCCTCAACCTTGACTAACTGTAATTTCTCAACTTGATCACTCAAATATCCCTAGAAATGATACACCCTCCCCACAAACAACACTTGATAATTCTAAATTGCTCATCTCACTACATGCACCAGAAACTCCACCCACTTACAAACCCTACGTAACTCTAAAAACCATGGAAAAACTACAACTCCCATATCATTTGTTGTTAGGGACATCTGATGGGCCTCTAAATTAGACATAAATTAAGGCCCATGCCTCTAAATTAAACATAAATTAAGGCTCATGACCATCCTTTAGCAAATTAAACCTCTATTTTTGCATTAGATAATGTATTTTTAACTTTAATATATTCGTTAGGAAGGTTTATGAAAAATTACATATTTGTGTGTAATATTATTTATTTTTATGGAATATTATGAGAATATTCAACAGATTATGAAGATTTGGAGGAGGAGACAATTTAGGGACTTGTTCCCTGTTATAGACATTTTTGTGCCTTACATCTCTAAGCATGAAATGTCCATAAACCAAGGGATCCTAAGTCCCTAAAAGTGTTGTTCCAGCTCCTAAAGAAACAAGGTCAACAAATTACAGCTTCTCCCAAAAGTTCTCCACCAGAAACTGCTCAGAACTAGTCAAATCAGGATCATTTCAGCTGCTCCACTAGCTAGCTGCGTTGCAAAGCACCCAAATACACTAGCTAGGTGCGTTGCAACGCACCTAAATGCACTACCAAGGTGCGTTGAGCGGGAAATGACAAGTGGCAAAGTCATTCCACGAGGTGGAGAGACAATGGAAGCTTCCAGAATCTTCCCCAATGACACTTGCCTCACTGAATTCGACCAGTGATGAGTAAGAGGCTCTCAGTCTCCAAGTGGAAGCAAGAACTGACAGAGAGAAGCCACTAATCAATTCATGAGCTGACTCATCCTCTTTGCATAAATCTATATATGGATCCCTCACCAAGAGATCCGGAGGCTGGAATTTTGTACATTGTAGAGAATTGCTGTTGGTTTTGACATAGATATCAGAGTATTGGGTGCTTTATGCTTTGTTGGAGGTGAAGAGGGGATTCTATGCTGGGAGGTTGATGCTGGATCAGGAATCATCGGTTGTAACTCCTCCTGGATCTTCTTGTTTTATCAATAAAACTATTTGAGTTTCTCCTACATGCTTGTGTATCATTGATGTTTGTTACATTTGTATGTTTAGCTTAAATCTGATCCTAAGCTATTTATGAATATAAATCCATGTCTTTGTGTAGTTTCCTTTTTCTGTGATCTTGCAGGAACTTGGTGACACTGGGCAAGTAAGGGAGCATGTAGCTGGAAGCTGTCAAAGAGGAGAGAGATTGGATCAAAGGACTAGCGCAAGACACAGGTTGGTTCATCCTATTCCTCTTCGTTTATAGTTCATAAAGAAGAATACGAAAGTAGTTTTCCCTGTTTGTTTCTGAGGGCACTGTCACACCTCAGTGGGATAGGGTCGTTCTGAATAGACACTTTTCTCGTTAACAAAATGGCGACTCCACTGGGGATCGTGTCTAGTTAGTTTGTTTGTGTTTCTCTTGTTGTTTGTTTCATAAACTTAGAAGTAGCGAATCGAACTACATTTGCCATTAACAAATGCAAAGTAAACATCTACTGCTTCAATGCATTCACTGGATCTGTTTATGATTTGAACAGCTGATTCACAAATGATCTGATTACCCTTTGTGATAGCTCTTAAACCTCTTTTAAATCAACCCTCTGATTGTGCATTACTGATTGCTTTTACTCGGCCAAAAACCATAGATTAAAATGCAAACCGTGACCCAGAACCCGGATAGAATTCTCGTTTCTGCCCCAGCGCAGGCTCTGTGAAGATATCCTGCATTTCAGCACAGTTCCCGAGAGGGCTACCTGCATTGCAATCCAGTTTCTCTGTGTAGCAGGTGCGTTGATCAGCCTAGCCTTGTGTAGCTGAGGTTCTTTGCTCAATGTTTTCAGTTTTGTCTCTGATTTTTGCAGCCTGGGATTAGTGTGTGTGTCTATTTAAAAGCCCCTTTTCTTTGCCATAATTCCGCCTCAATTGTATAAAAGAAACTATATGTGTTTTTGTGTGTTTTTTGTGTCATTTACAGTTTCCCATTGCAAAAGTAGAATAGCCATACTGTCGTCCTTTGATTTAGATCTGTCGTAAGTGTCGATTTTGATCTTAGGAGAAAGTTTATTTGCTGTTGACAGTTGATTATGCTTTTACTTTTGCCTTTGGCTTGAATTTGTGAATTTCTAGTGTCGAAACAAGTGTTTATTTCAAAATCATAAAGTGTCGTAATCGTCTATACCTTTTGATTTCGAAAAGAAGCATGTTTGTCTTTTTCACTTGAAAACGAATTCAAATTTGTACTACAACTTTCTTTTTAGGCATCAATATTAAGAAAGTGAAAAACAAATACATGCACATGTGCATTTGCATATTGACAGTCTGTTTGGCTTGATTTAGGAAAAGTGCATTTACAGTGTGCTCTTTGCTCTTTGAGAAAAGATTGTGTCTTTCTTTTCCCCTTGTAGCTAGGATTTTCATTGCTGAAAAGAGATAAAAGCTTGATTATCATCTTTAGATTGCATTTTAGGAATTACATCTACATCTCGTGGTGAAACCAAAAGGCAAACTTCATAAGAAAGATCAACCTAAAATAAATTCAATGAACTTAACAACGCTTTGTAACTTAACGCACATCATTTAGAGGTCTAGGCTAGAGACGTATTCCGGCGTCGTAAAGCCTAGTAACTGTTGTCCTCACTGATGGTTGGGTGATTCCTCCACTTTGAGACGATAAGTGCCAGTACGGACTTGTGCTCCCACGTACCGTCGAGTATATATTGGGAGACCCCTATAGGCATAAAACCTTTATCCATAGGAAGTCGTGTCAGCCGCCCTACTGATCGCAATGCACCAAACACAGCATTCGGGAAGATTGACTGCCGTACCGTAAAAAGTATTCTGCAGTTTTGCGATTGTTTTGGTACTCCCTCTACCTAGACCTCCAGAGCAGTCCCTTTCGTTCCTTTTCAGACTCCTTAACAAAAAGGTCCATCTGAGCACTTGTCACTTTAGGCTCATTAAAAATCGAAGGAGACTAGAGTCATCTTTTGTTTTTTCTCGACTCTTTAAAACTGAAAAAACAAGTTGTGTCAAAGCGTGTTAAAATTTATTTTAAAAACGGAATATTCATCCCCTTTTCCTACGTTGATCTTTGGGTTGAGAAAATGGAGCCTACCAACCAAGGAATTCCCCTTGGTGGAAATCCTAGTCCCTTCTCCTCTTGGGGAGATGTTGGTGTGCCCCATATGGCCACATTGTCGCTTCCAGGACTGACAATTGGCTTGCCAGTATGGCTCTTCTCAACCAATGTCGTTCAGAACACCACTATTCCTGAACAATCGAATCAGCAATTAGACGAGTCCAGAGTTACCCACCAGCCTTCTACTTCCTCTAATTCTTCCTCTCCTCCTTCCTCTTCGCTTGACGGGACTGGTAAAGCTAAAAGCCAAGTTCCTAAGGAGAAGAAGGAAAAGAAGAAGAAAGAGAAAAAGAAGAAGGATCCAAAGGCGAATGGGGGAAAATGAGTGTCATCTAATGAAAATCCACACACAGCACCGACCAGGCCTAAATCGCCATGTGTCATTTGTAGAGGAGACCACTTTCACAGAGATTGTCCTTGCATCCCCCGGATACTAAGGGACTGGTCTCCTCGTTTGCACAATCCGGTGTCATCAACCTCTGGAGATCATGTTGAAAGCACACCGTCAACTAGTGAAAGTGAAGCCCCAAGACGAAAAGGGAAAGTTAGATTTCCTTGTAAACTGTGCGAAGGCGACCATGCCCTCCATCGTTGTCCCTTCTTAGACGAGACTAAAAGAGTTTTGGATGATCGTCCGGTTTCACCGTTACGACTTCCTCCTGGATATAAAAAACTCTTGCCGAGTCCGTCACTAGTTGAGAACCCAGCTGACCCGCTCAAGTGGTCGGCTGAAGCACTTGTCATTGAAGATAAACCAACTGAATCCATACCAGACGAAAGTCAAAAGGTCGAGGCGGTAGTTGACCCGGTCTTGCCTTCAGAGGTTTTATCTTCGGATGATA
The DNA here is from genome assembly GCA_031772625.1 of Pinus tabuliformis. NCBI lineage: Eukaryota > Viridiplantae > Streptophyta > Pinopsida > Pinales > Pinaceae > Pinus > Pinus tabuliformis. Next base: position 937,848,100 of record CM062818.1, read on the forward strand.
CAGTCACTGAAGAGAACAAGGATGACACCGTCCAAATTCTCTTCATCAACACTGACTCCGACGAACATGGGGGCAATCCACCCATTCCTTTACCGCAGGAAGGAAGTTCGTTAGAGCCATATCCGGCTGTCTACTCGGTCCCACCTCCAAGCAACCTAGTTGTATCCTTCGACTGGAATCAACTAGGCAGACCCCGTTTGCCAGCAAGCATACCATTCTGAATTATCGTTCAAATATATAGAATGGTCATGGCTAGTACCATCATAGATGAGGGGGCTTCTGTGAGTATCCTTTCCTCTATTTCTTGGAAAGCGCTTGGTTCGCCATCGCTGTTGCCTGAAATGAGAAATCTGACAGGCTTTGATAAAGGAACTAGTCGACCTTTAGGGATCCTTCCCGATGTGCCCATAACATTGAGGGGGAAGATAGTTCGTATGAACGTCATGGTAGTTCAAGGACCCTTGGATTATAACCTACTCCTTGGATGAGACTATATTTATTGCATGGGAGCCATCGTCTCCTCACTCTTTAGAGTAATGTGTTTTCCGCACGAAGGAAGAGTGGTCAAGATCGTGGACCAGCTTTCATTTCCCAGATCACGCATAGCAAATAGTCATATACGGTCCCTAAATGCTCTTTTCACGCAAGAAATGTCTCAATCCCCGGTCCGTCCTCCCGATGAGCGCGAGTAATTCGGAGGGATATGACTGAAACCCACGGGGCGTGCATCCTGGTCTGCTTCGGCAGGAGAACTTCGAGTATAGAGTAGGTTTCCGTGGGAGAATATGACTAGTCTGTACCCCGTCCGTGATTGGAAGAGGGGTTATTCTAGAATAAGATTCTCTTGTCAAAGTTATGTGAGTTGGCGTGCACCGTTGCTCACCTTTGTTTATCTCGGTAGACATCGCTGAAGAAGTGTTTTATTTGCTGTGCGAATGGAACAATCTTTAGGTAACCTATAAGAGGTAGGCCTCTCCCAATGGAACAAATGTTTTGTCTGCAAATTGAGGGGTAACTTTGAAACTCTGTTTTATACCTGGGGGCATGCAAACCTTTTGGCGTGCAAGCAAAGAATGATTATTTATCCGTTTTTTGGATTAGTCGTTTCCTAACTTGCATTAAGAAAGGATGTGTGGCAAAAATCTAAAAGTTGGCAGTTTTTATATGAGACATTCTTATCATATGACTGGATTAATCGAGTAGTTTTAGCGCATAGTTCAAGCTCGTTAAAAAATAAACATAAGACCGAGCAAATTTTTCCACCCGCGTTTAAGCTCGTTAAAAAATGAACTATCCCCTGGTAAATAACCACCGTGAATGTAACATTTCAGCCATTAAAGCCTTGGTCGTGTTTGCACCGTCACCTCCACTTTTCCATTGGCCAATCATTCACCTCCATTTGATTGTTTACCCATTTTGAGGAACAGCTGCGAAGAGTGATTTCACTAGCCATCCTTGTGACACTGTCGTGATAGGAAAATTCCAAAGCTTACTTGGAATCAGCCGCTACCCATTTTATCACTCGTTCCTCAAAAGACGAGTCTTCTTTAAGCTCTTTTCAACTGACTCGTGAAATATGAAACGATTGCTGAGTTTTGGCCTTCCAGCTCGTTAAAGTGACAGGAAGTGCTATCCCTCCTCTAGATTTTAATCTTTTTGGACCTGAGGGATTATTGCACAAAAAGATCGAGCGCTTGTTTTGTTCGGCTCATTAAAACTATCGAAAATTCATCCCTTCTGTATTGTTTTATACTTTTTCGGACTTAAGGGATTAGATGACGAAAAAGGAACTTCGGAGTTACCTTTTCAGACTCTCTAAAAATGAAAAGGACCAAGTTATCTTTGTCGTTAGACTCGTTAAAAAGATTAATAGCGACAAACTTGTCTTTAGGCGAGAACGAGTTTCACTATCGCTAGGCTCATTAAAACATAGTGATGGGTTTGCCCGAAGGGAAAATTATAGAACAAGCATATGTTATCCTCCTCAAGCTTGAAAAAAATAAAGAGGTACTGGTCAACAATGACTGGGGAAAAATTGGGAAGAAAGCTCAAAGAAACTTTATTGGTAGCAAGTCGCTCTTGAACATGAAACTTCCACTCCGTGCCTGAGTCGGGTTGGGTTGTTTCATTCACCGGTCACATCACCATGGTCACACCACACCATCCATATTTGGGGTAAATGCTACCAATCCATCACATAAGTGTCGCCGACATGTTCAAGAGAAGTCATCCAGAGAAGTCACCTGTGTCCCATCCACTACCATACATTATACTTCATTCTTTCATGACCGCCACCCTGAACCATATATCATCAGATCGTTTTCACCTCCATCAAAATCATTTGCTCCGTTCTGTGTCATTGATGTGGGATTCATTAAGGCCCTCCTTTGACAGATTGCTTCTTGTCGACATCAGCTCATTATCCAAGAAGTTGATCTAGGAACACCCCATTCAGTACTTTGAAGCTTGCATGCCTCAATGGCAAGTTTCTCACTTCTGGCGACAGGCATACATCAATGACCTTCGACCAAAAGATTTTGCGTGGTGTTCGACGCTAATTCCTTTATTCACACCACGTGAATTGTACTACAGTACCTTGAGGGTCATTATCATTATCGGTGATTCCTCTCGCGCTAGTTAACAGTTTACATCATTGATTGGTAATCAATAGATGTCTTTCCATGTTCGACTTCAAAACATTTCTCACATGGATCGACTTGTACTTCGAGTGAAAATTGGACGAGATTGAAGACCCCGGATCTAGTTTCATCCATCCGGGCTGCAATATATATTCAGGAAAAATAAAGACATTGAAATGTACAGCATTGCAGCACAGATAATCATCCTACCAAAAGGATGGTGACTCCATCAAAATCATCAGTCTAGCATTAGACGATTGTCTGTCCTATGTACATGAAAATGAATTTATAAAGTTGAGCATGGGAATGCCCGCCTCAGCTAGATCATGAAAACAGTATGAAGATAATGTATTGTATTGTATCTTATTACAGGTCTCCTCCCAGCATTGAAAGAACTTCGGATCCTCCTAATAAAGCATTTCACCCGATAAACGGCCTCATACTTTAGGGGGCAACTGTTATAGACATTTTTGTGCCTTACAACTCTAAGCATGAAATGTCCATAAACCAAGGGATCCTAAGTCCCTAAAAGTGTTGTTCCAGCTCCTAAAGAAACAAGGTCAACAAATTACAGCTTCTCCTAGAAGTTCTCCACCAGAAACTGCTCAGAACTAGTCAAATCAGGATCATTTCAGCTGCTCCACTAGCTAGCTGCGTTGCAAAGCACCCAAATACACTAGCTAGGTGCGTTGCAACGCACCTAAATGCACTACCAAGGTGCGTTGAGCGGGAAATGACAAGTGGCAGAGTCATTCCATGAGGTGGAGAGACAATGGAAGCTTCCAGAATCTTCCCCAATGACACTTGCCTCACTAAATTCGACCAGTGATGAGTAAGAGGCTCTCAGTCTCCAAGTGGAAGCAAGAACTAACAGAGAGAAGCCACTAATCAATTCATGAGCTGACTCATCCTCTTTGCATACATCTATATATGGATCCCTCACTAAGAGATCTGGAGGCTGGAATTTTGTACATTGCAGAGAATTGTTGTTGGTTTTGAGATAGATATCGGAGTATTGGGTGATTTATGCTTTGTTGGAGGTGAAGAGGGGATTCTATGCTGGGAGGTTGATGCTGGATCAGGAATCATCGGTTGTAACTCCTCCTGGATCTTCTTGTTTTATCAATAAAACTATTTGAGTTTCTCCTACATGCTTGTGTATCATTGATGTTTGTTACATTTGTATGTTTAGCTTAAATCTGATCCTAAGCTATTTATGAATATAAATCCATGTCTTTGTGTAGTTTCCTTTTTCTGTGATCTTGCAGGAACTTGGTGACGCTGGGCAAGTAAGGGAGCAAGTAGCTGGAAGCTGTCAAAGAGGAGAGAGATTGGATCAAAGGACTAGCGCAAGACACAGGTTGGTTCATCCTATTCCTCTTCGTTTATAGTTCATAAAGAAGAATACGAAAGTAGTTTTCCCTGTTTGTTTCTGAGGTCACTGTCACACCTCAGTGGGATAGGGTCATTCTGAATAGACACTTTTCCCGTTAACATTCCCTATTACAGGATAATCACTATTAAATAATAAATCAACAACATATTATGGAATTATGGCTCTAATTTTGGAACTCCAATGATTGAGAAAATCTAGGAATGTGTTCCCTGCCATTTAATGCAAATTCCTAGTATTGGGAACTAGATCCACTAATCAAGATATTTTGGTGGGGAAAGCTTCCTCCATTCATGGGGAATGATTCCTAATCATTTTTTATAAGTAAAAAGTCGAATTTTGCTCTAGGGGGAGATTTTCATTAGTGTTCTTGTGGAGAAAACTTGTATTTTTGCAGTTCCATTATATTTTCTTGCAGGGATGTAATTGTATTGATGAAAATAATGAAGATTGGTGTCATGTTAAGATTCTAAATCTTGTTCTCCTCCATAGGTATCTGAGTTTCCTTGGGCTTGGCCATCCAAGGAGCCTCAGATCCCCTTTGTATCATTTTCTTTCCTTCTTTTCACTTCTTATTCACATCCATCTCTTGTTTTTGTTTCTTTCTATTTCTGCATTTAGTATTAATGATTTCTTGTTGTAGGATTGGGTTAAATGGTTTATGTAAGCTCTTTTGTAGGATCAAAATCAGAATTTCATCCTTGGAAAATATTTGGAAGTTCATAGTAATCTTTGATCTACTCGGATTAGTCTTCTTATTCCCAAATCTAAATTTCTAAAACTCCTTTGTGGCAACTAGTAGTAAATTTCTGCTATTTTTTAGAGCATGCTAATGAGCTTCAATAAAGTTGTTTACACTTGAATTATATCACAAAAACATTCTAGTTCATAAAAAAAATTACCCCATTGCATTTTCACTTGACTAGGCTAGAAATTTTATCAATTTACTAGCTCACTAGTAATTTTATGCTATTTTTTAGCATGGGTTAATAGAGGTATTTTTGAGTGATTCCACTTGGAATTGGGACCTAAGACATCCTAGTCAATAACAAAACTCATCCCATTCAATTTGGATTTTACTTGCTTGGTCTTTTGATGAATTATAATTTCGTATAGTAAATCTGTAACATCCTGTAGTAAAACAAGGGATCCTGTAGGAGAACTAGGAGATCCTGTAGGAGATCTAGTACTTCCTGCAGGAAATCCTATAGTAGCATGTTTTGAGCCCAAATTGAGAAAAATCATCATTTAAGTTGGGATTAGACCCCTACTTGACCTCCAAGCCATCAAAATCATTGTAGCCCTCTTCCTCCACACCTTTCTCCCCTACCAAAGATCAAGGAAAGAGTGCATCTACATTTATAAAGCGAAAATATTTAAAAAATGAGTTCCTTTATATTTACACATGCAAACAATATTTAGTAATCTCTAGATCAAATTTCATGCTTTGATTAGTTAAAAAATGCCATGTGACAAATAGGGTTAAAATAGGGTTATTTTGCAAGCAAAGTGTGTTAATAAGTAGATAGAGGATCTCATGTTACTTTACAAGCATTTTTTTAGTCTTTCATTCCTGCAAATAGGCATCATTTGATTTCTCTCATGATAGCAAAGGAAGAACACATTGTATATTGCACATATCGTTCTGATTCCTCTTAAATTTGTATGAATCTCGAGTTGATAATTAAAGTCGGTAGCATTGGGATTTGCAGCATTCTTTCTGCCATACTGAGGCTCATCAACATCAGCTTACATCACATCATGGTTTGGAAAGAGAAACCTCGCAATCAAAAAAATCAACATAATCAACCATTTTCTTGAATACCACTAGTGGTTTAGGGCTAGATCCTAGAGCCTTGAGTGCCTATATATAGGCCTCATTTTGATGTAATTAGGGAAAACAATTTGGTGTAGGGGAAACTCTGTCAATTTTTTTCCAGAATTCCATGGGACTTTTGAAGTTGTTTAAGGAGAAATTTCATAGTGAGTTTTGGGTTGTCAGTTCTTTCTCATGTAATTCTAAGAACCCATATTTGTATTTTGAGTTTTGCACCATATTAATACAATTTAAAGGATTTTTCATGGAAATTTATGTTGTAAACTTGGCTTGTTATGAAGTTGAAATGGGATTGTTAATTAAAGTAAATCATGAATCAATATGATTTTTTGCTTTAATTTTTGCAAGATCTATCAAGGTTGTTGAAGAGTATCTTGGCTACTTTGATGAGTTTTACGTGGGTTTTAATGAAATCATAAAATTTAATATATTATGTTGCCTTGTGGTTGAATTCTTAATTGCTTAGCGACCCATCTAATTTTAAATAGGTTCAAATGAATTCTTAATTGCTCATTTGAGTTTGTTAATATATGTTATCCATTTTTATTCTTCTTTCAACCCTTTTTATTTCTATATGTCAAATGCAAAGGTCATGAATGATCCAACTGAAAACTAATGGAAATACTACCCATGAAAACAATTTTGAATTGTTGACATATTCCTTTACCCAAATTATTAGAAGAAATTTAAGATTTAAAATAGAAATCAAAATTTGAGTTGGCTAAAATTTCTTCTTGATTATGTGCACTTTTTTGTGAAAACTCACAGTGAATGATAAAATGCATGATATGTTCAAATTTTAAATGTGTAGCAAATATCAACTGACTTAGGAGTAATTTTCATTGCATTGTAACAAAGACAGAGGTATATTAACATAGATCAAGAATTTGGTTCGAACAATTGAAAATGGTTCTTCATGTTTGTCTATTTTCTTTTGAAAAAATTTATGGGGTAATTAGAGTTGCATGAAACTTAAATCTGAATTAAACACAAATAATATAAAAAAATTTAAGGAAATTTCATACGTAATTTAACAAAACAACTTTTACCAAAAACACACATTAATATTTAATTTAATTTTCTACAATCTTTCACCATTTTTATTTTTTTTGTTGAAGCTTGAAACCCAGAACAAAAACACATGAACACTAAAGTCTAAAGAATACAAAGATATCTTTAGAAAGAATAAATAAACATAAGTGATTTCCTGCACAAAATTTTAACAAAAAAACAAAAACCAATAAAAACAAATTTTATCAAACTTAGATATTCCCAAGATCTGCACTATAGAATGAGATAGTATGACTCTGGGACCCCAACATCTCATGGCACCATTATTGGGGAACACTTTGAACATTAATTCCCTATGAGAAACAACATTCTATCAAATTTTATTGACAGACAAGATCTGTATATATGAGTCGTTTATTCCACTTGGCATCTCCATTGTTCATAGAATTCAATACCTTTCAACCACATTACTTTCATCACACTCACCCTAACACCACAATGATGATAGCTCACAAACCTAGTTGTCTCATTGTACATATTCTTCGCCATCCTCTCTAATCCTTTCAACATGTAATTCACAACCTATGGATTCACATTATTGCTTCTTCAAGAAGACATACCCAGAGTAACCTAGATCATAATCTTATGTTCCGAGTCTCTAATCCTGAGCATTTTGTCTATGCTTACAAACAACTAAGCAAAGATTTGCAAGCTGAACCCTTGGGGAATCAAACTAGTGAGCCTAAGCCTCAACCTTGACTAACTGTAATTTCTCAACTTGCTCACTCAAATATCCCTAGAAATAATACACTCTCCCCACAAACAACACTTGAGAATTCTAAATTGCTCATCTCACTACATGCACCAGAAAGTCTACCCACTTCCAAACCCTACGTAACTCTAAAAACCACGGAAAAACAAGAAATCCCATATCATTTGTTGCTAGCAACATCTGATGGGCCTTTAAATTAGATATAAATTAAGGTTGATGAGCACCCTTCAGCACATTAAACCTCTCTTTTTGCATTAGATACTGTATTTTTAACTTTAATATATTCATTAGGAAGGTTTATGAATAATTTCATATTTTTGTGTAATATTATTTATTTTTATGGAATATTATGAGAGTATTGGGCATATTATGAAGATTTGGAGGAGATAATTTAAGGAATTTCTCCCTACTACAGGATAATCACAATTAAATAATAAATCAACAAAATATTATGGAATTATGGCACAGATTGTGGAACTCCAATGATTGAGAAAATCTAGGAATGTGTTCCCTTCCATTTAATGTAGATTCTTAGTATTGGGAACCAGATCCACTAATCAAGGGATTTTGGTGGGAAAATCTTCCTCCATTGTTGGCTTGTTGGGGCTTGACCCAAGTTCAGAGTTAATTAGCCAAACAAATCCTTGTACTACTGGCCCTTTCTGCAACAGTCCACGAAGCGCGCACTGAGGTCTCACTCGAAGTAGTATGGGAGGGTGTTGGAACCACTTTTCTGCACCCTTGATATGTTTGAGAGGTTCAACTGTTCCAACTGTGCATCCCATCATGTAGGTCACTTCAGCGCACTTCCCTGTTCCTCACGCCCTGATACACTACCTTCGCACAACCCTAACCAGGGGTTGTGGAGCTTCCACGCTACTAGAGTAGCACTCTGCACTATTTACCCTAGATCTTACTTATCTTCCTATATCAATTAATTACCTTCACGTACTTGGATATCTTACATTATATTTATTTATACAAATAATTCATATGAGTTCGTGCAACAAATAAACAATATACTTGCAAATTATACCCAATCATACATTAAAATAGGGAAAGATACACAAGAATATGGTAAACTTCTCTTTATTGATTCTTCCTATGGTTACAGACTCGACTTGCCCTGCGCACTTAGCTTTAGGGGTCCATGCACTTAGCTGCGGACTACTAGGCCTCTACGCACTTATCTGCAGAGCCTTCTCCTATTCTATGACCCAAAGACACACTTTACACTTTGACTCAATCACTTAGGCTTATCATGCTCTTATTCTATTCTCTACACTTAGAGCCTCGCTCTATTTATATAATCCCATGGTCTGCGGACCATGGGAAGGTCTATTAAGCCGACATTATTTTACAAAAATGAGGGCGGACAACCGTGTGACTCTATTATGATTTCGTGCTTCGTGCCCGCCATTTGCGGAGCTTTTACAAAAGGATTTGGTCAAAACTTGGGCCTTACGCCCCAAAACATGCCTTGAGTGGATTCCATGCCCAATAAGGCCCCAACACAAACATCATGACTCGCCCTCGAGTAACTATGTCGGGGAAAAGATCTTCCCGCAGAATCCTTCCAACTCTACTCGAACTGCTACAAGGTCTGCCGAACACTGAGCTGCTACCTGTTGGATCTGCTGTACACGTTCTTCTGAGACCGCGGTGTCAGAACTGCTTTCCTGCATCTGTGCTTGTGTCCCCTACATTTTTTATAGTCCCACACCTTCATCTAGATCCTTAGAGCATGAAGACTGTGCTTTTGCCGGCTAGTCAGATAGTCGAGCCACCCATGTAGGGCTTCAATCAGCTGCCATTCACTTTGCCTAGGAAAGGCTCTCCACTTAGTTTGACTAGTTGTACTGCACCTCTGTCTATGACATCCTTAACAACATATGGTCCCAACCAATGCATTCTGAAATTTCTTGGGAATTTATCAAACTTATTGTCATACAGCAACACTAAATCATTTACCTTGAAGGTGCACAACTTAATATGGCGATCGTGCCAGGCCTTTTCACGCTGCTTTTGGACCTGCTAATGAAATCTAGCTAGGAACTATTCCTCCTCAAGTTCTTCTAACTGCACGGGCCTCTATTCCAGGGCTTTGAAATCCATCATACCTGTGAGCGCTGCTATGTGCAGACTAGGTACAATATACTCCATTAGCATGAAGCTTCCATGCAACAAACCAACCAGAAAGGTATCTGTCCCGTTAGTTTCTTACACATTGTCCTATAAGCCCATAGTACTCTAGGTACGCGCAGGTCCCAATAGCTCTGATGCATGTTGCATAATTTGGTTAGTTCAATTTCCAATACTTTGTTGAATGCTTCTACTATCCCATTGCTTGCGGGTGATACAATGTGCTTGTCTGATGATACACCTAGAACTCTTTTGTTAGTGCGCTGATGGTTTCGTTCAGGAAATGTGTACTGCGATTGCTCATTAAGATTTTCGATAGCCAAATTGAGTCAACACGTGTTTAAACAAAAAATTCGCAGCCATGGTGGCCATGTAGTCTTTGACTGGCTGTGCTTCTACCCAACAAGTCAGGTACTCTGTCGCGGTGATAATGTATTGTGTGCCCATTTTTCCCTGAGGTTTGATAGGTCCTACAAAGTTGATTGCCCACTTTCCAAAGGGCTGCAGCATCATTTGTGGATTCAAAGGCATCTCATTCCTCCACAATGGTTTACCTATCCTTTGACATATATCACAGGGCTTACAGTGTGCTTTTGAATCCTGATGAAGGGTTGGCCACCACAACCCTATGTGGAGAATCTTTTGCGCAGTTGCTCGTCTTGCATAGTGTCCTCCTACAGTGCTCCCATGCACTTCTGCGAGGATCTGAATTCGTTCAAATTCAGGTATGTACCTTCGCAGTATCTCATATTGCCCATTTTGTATAGGTGCCCCGTGATGATAGAAAAATTAGTTGCGCGCACCACCAGTTCCTTCTTCTGTTGGATAGAGTATTCCTTTGGCGCAATCCTCGTTGTCATAAAGTGGATTATATCTTCAAAGTGTTCATTTGCTACACACACAACAAAGCGCTATGCATCAGGTAATCCTTCCTCCAAACTAGTAGTTTCCTCTCCCATCTCAATACGTGACAAGTGATCCGGTCCCACATTCAGGCATCCAGGCTTCACCACGACCTCAAAGTCATATTCTTGGAACAATAAGAGCCACCTGCATATGCGCCCCCCCAACATAGGCTTGTTGACCAAGTATTTTAGCATGGAATGGTCTGCATACATCTTGAAATGTCCCCCTAGCAAATAGTGCTGGTATTTTTGGAGTGCATATACCATAGCCAACCCATCGCGTTCGGTTGTGGAATAGTTATCTTATGCTTTAGAAAACGTACGACTCACGAACGTGATAGGGTGATCCAAGTCCTCTCCACCATCTTGTGTTAGCACCACTCCCGACACTATACATGACCCATCAACATGTACATGAAACTCCACATCCCATTATGGGAAGACCAGGATTGGGGTGGAGGCCAATTTCTCTTTTACTATATCCAGGCTTTTCATGCAATCATAATTCCAGTAGAATGTGACATCCTTTTTCAATAGTTTTTCCACTGGCATAGTGATCTAAGCATAGCTTTTGATGAACTTCCTATAGTACCTTGTATGTACCAGGGTAGCGCGCAACTATTTAACACTTCGCAGTGCTTCCAAATTCAGAATTACTGCAATCTTCACGGGTTCTACCATTAGCCACTGTTTGCAGACCACATGTCCCAACAGGTTCCCAAAGGGAGTGAGGAACGTACACTTTTTGAGGTTTAGCACAATTTGGTGTCGTTGACAAGTATCCAGCATCAAGCGTAAGCTTGCTACATGGTGCTTAACCAATCCAAATACAGTCCAATCATCCAAATAGACCTCCAGGAATTTGTGGATATATTCTTTGAATGCTACAACAACTATGCACGAAAATATGGCCGACGCATTCTTTAACCCAAACGGCATAATGGTGTATTGAAATCAACCCCACTCAGTCATCAAGGTGGTCTTGCTCCTATCTTCTGGCACGATTTTGATCTGTTGGTACCCTGAGAACCCATCAATAAAAGAATATGCTTCTTGCCCACCGACATTTTCCAATACTTCATCTGTGAATGGAGTCGGGAATGGGTCATGCACACAGGTGTCATTCAATTTCTTGAGGTCCACACATATTCTTATCTCACCCTTCTTCTTCTTCTCCTACACTACCATAGGGCTTACCCAGTCAGATTCTTCCACTGGCTCAATGATTCCATCTATGAGCATTTTTTCTAGTTCTACATGGACCTTTTCCTTGTACTTCGGATTCAAGCGGTAAGGCCTCTGCTTAACTGGCTTCACGTCAGGATTTACGATGATCTTCATCATCCATATATCAGCGACGATCCCCTTTAAGTCCATGATCTTGGTCAGGAATAAGTCTTGGTACTCATGGAGTAACTCAGTGACCTTATCCACCGTCGCGTCATCCAAGTAATCACCGAGCATTGCATACTTCGGTTCGGCCTCCTTACCAATGTTTACCTGCTTTGTATTTACCTGTGCGGTTATGTCAGGGTCTTCAATCAATGGCCCTTGAACCTTGCGATAGCCTTCAGTTTCTGGAATGTTAACATTTCATGGATCTTCATTGTCTTCTTCAATATTTACATTGTAACACTCCAGTGTGTAGCTCAACTGGGTCGCCCATTTAGGCTAAAGCACTTCCATTGGCTTCTGGGGTATTTTAAAGATAGTTGTTTTTACTACTTGTAGCACATCATCAAAAGTATCCCACCAATGATCCTCAAACGTGAAGGTTAATAGGAATCCTCCACACAATATATCCCATCTTTTCGTGCCATGGCAGAGCTCCGTTTCTATATACCAATTCATTGGTGTAATATTCATGGTATGACAGAATAGGTGCACCCACTCAGGTTGTGGCTCTTCCCCATAGACCTTTGTCCATTTTGCTAGGTGTGTGCATGGATCATCCTGTCCATCATACTTGTCTTTTAATTACATTTGAGGCTTTCCAAATCGCATGCACATCATCCTTCTGCATTTGCAACAGTCCTCAAAACTTCTTTGGTGCATAACCCACCACCTTACAGGCATAGCTCGCAATACCCATTTTAGACCGTCGAAGCATTGTTGTTCCGGCACTTCTCTTTCAAATATGTTTACGAAGTCATCCACTTCGCTTAACCCGTCATACGTAGGTAGATCTCTTACGTCTGTTGCTATGCAGTGAAGCAATCTCATCATCATGTTACAATTGAGAATGGTTACCTCGTGTAACTAGTCCTGCCATCATTCTATCTCCTCATCAGAATCTGATGTGCAAGAGCTTTCACCCTCCCATGAGATTCGGCCATCTGCGATTGGATTTATCCAGTCTTTCTCCCACATGGTTATCTTGTAGATGTAGTCTAGATCGTCATCACTGTCGTAGTCGTGCACTGGCTCCGTGTAGCACGATCCTTCTACAGGGTCTAAAGGTACCACTACGTGCAGAGACTTTTTCTCAAAAATCATCTTGTGCTTCTTTAGATTTATCACTCCATTGATCTCAGTGGCCCAATCTATTCCCAATAGTGTGGGGTAGGGATTGCTATCATCAACAATCTTTATCACTTCAAAATCTGCTAGTGCACTTGCTCCTTCAATATCTATTATGATTCCTTACAATCTCCCCATAGGTAGGATCTTTTTCTGGTTCACCATTCGCAGTTGGATAGGAGACCATTGCAGTGTAAGCCTGCCCATGGACTCCCATGTGTACCTTGGCAGGATGTTCGCGTCTGATCCTAGATCTAGAATTACTTGGTCCATCTCATATTCCCCAATCGGTGCGGTCAATCTCATCTCCCTCCCTATTTGCGTTGTGTGCTTCTTGAGCTTTCAGACTACGCACGGTTCTCCTGGCGTTGTCCCAGTGCATCTAGTTATAAGTTCTTGCAGCCCCTTTATAGCCTTGCTGTCACGCAACAACTTCATGCATGTCTCCAAGAATGTAGTGAGCATCGATGGGTCCATTTCTAGCTCCAGTCTGTCTTTACTTCCTGAAGTGGAGGCATCAGTGAAGCTCCTCTTGGCTTCCATGAAGGTCTCCTTAGCACACTCCAAATCAAATTTTGGTTCCTTCATTGGAGCCTTGCAAACCCAGGTATTTTCTTTGGGCTACTTGCCTTTATCATCCCCTGTCATAATTCCACTTCAGAGCATGATATTTACATTACGATCTTCCTCACATGGCTCAAACCTCATCATTTGCAAGTCCTGAGTTAGGGAAGGTTGTAGTGCTCCTTTATCGTGCAACCTTGCTATCAGTGTGGGAGAATCCTCTATCTCATGATCAAACAATGTACAATACAGGCATGATGGTCATGTTAGATTCATACAATCACGAGCATAATTCCATGGCCCTCCACAAATGTAACATATAAGCTATCTGCGACCTCTTCCTGGTCCCCCTCCACCTCAGCCTCATCTACGCCCCTGAAAACTGGTGCATGCCATCCCTGTGTTTTGATCAAGGGGTCATGTTTTGGCTTGAACTCTGTAGGTAGGAGTTAGATCCATCATCAGCTCATAACTTCTACAGGTTCACTCATCATGTCCCACTGACCTACAGAAATTACAGAACAACTGTTGTGAATTCTGTGTATACTTTTGTAATAGATGGCAGTTATCTGTAGCATGCTTTCCTCCTATCTAACAAATCGCACACCATAGTGCAGGTGCCGCACTCGGTCCTACTTGTGCCTCCGATCTTAATGGCATTGGCCCTCCTCCCCTAAGGTAATTCGTGAACACCGAACAATGGTCCTTATCATGCCCCTGGCCTTTGCATTTTACGCACCATACCTCATCGCACATCTCTGGGTGGGTTGTCCTATCTTGTTTCAAACTTTGCATCTCAAGGCATAAGTTTTTCAACTGCACGTGAATTTGTTGAACTCCTAGGTTGTGATCTTGTATCAGGGTCTCATGCAATCTCATCATGACCTCCAAGGCCTCAACCTGAGTGGTTAGCCTATGTTGTGACAACGCATTCCGTAGATGTGGTGTTAACGATGCTACAAACCATTCACCTCGTTGCCCATCTATTAACATCATGTTAGCTTTGTGAATTGTGCACTTCAGTCTTTGATCCAACTCCCAAGGGGTCTCGCCTTGTAGCATTGTGATTTCCTTGAACCTAATGATCAACTTTTCCTCTGACTTTGGCTTGTTAAATTCTTTGTTTAGCGTAGCTTGGATATCTGTGATCCCCGCATTCAGATTGTCATTGGAATACTTAATATACCAGGTTAGCACACGCTCCTGCAGAGCGCTAACCAATGTTGCCTTCTTTATATTAGCATCTGTGACTCCCTAGGCTTCCCATATAGCTTTTATCACGAACCAAAACTGGTATGGATCTTCATTCCCTACTCCCTTGAATGCTGGTAGCTTTATCACACTTGCGATACTGCTTTGCGGTGGTGGTGGAAGTGGTATGGATGAATACGGGGGTGAAGAGGGTGAAACTGGTGGTGGTGTGGGTGGGGTTAGTATGCGCGTAATTCTTTGCCTTATCAAATTGATCGCATTTCTTGGCGAGACCTTCATGAGCTCTTCTTTGCCCCCTCATTGAGGTGAAATCAAGGGGCTAGTTTCTAGTTATGTGCTACCTTCATTTCTATAGATTCTCCCACTTTGCATAGCCCCAAACATCAATTTATTCGCATAACCTATTTTTCACATAGTAGAATTTTAATCCAAGTGTTCAAAGATTCAATGTACTTACCTCGTGGTCCTTTGAGGAGGCGTCATTTTTGCTCACTATAACTGACTGAAGTATCTACCGTGAATTCGATGATGAATCCTCCTATGATTTGATCGAGCTAGTGATCGAAAACGCGCATGATCTTATCTTCCAATGCTTCCAGTCTGTGCACCAATTCTAGAGTCCACACAATCGGACTGTCGAGTTTACACATTCCTTGGCTATCTGCTAGCTTCGCGATCCACTCATATAACTCAGTGGGGAAGGATGCGAAGAAAATTTCGTGGATCTCTATATATAAGTAACAGCCTATCCACTCTTCCTTTGATAATCATGGATTCCTGATTTCCTGCGCCGCAAACTCGTGAATCTTCCTTTCCAACCAATCTTCAATTCCTTTCTTTGTCAGATTCCAGTGAACAACATCAAACATCTCTATGCAGATCTTGTTCTCCGCAACGAAACCATTTGTTGGCTTGTTGGGGCCTGACCCAGGTTCGGAGATAATTAGCAAAACAAAACCCTGTACTACTGGCCCTTTCGGAAATAGTCTGCGGAGTGCGGACTGAGGTCTCACCCGAAGTAGTATGGGAGGGTACTGGAACTAGGTTTCTGCACCCTTGAGATGTCTGAGAGGTTCGACTGGTCCAACTGTGCATCCTACTGCGCAGGTCACTTCGCGCACTTCCCTGTTCCTCACACCCTGATACACTGCCTTCACGCAGCCCCAACCAGGGGTTGTGGAGCTTCCATGCTACTAGAGCAATGCTCTGCGTTATTTACCCGAGATCTTACTTATATTCCCATACCATTTAATTACCTTCGCGTACTTGGATATCTTACGTTATATTTATTTATACAAAGAATTCATATGAGTTCGTGCAACAAATAAATAGTATACTTGTAATTATACCCAATCATACATTAAAACAGGAAAAGATACACAGGAATGTGGTAAACTTCTCTTTATTGATTCTTCCAATGGTTACAGACTCAACCTACCCTGCACACTTAGCTGTAGGGGTCCGCGCACTCAGCTGCGGACTACTAGGCCTCTGCACACTCAGCTGCAAAGCCTTCTCCTATTCTATGACCCAAAGACACAATTTACACTTTGACTCAATCACTTATGCTTATCATGCTCTTATGCTATTATCTACACTTAGAGCTTCGCTCTATTTATACAATCCCATGGTCCATGGACTATGGGTAGGTCTATTTAGCCAACATTACTTTACAAAAACAAGGGCAGACAACCCTGTGACTCTCTTATGGTTTCGCGCTCTGCGCCCGCAATTCGCGGAGCTTTTACAAAAGGATTTGGTCAAAACTTCGGCTTTAAGCCCAAAAACATGCCTTGGGAGGATTCCATGCCCAACATCCATTCATGGGGAATGATTCCTAATAATTTTTTATAAGTACCAATTTAAATTTGCCTCTAGGAGGAGATTTTCATTAGTGTTCTTGTGGAGAGAACTCGTATTTTTGCAGTTCCATTATATTTTCTTGTAGGAATGTAATTGTATTGATGAAAATAATGAATATTGGTGTCATGTTCAGCTTCTAAATCCTATTCTCCTCCATAGGTATCTGATTTTCCTTGGGCTTGGCCATCCCAAGAGCCTCAAAGCCCATTTGTATCATTTCCTTTCCTTCTTTTCACTTCTTATTCACATGCATCTCTTGTTTTTGTTTCTTTCTATTTCTGGATTTAGTATTAATGATTTCTTGTTGTAGGATTGGGTTAAATGGTTGATGTAAGTTATTGTGTAGGGTCAAAAGCATCATTTAATCCTTGGAAAATATTTGGAAGGTCAGAGTAATCATTGAGCTACTTGGATTAGTCTTCTTATTCCCAAATATGGATTTCTGCAACTCCTTTGTGGCGACTAGCAGTAAGTTTCTGCTATTTTTTAGAGCATGCTAACAAGATTCAATCAAGTTGGTTCCACTTTCATTATATCAAAAAAATATTCTAGTTCATAAAAAAAATTACCCCATTGCATTTTCACTTCATTAGGTTAGGCATTTTATCGATTTACTAGCTCACTAGTTCTCGAATTTCTAGATTTTCGACTAGTAATGTTATGCTATTTTTTAGCATGAGTTAGCAGAGGAATTTTTGAGTGATTCCATTTGGAATGGGGACCTAAGACATCCTAGTCAATAAAAACATTTGTCCCATCCAATTTTGATTTGATTTTCTTGGTCATTCAATGAATTATAATTTTGTATAGTATATTTGTAACATCCTGTAGTAAAATAGGGGATCATGTACGAGAACTAGGGGATCCTGTAGGAGAACTAGTACATCCTATATGAAATCTTGTAGCGGCCTATTTTGGGCCTGAATTGAGAAAAATCATCATTGAAGTTGGGATTAGGCCCCTACCTGACCTCCAAGACATCAAAATCATTGTACCCCTCTTCCTCCACACCTATCTCCCCTACCAAAGATCAAAGAAAGAGCAGCATTTACATTTATAAAGTGAAAAGATTAAAAAAATGAGTTCTTTTATATTTACACATGCACACAATATTTAGTAATCTCTAGATCATATTTCATGCTTTGATTAGTTAAAACATCACATGTGACAAATAGGGTTAAAATAGGGTTCTTTTGCAAGCATAGTGTGTTAATAAGTAGATAGAGGATTCATGTTACTTTACAAGCATTTTTTTAGTATTTCATTCCTGCAAATAGGCATCATTTATTTTCTCTCATGATAGCAAAGGAAGGACACATTTTATGCTACACATATAGTGTTGATACCTCTTGATTTTGTATGAACCTAGGGTTGATAATTAAAGTAGGTAGCCCTGGGAGTTGCAGCATTCTTGCTGCAATACCGAGGCTCATCAACATCATCTTACATCATATCATTGTTGGTAAAGGGAAACCTCACAACCAAAAAAATAAACATAATCAACCGTTTTCTTGGGTAGCAACTAGCTATGCACCCTTACGTTTTCCTTGGGTATTACATGACATGTCAAAGAAATATTTGAAACTTTTACCTAGGTTTAGTGTTAAAAAGAAAGAGGTTGCAGAAGAACATATCAGTTCCTTCCAAGACAATACTAACAACTTTATGGTGGAATATGAGGATGTCTTCATGAGACTTTTCATACAAACCCTCTAAGGAGATGTGTGAAAATGGTTATTTACTCTTCCCAATAACTCATTGCACTCGTGGGATGATTTATAGATATCCTTTTATACTTAGTGGGGTGAGAAAAGGGATTTCCAATACAACCTCACCAAATTTGTAGCAGTCAAGAATAAACCTTCTCAGAATGTAGAGGAGTTCACTAAGTAATTTAGCAATATTCATAAAAAAATTCTAAATGAGATAAAACCTACTCCCTTTGTTACTATGGTGATTTGTGCTACTACTTTCGAACCTAGTATTTCTATCATGCTAAGAGAAAGAATACCTATAACCCTAGCATACATGAAATCAAACACAAATGAAAGAGGGAAACCTAAGTGTTGCAGGAAGACATGAAGAAATGATTTCAGAGGTGATAACTATGGTGTTGAGAAAGGAAAAGGATGTAATAGGGATGAAGTAAAAAAGAAGATAAAAGATGAGCCTAATCATCCCACATAGAATAAATATCCATATGGGGAAAATATTAAAGAAATAAATAAATTGGTCATACTTTTTTCCAACAAAATGGCTAAGATTGAATCTGAAGTACCAAGCAAGAACCAAAACCAAGCACCCCGAAATCCCGCTTTTATCCGTAGGCCATTCAACCCTCAACGGATGAACATAAAAAGGAGGCATAAGTACCAAACAATACAACTCCCTTTTAGAATGGATCTATACCTCCAAACAAATGAATTCCCTAACAATTTCATCTAAGATGAGGACATAAAGAGGGGATTGGGTTCACACATTTTACATTATAGAAAGTGATTATGAAAACTCTTTAGCATTATAATATTCCTATGATCCATACTATGATTATGATATTCCTTCATCCCAAAATCAACGATTTGTAAATACAGTAATGGAATAACTTAGGAGGAACTATGGCTTATGTCCTAAACTAGGCAAACCCATTAGGATAGGTCATCAAAATAAAACCTCTCTACCATTACTCGATTCAAAACTTGTTCTTGATGCAAATCAACTACCTCCTGAAAATATGAGAAAATCATAAGGCCCTTCATCCATGAACCTAATCCAAACTCAACTTAGGAAGATAATAAAACATATGATCCCATGGCGTCTCAAAAAGTAGTTCAACTGATAAAGGAAACCAAGAGAAACATAACCCTGTTGTTTAATCTCGAAAGAGAAATGAGAAAGATAAAGTTCCTGGTACCACTATTAGAATTGGCCCAAAATGCAATGTATCAACCACACATATAGAAGCTCATTAGTCTTGCTAATTCTGAACCATTTCTCATAATTATACTTTGAAAATTTAAGAAGATCGTACTAATGTAGAATGTGGACAACAAGTTGAAGAAAAATATGATGATAGTTCACCTTTTTACATTACTCTTAATGTCCATACTAAAATTCTCCACAATTATATTTTATACTCAGGCGCATCTCACAATCTTATGCCTAAGTTACTCATGGTGGAGCTAGGATTGGATATCACTAAATCATACCATGACCTTTGTTCATTCGAATCCAGAAGGGTGAAATGACTCAGTCTCATTAAGGATTTAGTAGTCTCTCTCACCAAAATAACTAACAAGGTTTTGGTTGTGGATATAGTGGTAGATGGCATTGCAATGCCCTATGGTATGCTACTTTCTAGGGCCTAGGCTAGAAAATTGGGAGGAACCCTACAAACGGATTTATCATATGCAAAGATACTCGTCTTTAACGATCAAGGGAAAATATTATATAGGGAGGATAAAATTATATATGTTGTGATTGATGCTAAAAGATACAAGAACCTACATGTGTATTTCATAGAAGAGCCCATGGGTTGCTATATCCTAAAGCCATGACAAAATTCAATGCACCGCTTACTAATACTTAACAACCACAAGAGTTACATGCAATTTGGAAATTGTTCTTCGATGGAGCATGCTCCAAAGAAGGAAATTGGGTAAGAGTGATTTTATTACCCTCTATGGGTCAAATAATTTCCCTATCATTTAAAATAGAAATTGATTCCACCAACAATGTTTCCAAATAAGAGGCACTAATTATGGGGCTAGAAACAACCAGGAAAATGCGAGTGAAAAACACCATGGATTTCAGTTATTCTGAACTGGTAGTAATCAAAATATGAAACATTTACGCTACCAAACATCCTTGAATGAGATTGTATTGAAACACCATATGGGATATTATTCAAAATTACTTTTATGGTTTTAACATCACAACTATGTGTAGGGAAGACAATCAACATGCAAATGCATTAAGAATAATCGTTGGTACATTTAAACACCCTCCTAAACCAAAATTGAAATATGAGGTGGAGATGTGATACATGCCTTCTGTTCCAGATAAAATCAAGCATTGATAGGTTTTTCAAGATGATCAACAACTAAGGATATTTAAAGATTTAGCGGATGAGTTCTCAACCATTAACATAGATTTTGAGGGCCAAGCTCTTGTGGCAGATCAAGAGGAGGTAGAATCACAAGATGACAATGTTGATGTTATGAACCAAATTGGAGGCCATGGGCTGATCGAATTGAAGAATAAATTCATCCCAATAGGATTGGTCCTACTAGAGAAGATATTTGGCCATAGTGATGTGTCCACTTGGCCCATTTTCTGACCAGTGGTTGAGAACATCGAGGAACACAACTTAAGAACAAAGGAAAATCCAAAAAACTTAAAACTCGCCAAGTTTTTGCAACCCACTTGAAAAAAGAGGTACGTTGAATTTTTTAAGAAATTTAAATAGTTTTTTGCATGGAGTTACGGAGACCTAAAAACTTATGATAGTTCCATTATCCAAGATAGGATACAATTGAAATATAATTTTAATCCTTTTGTGCAGAAACTCAAAAGATTTAATGCTATTATTTTGTTGATAATATAGAAGGAAATCAAGAAGTTGTTGGATGGGAATATCATTATACCATTGAGATATTTTGAATGGGTAGCAAACTAGTGCATGTCATAAAGAAGAATGGTGACATCGTGTTATGTGTGGATTTTAGAAATTTAAACATATGTTCACTGAAGGACAATTATCCATTTCCAAATATGAATCACTTTTTGTAGAAGGTGATGGGAGCATCAAGAATATAAATGATGGGTATTTTCTCAGGCTACAATCAAATAACTATGCGCCCAATAAATAAGATAAGATCACCTTCACCACATCATGGGGCACATCCATGTGTAATAAAATTCCACTTGGATTGATGAATGTTGGAGAAACATTTCAATGAGCCATGGACATAGCTTTCATGGGATAATGTGACAAATTCGTAGTTATCTATTTGAATGACATGAAAGTATTCTCTAAATCACATGAGGAAAACCTACATCATTTGAGGAAAGTATTTTTGAAATGCAAAAAGTTTGGATTTTAATTGAAACTCGAGAAATCATTGTTCACCTTGCAAGAAGAAAAACTATTAGGTCACATAGTCTCTAAATATGGTATCAAGATAGATCAAGAAAGAGTGAAGGGTATATCAAAGATTGTTTTACCCCAAAATAGAAGGAAGTCTAGTCATTCTTAGGGAAGTTAAACTTTATGGACAAGTTCATTGCAAATTATATAGAACTTCTCAAGTACATAATGGGTATGATAAAAAAGAACTGTGATGTAAGATGGATGCCCAAGGATAGCACATATTTTTGACAAATCAAGAAATCCATTATGGAAACCCTAGCTTGGCGAATCCATATTTTTCAAAGGAGTTCCGTATTTTCTCTTTTGCCTCCAAATATACATTTGTGATAGTATTATTACAACATAATGAAGAAGGTTATGAGTGTCGCATAACATTTTTCAGCCACATGTTGAGGGATGTTGAACTAAAATATATCATTCTTGAGAAGCAAGTGTATGCCATGGTGAAGGAATTCAAGGATTTCAAAGAATATGTGCTACACTCAAAAGTAATAGTAGATGTGACATTAATGACAGTAAAAGATATTCTTACACAAACTAATACCAAGTGTAGATGAGGGAAATGGACAGAAAAGCTTCAGGAATACGATATGGAAACCAGACCTACAAGGCTTGTAAAATTCCAAGGGTTTCCTAAGTTACTTGCTCAGTCAAATCATAATACCCTTGAGATGTGCATGAATCAAGATATTTGCAATATCCACAGAGAGGAGAATCCACAAGAACCTCATTCCTAGAATGAAGAGAATCCACAAGAATCTCCTTCCTAAAACAAAGAGAATCCACAAGAACCTATTCATCCTAGGAGAGAGAACCCACAAGAACCTCTCAATCTTGTAGGAAGGAATCCACAAGAACCCTTCATACCAGAAGGAAAGAATCCACAAGAATCCTTCCTAAAATACCTGTCAAAGTTTCAAGATTCCATATGGTATCATGGCATCATATTTTTCTTGTAGAATCTATAATGTCCTCCAAAGTTACCTAAAGAAAAATGCAAATCTTTGAAGTTGAGAGAAATTAAGTATTATATTAAAGATTGAGGCTTATACTAGAAATATCCTATTGACATAATTTTTAACTTGTGTCATTTAAGATCAAACACTTGAGATCATTTTAGAATCCCATTTTGGAGTATGTAGGGGACATCAAGCATGGAAGGTCATGACATATAATATTTTGGGGGTTGGATAATGCTACCCTTCCCTTTTTGAGGAAATAAATGTTGTTATCGAAGCTTGTTCAGAATGTCATATGTTTGCAAGAAAGAAGAAGATTAAGTCCATAGCACTAAAGAATATCAAAGTTCAACTTCCATTCTATTGTAGCAATTACAACCACCCTCCAAAATTTTTCCTTAGCTTCATTTTGGAGCCTCCCTTCCAACCTTCACAGCAGCTTGCCTTGCTTCATCAAGTTCACATGCTTCAGTGTTTTTATTGCACAAAGGCAGCCTATTGGTCACAACTCGATGCATTCCCCTCACAAGCTGATCACCTGGGCTTGGTCCAGATGTAGGCTGAGCACCTCCCCCAAGAAATTGCACAATTTTGGAGGGAAACCTGCCTTCCCTCCAAAAATTGTGTAATCCTGACTGGAAGCCTGTTGGGCTCCAGAATTGTTCAATTCTGGCAGTCAACACTCACAGTGAAAATTGCGTAATTTTCCCCAGCAGGGATGCTAAGCCCAGAATTTTTGCAAATCTGGGCAACAATTAGCTGCTTTTCCCGGAAAGTGCACAAATATCCTGGGCAGTCAATGCAGCTCCCAGCCAGAAATGCACATTTCCTTCAAGTAGTCAAACAAGCTCTTGCATGTGCAGCTAAGTTGACCAATTCCCTCTAGGACCAAGCAAAACAGACTTTCATGCATGGGCTTCTTCTCCCAAGGCAGCATGCAAAGGCATCCCTTGTTTTAGGGATCTATGTTTAGTAGTTGGAGTTTACATGCAAGGATCATTTCAGAAAACCTCCCAGCAAGTGTCGCCTTCCCTAGATTTGTGGCATGGATGTCACAACCTTGATGTTATCAAAAATTGTGAACCGCATGCTGCAGAGCTCATTCCTCACATCAAACTTGCAGCTCTACCATCCCACATGACATCTATGAGCAGTCGGCACATTCAACTCAGTTGTTTTGGGGCAAGCTCACTTTCCATGCCTTGTGTTTCATTTATGTCACATTTTGTATTTTCATTTGTGTGAGTATTGTTTGCTTGATTTCTTTTAACTCTTGTTGTCATTTACATACATACTAGCTTGTCCTAACACTATTTCAGTTTTTGTTGTTATCTCACTGCTATCGCATGCATGAAATTGTTTTTCACGAACAGTTGCTTATTCAACAACTCGCCTCACCCACATGCATGTTGTTCCATTTTCTGAATCTGACATTCATTGTTTGCATGCATGATCATTAACTTATGCTAACACTCATTGTCACCATGCATTCACACTCACATTCACTTTTAGTTGCCCATCGGCGAGTCTGGCCAACCTTGGCCCGGACTCTACCTCCCCAGATATCATTCCACAATCCTGAGAGGGAAGGCTCTACCTTCCTCTCCATAAATGTACATTTCCACCCAGGCACTATCCTACAGGACTATTTGTGCATTTCTGAGGGATAGTGACTGCTAGCTCAGAAAATTACGCAATGCAGTCATTAAGCCTGCAGCCATTGCTAGTTGAGATTGCGCATTGTACAATTCCAGCAGTCAGCAGCTAGACTGGACTATGCATTGTGTAGTTCTAGTAGTCAACCAATCTCCTAATAGCCCAGACTATGCCTTTCATAGTCTTGGAAGTTAGTCTCCCGACCTCCCAGCTGAAATTGCACAACCTTCATGATCAGTCACACAGGCATGTTGAAATTTAGTTCTCAAGTTAATTTTGGTTTTCAACTGATAGATTTCTTTCCATGAGTGTTGCCATGTCTTCGAGTATTGCAGGTGTTCATCTACCTCTCAGCAGTGCATGTACAATGGTTTCCAAGAGGGCAGAGTTGAAGACACTGATCAGAGCACACCTAGAGATGTAGATGAACATATCAAGTTGTTCGTAGACAATAACATCAATTTATCATAGTGAGCAGCATCATGAACAACAGCTGAAGGCAACATACTGATCGTAGTGAATGCAGTGAACACAATGAATGCAACATATACAGTGAACACCGCGAATCCAGTGAATGCAATCAATGCAAGAGGAAGGTTGTTGACAATAGAGAGGTGGAAAAAAATTGCAAGATCAAGTAGATCCACTGATGATGAAAGCAAGTTTGGAGAATCGGGCTATGAAGTGACGATGGGACATGAAGATCGCGTGAAGATAGAGAATGGAGCAAAGAAGGAGTTTCATGTGCTGAAGCAACAACTCGAGAAGGAACATGAAGTTGCACAAATAAACGAATGAGTTGCAACAGGAATAAGAACAGAAGTGGGCGCAACATGCACTCACTGATGAAATTGCACCCGTACAAGTTAAAGATCTATCCCAGACGCTGGCATGGAGCAGACATGGTGAGCAGCTTTTTTGATCGCATGCAAAGGATTCATGTCGTTGTGTGCACGCATGTGATCCAACCCATTCAACACACTCATGGAGGTGAAGACAAGAAGCAAGTCCAACTAGAGCTCAACAGGTACTTCGACAAGTTGATGCACATGACCACCAACACACACTTGAAGATCAGCATGGAAACTATGCATCAGTGTGTTTCCATTTGAGCCACGACCAAGAAGACCATGCACATGTTAGCAGACAAGTTGGATGAAGGAGCCGAACCAATACACTGGTTGCAACAGAGGCAAGAGTTCACTTCAACAAGATGTCACCATGGGGTGCGTCCACACCATCACGGACGACCATTCTCAACATCATCTCACCACCTTCAACATCATAAGAATTTCAAAGAGTTGGTCTCATCAAAACGGACTGAGTTTTAGTGATGTCTTGCATGGCTTGTTCAAGCCATTTTGTCTCACATGGGAACATCTAAATTGTAATGTTAAGTCATGTCAAGTGTAAGTCAAGTGTCAATAGTTGGATGTAACATTCATAGAGTAGGTGAAGAGTCATGAGGGTATTTGAACGGCCACAAAGGGGAATGTCAAGGGTCACCCAACCCTCTGCTATAAATAGTCCCTCAAAACTCATTGGATGGGCTTTTGGTCAACCAAAATTCTGATAAGACTATCTTGGAAAGAGCGTGGATAGTATTGTAACATGCCTTGGCTTCTCCACTGCATGGAGCTAGCTCATCTCTTTGGAGGAGCAAGCAGATGTGGCTATAATGTTCCACTATTGGGGCTAGAAGGTTTACATGGATGTATTGTATGATTGGAACTTACAATTCTTTATATAATAAGAGCCAACCCATTTTCATGCATATGTTGTTATTGTAGTTCGACTGTTCCAATTGCTGTAGCAATTTATGTTGTTTAACTTACGTAGTTGTGTATGAACACTTTTGTATGAAATTATATGAATCTTATTGCAAATGTGTTGTTTGTTTAACCATCACTTTGGATTTCCAGATTGGCCTGCTTTCCATCTTGTGATGCATCTTCGCTCATGTGTTCCATTCCTAGCTAAGTACACTTATAGGTTGCCAAGGGCTGCACTCATCTCAACTCACCTGTGTTAGAAACCTCTCATTCACCTTCCTTGACTCATTGCAGCAGTCACACCCTTGTTACCAATAATGTTATCTTACTTTCCTCTATGCGACATCATGGTCAAGCAATTTCTTTACAAACCACTACTGGGACTCCTACACCAAATGGAGTGAGGTCTAATTGGGACTTCTTACCGGGAAGATCCCCTTACATGTTGGCGGGTCCAGCACCATCAAAATTTTGGTGCTAGAAGGAGGGCTAGATGATAAGCTGAGTCCTCACATCTGTTTTGAATCCCTACACATCTATCATGACTCACTACCGAACTGCTCTTGTGGAATGTATGTCTTATGGAAATGATTTCATCATCCCAAAAAAGCTCTTGGATAACTTGTCTCATAAAACTTTTGATGGTGGAGGCTATGTGGCCTCGGTAAGGCATGCGGTTAGTGTTGTAGGCTCATGTGAAAGGCATGGATTATTTGAAGAATACATGAGTTGTGCATTGTTCATCTACATGCTTCAAGGGAACCCAATGCACTAGTGTGCCACACTGTATGAAAAGTCTATTCATTCTCTTACTCATCTGGTCGCAAAGATATACCATGCTTTCAATCATTTTAACTATAAAGCACTCAACAAGTAAATTCTGGAATTACGAAAAGCACCAGATGAATCTGTTGAAGAGATTCACACACACTTTTGTAATCTTGCATACCAATTCCTGGAATATGACATTGATTGGCAATTTCTTGATGGAATATTTGAGTATCTTCTTCACATATTTGACCCCTACTCAACACACTTCAGTGATGGAGTTGCACAATCACAGGAAGGCACAGTCACTGTCAAAAGTGATTGTCTACCTTCACCTCATCAAACAGCTTCACCACCGAGGAGTGATGTGGGAGATAATGCACACACCTCTGTTGAACTGTCACATCCTCCCACCCCACCTACTCTTGAGATTTTCTCATATTTGGCTTGCAATCCTGTTGGTTATCAATTGGACTCATTCCCTCAACCTCCATCCTCACATTCTCTTGATTCTCCATATTGTATTGTCTTGTGTTCTCCCATTGTGGACTCCTCACTTGTTCTGAATGAGGATCAAGTTGTCAACGGAGTTGGTGTTATGAAGCCAACCTATGCCATCATTCATGATGAGTGTGTGTGGGAATCTAAAGAAGAGTCTATGGTGAAGGATGAATCCCTTCCAACTGTGCCTCATCCGATTCATCCTGACATCCCTTGTGATTATGCCACTACTGATTTCCCCTGTGAAAACTCATTTCTAGATGCTTCTACTTCCAATCATTCACAGGACACGTTAGATGTCAGTCTGTCATTACAGTGTGGAGAGGACACATCTTCCTCAAAACATCCATCCAATCTATCATTTATCTTTCTTGAAATCACAGAGCATGAACATCTTTGCTTCTCATCTACCCCTCTGTCCGATTCATCAAATCATGAGGATGCCAACAAGCATCTGGAATTTTCTAATATTGGTTGTAGTGATCTATTCGCTTCCTCATTCAATCACAATGTTGATTCAATCGTTGTTAATCTATCCAAGGAACTGGTCTACAATGATATATATGTCAACGAAGTCGAAACCCCCCATTCTGTTGAGGCACTTCAGCCCGAGCTAATGGTTATGTTAGGTGCTCGCTGTCCTGAGATTGGTTTCACTTCTGGTAAGGAAATTGTTGAAACACTTAAGGCTCCTCATCACTCTCTACTTTGCATAGCAAATCAACCAAACACCCATATTTCACTTCCTCCAATCGAACTACACGATGCCATTGCTCATGTGTTGGAGGAATATTACACAGCAAGCACACATGCACAACACAAGTTGTTTACCTTTATCATGTTTGCTTGCATGTCACAGTCAAGAGAATGCATACACTCAACATCTACACATGGTGTAGCATAACATCATGGCAACACCACATAATGCATGTCATGCACTTTCACTCATCTTTGTTTTGTGGTCACTTGTAAGCTCGAAGTGTGTTTGTCGTCACTGTTACATCTTCCTTGTTTGCTGGTTCACATAGTTGTCTTGTTCACAAACCATGCCTTCACCAACATGGGTCAACCAATTTGTCAATGGCTGCATTAGAAGTATCACTTCACGTGAGATGGCCGATGCACTATTAGCTTAGGAGTAGGAGTAATGTTTGCTTGTATGCTTGTTTTCTTACTTGCTTTGTTTATTTATTTGTCTTCTTGCTTGTTTGCTTCCTTTCTTTTCTTTCACTTTTTCTTCTGCTCCTACTTTGATTTGTTGTTTGTTAGTTCGCTTGTTTTGTTTCGTAGGATAGTTTCACATGAAACCATGTTTGACTCTTGAAATAATTTCGGTAATGTACAAGAGGCCTTGTGCAACTATCACTACTTGGTTATCTGTCATCCTGCCTCTGTATGAAGAACTTGTTACTTTCAGTCCATGATATGTCGATGGAAAATATGTATTGTTCAAAGTGAACCTTAGTGAAAACACAATTCTTTCATGCTAACTAGTGTCACCTACTCTAGTCAGTTGTTTTTGAGTTAACCCTTGTCAGCTTAGTCAAGTAGAGTAAGGTGAGGGGGAAAAACCTTAATAGATGATGAGCCTCATCATTGGGTAATTATATGGGCCTTAATTCACCTCCTATCTTAGTCAAATCAACTATTCTCACAACTTATTGCATACTTTTGATTATATTTTGTTTATGAGATGAGTTAGAGTTGGATATTTTGCTTTGTGGTCTAATGTGCATTTAACGCGAGATTAAAGGATAAAAGCAAGGAAATTTGGCAAAGACCTTGGTCAAAACTCGAATGGGACAAGGGAGAGGAATTATGGGAGGTAAATCCTCCTCATTTAATACCCCTCCATTCCAATATTCCTCCATCAATTCGAAGTGAAAACAACCAAATCATGAGGACTAGAAGGAAGCCGAGCAAGTGAAAGTCAAAGCACCAGTTTATCTCGAGTTTCAGAGCCGAGCCTCCGTAATTTTCAGGAAGTTGTTGGAAACATTAGATGTATAAGTAGAGAGGCCTAGGACCTTAGTAGGATTCAGATTTTTGATCATAAAACTTTACTCTATTTTCGAGTTGCAAGACTTCTGACAATTTTTTATGTAATCCATGGTTTTGATAATAAGAATGAGTTTTGTTTTGGGCCAGCACTGAGTTAACTCAGAGGGCTGAAGCTCTTGGGTTAGGTCCCAACCCTAGAAACTAAGGCTCCTCTTTATTTTACATTTATGCTAGTGTAGATTCATGGTTTAATCATTCATTTTCTTAAGTAGTTGCATTTCCATTACAGTATTATAGCGCAGACTGGTTGTGTTTTAGTTTGCTTCCATTTGTGCCTTCTTTCAATTAGAAGGTTAGAAACAAGAAAAATATCACCATAAGGTTGTCAGCAGGTGTCTCGGTCTCACATCCTCCCTTTGAGACCATGACTTGAGGAAGAGACCCTTCAGCAACCCCAAAAACACAGATTTCTAGTTCCTGCAAGAGCTTTGGAGTTTTTCGTCTTGATTCAGTACTTGGTTCATTTCATCATTATTGTTTTCAATCACTCTCTTTTTGTAATAGATCTCACTCATATTCCCATTTCCTTCAGCACGAAATGCTTAAGCGAAAGCCAATAAATCACGTCTTAATCATATTATGCCCATAGATTTCCTTACCGTCCGATCCACAACAAACCTTGCCAATCACTGTCAACCACCTATATTCATTTCAATGTTTGACTTTAGGAGCTCCACATATCCACCGTCGATCTGTTTCACTTGATCCAATGGCTATCGCATCACCCGATTGCCAACTATCTTGGCTGATATCCATCATTGATCAATCCCGCATGATCCAACGGCTATCATGAAATCTTGCATGAATTCTTGCATGACTGATATCCACCCGAGAGCACGTGAGAAAAGTGGTTTTCTCGTGCTATGTGTCACTCGCTTAAGCTAATCGTGTAAAATTTAGGAATTCCTCTTACAGCTTTGAGGGTGCGCAAGAAACTGCTTCCCACCTACAAAAACCCTCTCCATCATTATGTACGTTTTCCACCCTTCTGCCGACACGTGACTTGATGTGGTCCATCCATCTATTCACCTAATCTCTGTGATAAGATCTCTTCCATTCATCTCCTATTAATCTTGTTTGTTGATCAATCCATCCATCTATTCACTTAATCCCCACGATAAGATCTCTGCCATTCATCTTCCATTAACCATTTTCATCCATCTATTCATGTAATCTCCTGCGATAAGATCTCTGCCACTCATCTTTCATTTTTATTGTTCGCTGATCAATCCAATGGTTCCTATGCACTGCTACTTCATAACGTCCTCCCTTCACTGATTTCGATCTTCAATTGCTTTTCCTCTTGACTCCTTCATGAACTTTGTTTTGCATATCATTTAAACACTACCACTTCTGAGCTTAGATTTGGTTATTAAATCAGACTCTAACAGTATCTGATCATCAAAAATCCAAGAAAGTGAAACTGTATTTAGTTTAGCTTCCTTGCCTACTCATTAGTTTAGTTTTATGCTCTTTACTTCTGTAACTTAGATAGCAGCATTAGGTTAGTGTTTATTTGGCAATTTTGCTTAGCATAGCTGTTTAAATGGTTAATTAGGATATGGTGTGATTTACCATTACATGTTTTTTTCTTCATTACTCCAGTAGAGTAGCTCTCTTAGAATAGATTTTCTCTTCTTCCATCAAAGAATCAAGCTTCATCTGACTCTATAGAAGTCTGGCTTGGAACCCTTAAGGTCTCTCACCAGATGAA
This sequence comes from Pinus tabuliformis, assembly GCA_031772625.1. NCBI lineage: Eukaryota > Viridiplantae > Streptophyta > Pinopsida > Pinales > Pinaceae > Pinus > Pinus tabuliformis. The sequence goes on from CM062818.1 coordinate 937,879,538, forward strand.
AAAGTGAGAACAGGTAGGACCTTCACTTCTACTTGTGCATATAGCACTGTCACCGCCAAGTTTGTACGAACTTGTGGTTGATAAGTAACGCTGGTAGCCCAGGAGTTGTAGCATCCTTACTGCAATACTGGTGCTCATAAATAAGCACGTAAGAGGTATAATAAACTACTTCTCTGTAGGAACAACCTCTTCTTCTCTCAATAAGTGAGGTTCCCTCTTCCACCTCTAAAATTAATGTCTTATGCACAACTACGAAGATGAAAAATGCAAAAAGTGAAAAAGTGAAAAAAGTTTGAAAAAATGAAAAATGAATAAGGAGAAAGAAGAGAAAGGATTCCTTCGTAGAGAGGTGATGCAAGTAACACCACCGGGGTACTGACTAGGCTCGCTGGCAGCAGAACCATGCTTGTGTTCCTATGTGACTCTGTTGGGGTACTGTCCATGCCTGTTGGCAGCATAGAAACACCAGAGATGAAACTAAGACTCTGACGACTATATTGCTTGTACACCAATATACCCCTCAACCTCAATTGAAACAACTATGTTTCCTTGGCTTGGAATGTGTGTCAATCAACCAAGATCTTGGCAGGTGCTGCATCTTACAATCAAGCTAGTCTGGAAGCCAAGAGGAGCTGAAAATTGAACAATACTTCCAGAGGTCTTAGACTTTCTTTTCACAAACAAGGTCCATTCAGAGAGCTAGAGCTCAACCAACCTCCAAAAATTTTCCTTAGCTTCATTTTGGAGTCTCCCTTCCAACCTTCACAATAGCTTTCCTTGCTTCATCAATTTCACATGCTTCAGTGTTTTTCTTGCACAAAGGCAGCCTGTCAATCACAACTTGATGCATTCCCCTCACAGGCTGATCACTCGTACTTGGTATAGTTGCAAGCTGAGCAGCTCCCCCAAGAAATTGTGCAATTCTAGATGGAAACCAGCCTTCCCTCTAGAAATTGTGCAATCTTTGCTGGTAGCCTACTGGCTATAGAATTGCGCAATTATGGCGGTCAACACTCACAGTGAAATTTGCACAATTTTCCCCAGCAGGGCTGCTCAACCCAGAATTTGCACTAAAATAAGTAGTAGTCAATTGTTCTACCTAGAAATTGTGAAAATCACCTAGGCAGTCAGCCCAGCTCCCAGCCAGAAATGCGCATTTCCTTCAAGTAGTCGAACAACCTCTTGCATGTGCAGCTAAGTTGACCCGATCCATGCAGGACTGAGCAAAATAGACTTGCATGCATGGGCTGCTTCTCCTAAGGTAGCATGCAAATGCATCCCTTGTTTCAGGGATCTATGTTTAGCAGTTGGAGGTTACATGCAAGGATCATTTTAGAAAATCTCCCACCAAGTGTCACCTTCCCTAGATTTGTGGCACACGCGTCGCAACCTTGATGTTATCAAACTCATGAACTAGATGCTACAAATCTCATTCCTCACAACCACCTTATGGGTCTATCATCCCACATCACATCTAGGAACAGTTAGCACATTCAACTCAATTTTTTTGGGGTAAGCCCGCTTTCGATGCCTTGTGTTGTATTTTTGTCACTTTATGGGTTTTTGCTTGTGTGAGTACTATTTTCTTGATTTATTTGAATGCTTGTTGTCATTTACATGTATACTATCTTATCCTAGCACTGTTTCAATTTTCGTTGCTATCTCACTGTTGTCACATGCATGAAACTGTTTGTCATGAACGGTCACCGATTCGACGACTTGCCTCACCCACATGCATTTTGTTCTATTTTCTGAATATGTCATTTGTTGTTTTCATGCATGATCATTCACTTATGCTTACACTTAGTTTCGCCATGCATTCACACTCACATTCACTTTTAGTTTCCCGTCGATGAGTCTAGCCAACCTTGACCCAGGCTCTGCCTCACCAGACAACATTGTGAAATCCTAAGAGGGAAGGCTCTTCCTTCATCTCCCAAAATGCGTATTTTTTCTCGGGCACTATCCTCCAGGAATGTTTCGTGCATTTCTGAGGGATAGTGACTGATGGCCCAGAAAATTGTGCAATGCAGTCATTTAGCCTAGAGTCATTTCCAACTTAGATTTCACATTGCACAATTCCAGTAGTCAGCAGCCAGACTGGACTATGCATTGCGCAGTTCCAGTAGTCACCCAATCTCCCAACAGCCCAGACTATGCCTTTCGCAGTCTTGGCAGTTAGTCTCTCAACCTCTCGACCGAAATAGGGCAACCTTCATGATCAGTCACACAAGTATGTTGAAATTTAATTCTCAAGTTCATTTTGGTTTTTGACTCATATATTGCTTGCCATGAGTGTTTCCATGTCTCCAGATATTACAGTTTTCATCTGCCTCTCAGTAGTGCATGTACATTAGTTTCCAAGAGGGCAGATTCAAAGAAACTGATTAGAGCACACCTAGAGATGGAGTCGATTAAATGTCTATGAGCTTTCCTACTCATGCAGATATCAAGTTGTTCATAAACAAGAACATTAAGTTATCACAACGAGCAACATCATGAACAACAACTGAAGGCAACATTCCAAACGCAGTGAATGCAATGAACACAATGAATGTAGAAAATACAACAAACGCAATGAATGCAATGAACGCAACGAACACAGTGAATGCATCGAATGTAAGGGGAAGGTTGTTGACAACATAGATGCGGAAAAAACTTGCAAGATCAAGAAGATCCACTAATTATGAAGGTAAATTTGGAGACTAAGGCTATGAAGTGTCGATGTGACATGAAGATCATGTGAAGATAGAGAATGGAGAAAAGAAGGAGTTACATGTGATGAAGCAACACCTCGAGGAAGAACATGAAGTTGCATAGGCAGACGAATGAGTTGTAGTAGGAACAGGAACAACAATGGGCACTACATGCAATCACAAATGAAACTATGCATGTACAAGTTAAAGATCTATCCCAACAGCTAGCACAGAGCATACATGGTGAGCAATTTTGTTGATCGCATGAAAGGGAATGATGTTGTTGTGCACACGCATGTGATCCAACCCATTCAGCACACTCACCAAGGAGAACACAAGAAGGAAGTCCAACTAGAGCTGAATAGGTACTTCGGCAAGTTGATGTGCATGACCACTAGTACACACTTGAAGATTAGCATGGGAATTATGCATCATTGTGTTTCTGGTTCAGATGCACCCAATAATACCATGTGCATGTTAGCAGACGAGTTGGATGAAGGAGCTGAAACAATGCACCGGTTGCAATAGACGCAAGAGTTCGCTTTAGCAAGATGTCACCATGGGGTGCACCCACACCATCACAGACAACCAAGCTTGACATCAGCTCACTACCTTCACCATCACAAGAATGTCAAAGAGTTGGTCTCATCACAACGGACTGAGTGTCAGTGATGTCTTGCATGGCTTTCTCAAGCCATTTTGTATCACATGGGAACATCTCCATTGTAATGTTAAGTCATGTCAAGTATAAGTCAAGTGTCAATAGTTTGATGTAATAGTCATAGAGTAGGTGAAGAGTCATGAGGGTAGTTGAACGGACACAAAGGGGAATGTCAAGGGTCATCCCACCCTTTGCTATAAATTGTCCCTCATAACTCATTGGATGGGCTTTTGGTCAGCCAAGCTTCTGATAAGACTATCTTGGAAAGAGCTTGGATAGTATTATAACACACCTTGGCTTCTCCATTACATGGAGCTAGTTCATCTCTTTGGAGGAGCAGGCAGATGTGGCTGTAACGTTCCACTATTGAGGCTATCAGGTTTACATGGATGTATTTTATTATTGGAGCTTACACTTCTTTATAGAATAAGAGCCAACACGTTTTCATGCATATGTTGTTATTGTAGTTGGACTCTTCTAGTTGTTGTAGCAATGTGTGTTGTTTAACTTATGTAGTTGTGTATGAACACTTTTGTATGAAATTACATGAATCCTTTCACAGATTTGATGTTGGTTTAACCATCACTTTCGATTGTGTGACTGACCTGCTTTCCAGTTTGTGATGCATCTTCGATCGTGTGTTCCCTTCCCACCTGAGTATACTTATAGGTTGCCAAGGGGCACACTCATCTCAACCCACCTTTGTTAGAAACCTCTCATGCACCTTCCTTGACTCACTGCAACAGTCACATCCTTGTTACCAATGGAGTTATCTTACTTTCCTCTGTGTGACATCGCAATCAAGGCATTGCTTTACAACCCACTGTTGGTACTCCTACACTAAACAGCCTGAGGTCTAATTGGGACTTCTTATTGGGGAGATCCCCTTACATGTTGGCTAGTCTAGCATCATCAAACTTTTTCCACTAGAAGGAGGGATAGATGACAAGCTGAGTCCTCACGTCTATTTTGAATCTCTACACATCTATCATGACTCACTATCAAGCTACTCTTCTGGAATGTATGTCTTATGGATATGATTTCATCATCCCGAAAAAGCTCTTGGATCACTTGTCTCATAAAATTTTTGATGGTGGAGGCTACATGGCCTTGGTAAGGCACACAGTTGATGTTGTAGGCTCATGCGAAAGACATGGATTCTTTGAAGAATACATGAGCTGTATGTTGTTCATCTACACGCTTTGAGCGCACCCAATGCACTGGTGTGCCACGCTGCCTGAAAATTCTATTCATTCTCTTGCTCATGTGGTCACAGAGATAGACCATGATTTCAATCACTTTAAGTATAAATCACTTAACAAAGAAATTCTAGAATTACGAAAAACACTAGATGAATCCATTGAACAATTTCACACGCACTTTTGTAATCTTGCATACCGATTCCCGGAAGATCATATTGATTGGGAATTTCTTGATGGGAGATTTGAGAATCTTCTTCACATATCCGAACACCACTCAGCACACTTTGGTGATGGAGCTGCACAATCACAGGTAGGCACAATCTCCATCATGAGTGACTATCCACCTTCACCTGATCAAATAGATCCACCGCATTGAAGTGATGTGGGAGATCATGCACACACCTCTACTGAACTGTCACACACTCCCACCCCACCTTCTGTTGAGATTTGCATATATTTGGCTTGTAAGCCTGTTGGTTTTCACGTGGACTCATTCCCTCGACCTCCATCCTCGTGTTCTATTGATCCTTCATATTATACTATCTTGTGTTCTCCCATTCCAGACTCCTCACTTGTTGTGAACGAGGATCAAGTTGTCGACAGAGTTGGTGTTATGCAACCAACCTGTGCCATCATTTATGATGAGTGTGTGCGGGAATCTAAAGAAGAGTCTGCGGTGAAGGATGACTCCCTTCCAGCCATGCCTCATCTGCTTCATCCTGACATCCATTGTGATTATCCCACTACTGATTTCCCCTATGAAAACTCATTTCTGGATGCCTATACTTCTGATCATTCACATGACACGTTGGATGTCAGTGTGTCATTATACTATCGAGAGGACACATATTCCTTAGAACATATGTCCAATCTGTCATTTATCTTTCTTGAAAACTCGGAGAGTGAACATCTTTGCTTCTCGTCTACCCCTTGTTGAAAATGGCAACAAGAAATGCTAAAAATAGCATTGCTATAAATAGCATTTCAAGATATACTCTAACTCTGTTGGAAATAGAAAAAAAATAGAAATGTTAAAAATAGCATTGCTATAAATCGCATTTTGGGATAGATTCCAATTTTAATTAGTCCCTAAATTAAAATTGAGAATTAAAAATCGAATTTAGTCTCACTAGTTGTTTGAAAAATAATTAATTAATTCATCTTGAGTTAATTAGTTGGAGAAAATCAAACATGAAGTCTTTGTGAAGACATGCAACAGTTATCCCTTTGATTGAGGAAGTTATCCCTTAATTAAGGAGATAAGGATGAGTTGTATTTGAGTTGTAATTAGTTAGCTCAGTTAACTAAGTTAAGTCTAGTTAGATTAGTTCCAGACAGTTTGTGGAACTAATTGTGAGTTCAGCCAGTTAATGCATGTATGCATGCAACAAGTGTTCTCTAGATAACTGAATATTCTCTCATAAATAACTCATGCATGTCAGTTCAGACAGAGACCTAGTTGAGATTAAATATAGGGACATTGTACTATCAGTTGGAGGAATTTTCCTATAAAGGAAACTCATCAATGTAGAAGGAATTATCTCCTTCAGGATTGTGCAGTTATTTCAGAGTTCAGTGTTGTGTGTGAGGTGAGAATCACACAGGTGGCAGCTGGAGGACCCAGGAGAAACTGCGCAAGGAATTAGGAGGCTTGGAGGACTGAAGGAAGGCATCTGTGTTGTCTATTTGGTCTATGAGCAGCAGTGAGGGATTGTACTGAGAGCTGGATAGCTTGAGAGCTAAAGCTTTGTGTAATCCTGAGATATTTCCACTTGTATGATAATACAGATGGCGAGGTTTTTAGCTGAGGCTTTCCCTAGAGTATTCTTCTGTGTTTCATGTGTGATTGAATCTTCTTCTCTGTTATATGTGTTCTGGTTGATCTTGCTCAAAATCGATTAAGCTTCCCCAAGTTTGATTGTAGAAGTAGACTAAGTATTTTTCTTTAGTACATTGTATAATTAGTTTAATCTATAATGATAATTTCCACATGGTATCAGAGAAAAGGTGATCAAAGCAGAGAACCGTATACAAAGAAGGGAGAAGTTTGAATTTTGAAGTTCTTGATTGTAGGTATAGAATCTATTTCTTATCACATCTCAAAGTTCACCAATGGTGTTCAATGGATTGAGACTCGAGTATGCCCTGGATGGTAGCTCGAATCACATAGCCTGGAAGGATCGCATGGAAGTGGTATTAGAGGATAACAGTTTGAAGGACTTCATTGATCAAGAAGTCCCCAAGCCAGTAGCAGCTAATTCCCAATAATTGGCAGAATGGAAGAAATGTGCGGTGAGAGCGAGGAGGATTCTTCTGGAGGGAGTTCGATACCATATTGTCTCAAGTCTCCATGGGAAGGAAACCCCTTTTTCAATGTGGAATACATTGAAGGATCTATATCAGAACAACAGTGACCAGAGGAAGCTGGCGCTGGAGGACAAGCTTCATAAAATCGAGTGTGAAAAGGGCAACACGATCTCTACATATATGAAAAAGTTCACCACCTGCAGAGATGTGTTTGGAAGTGTAGAAATCACAATAGCCGATGATGACATGGTGAGTCTTTCTCTCCTCAGTCTTCTTAAGAGCTGGCATAGCTACTATGACTCAGTGAATGGCAAAGAGAAACTACCAGATTGGGAACAACTGTGGCTGAATTTGATGTATGGGGAGATCAGGAGGAGCACCATAGATGGTTCTTCATCCAAGGAGGATGAAGAAAATATATCCTTAGCCAGTAAGCCAAGGAAAGCAAAGGAAAAGGATTCTCATTCCAAATCAAGTTCTTCCCATGGTTGGAAGAATATTGACAAATCTAAAGTGAGATGCTTTAATTGTCATGAGGTGGGCCATTATGCAACTAATTGTCCATTGAAGAAATCCAAGAAAGGATCCTCGAAAGGATCTAAAGGTGAGGCATTGGCCTCTCAGATCGAATTGGATTTTACCCTCATCAAATGCATGGTTTCATTGATGATGGGTTGTGGTTGGTTTCTTGACAGTGGAACCTCATTCCACATGACCGGTGATAAGAGTTTATTTATTACTTTAGAGGAGAATGACCTCCAGATGCTCATAGAGATGGGCAATGATGGAAATTACTGTGTTTCAGGAGAAGGTACAGTTGTGTTTCAAAGGGAGCGTGGAGCTTGCATCAACTTGACAGATGCGAAGTATGTGCTAGGACTGAGGAAGAACTTGGTATCGATCACGATGATGGAGGACAAAGGCTACAATGTTTTCTTCAGTAAGGGAAAGGTTTTCCTTAGACACATCACCATGGGTCAGGTGAAATAGATCGGTTCATGGGTACAAAACATGTATGCTCTTGAGGTTCAAGATGCATGCAAGGCCTTGAAGAGCAAGGAAACTATTAGAGACTCGATGGTTGAGAGGGAGAGTACATTACCTCTCAACATGTAGCACCAGAAGAAGTCTCAGACAATTGTGGAGGAGCCACAATTGGTGAAGCAGCTTCAGGACATTGTGGAGCAGCCAAAACTAGAGAAGCCGAGAGGAGATCGAGTGGAGGCATCTACTCATGTAGAGACCTCCAGTAGGGGGGAATTTCGAGCCAAGTGGGCAGAGGAATCACATGCATCCATACCTCTAGGTTTGAGGTGGGGAAATGTGAAGTGATAGTCCCAAGAGGGTTGAAATAGGGGTAGGATCCTTGAGGTAACTAGCCTCTTTGATTATACCTTGCTACGAGAGCCCGAACGTGGAGTAGCAGGACTGGCTGAGTGGGTAGAGACAGATGTAGATGGAGCAGCAGAGGGAGCTTCAGCATCAAAGAGTGTTTTTGGCCCAACAGGGAGGTCAGTTGGGAGATCAATTACTTACTTTTCAGTAACTAAGTTGCAGTGTAGCATGATGCGGCATGATGAGAGGAGGTGTAGTGTGGATGCAGTGCTAGGAGATAGAACCAGTAGCAGCATAGATGCAACAGGAGGAATCAGTGTGATTGATGCAGTTAGAGATCAAAGTGACAGAGGTTGGAGTAGTCAAATACTGAAGAGCATAGAGGTGCAGAGCTTTCATTCGATAGAGACAATAGCAGTCAGAGACTTTGATGACAGAGGCATCATTCTGATTCAGGTTGGATATTTTTTGTGTTTTTGGAGTTGCTGGAGCAACAACACTTGAGAGAAGTGTTGCATGTAGAACATTACAAAGTTTTAGGATCAGGTTCGAGTTGAATGCCTTTCTTGTTGAGAGGGAGTGTTGAAAATAGCAACAAGAAATGCTAAAAATAGAAATGCTAAAAATAGCATTGCTATAAATAGCAGTTCAGGATATACTCCAACTCTGTTGTAAATAGAAAAAAATAGAAATTCTAAAAATAGCATTGTTATAAATAGCATTTCGGGATAGATTCCAATTTTAATTAGTCCCTGAATTAAAATTGAGAATTAAAATTCGAATTTAGTCTCACTAGCTATTTCAAAAATAATTAATTAATTCATCTTGAGTTAATTAGTTGGAGAAAATCAAACATGAAGTCTTTGTGAAGACATGTAACAATTATCCCTTTGATTGAGGAAGTTATCCCTTAATTAAGGAGATAAGGATGAGTTGTATTTGAGTTGTAATTAGTTATCTGAGTTAACTGAGTTAAGTCTAGTTAGATTAGTTCCAAATAGTTTGTGGAACTAATTGTGAGTTCAATCAGTTAATGCATGCATGCATGCAACTAGTGTTCTCTAGATAACTAAATATTCTCTCATAAATAACTCATGCATGTCAATTCAAACAAATACCCAATTGAGATTAAAGACAGGAACATTGTACTTTAAGTTGGAGGAATTTTCCTATAAAGGAAACTCATCCATGCAGAAGGAATTATCTTCTTCAAGATTGCACAGTTATTTGAGAGGTCAGTGTTGTGTGTGAGGTGAGAATCATACAGGTGGCAGCTGGAGGACCCAGGAGAAACTGCACAAGGAAATAGGAGGCTTGGAGGACTGAAGGAAGGCATATGTGTTGTCAATTTGGTCTATGAGCAGCAGTGATGGATTGTACTGAGAGATGGATAGCTTGAGAGCTAAATCTTTGTGTAATCCTGAGATATTTCCACATGTATGATAATATTGATAGTGGGATTTTTAGCTGAGGCTTTCCCCAGAGTATTCTTCTATGCTTCATGTGTGATTGAATCTTCTTCTCTGTTATATGTGTTCTGGCTGATCTTGCTCAAAATTGATTAAGCTTTCACAAGTTTGATTATAGAAGCAGATTAAGTATTTTGCTTTAGTACATTGCATAATCAGTTTAATCTACAATGAGAATTTATACACCCCTCTGCCTGATTCATCAAATCATGAGGATGCCGACAAGAATCTTGAATTTTCTGATCTTCATTGTCATGATCTATTCACTTCCTTATTCGATCATGATGTTGATTCAAACATTGTTAATCTATCCAAGACACTGGTCTACGATGATCTATCTATCAATGAAGTCGAAACCCCCCAGATTGTCGAGGCACTTCAGCTCGAACTGATGGTTATGTCAAGCCCTCACTGTCCTGAGGTTGGTTTCACTTCTAGTCAGGAAATTGTTGAAACACTCAAGACTCCTCATCACTCTCTGCTTTGCATAGAAGATCAACCAAATGCCCAAATTTCAGTTCCTCCACTCAAACTACATGATCCCAACGCTCACGCATTGGACGAATCTTACACAACAAGCACACATGCATAACACAAGTGGTTTACCTTTCACATTTTCTTGTATGTCACAATCAAGAGAATGCATACACTCAACATCTACACGTGGTGTAGCACAACATCATGGAGACACTATAGAATGCATGTCATGCACTTTCACTCATCTTTGTTATGTGGTCTCTTGTAATCTCATAGTGTGTTTGTCTTCACTATTACATCTTTCTTGTTTGCTCATTCACACACCTATCTTGTTTGTGAACCATGCCTTCACCAACATGAGTCAACCAATGCATCGATGGCTGCATTGGAAGTAGCACTTCACGTGAGATGACCCGTGCACTATTAGCTTAGGAGTAGTAGTGTTTTCTTTTGAGTTGTTTGCTTGCATGCTTGTTTGCTTACTTGCTTTGTTTGTTTGTTTGTCTACTTGCTTGTTTTCTTACTTTCTTTGCTTTTTTGTTTGTTAGTTCGCTTGGTTCATTTCGTAGGATAGTTTCACATGAAACCATGTATGACTCTTGAAACAAGCTGGGTAATGTACAAGAGGCCTTGTGTAGCTACCACTACTTGGTTATCTATCATCCAGCCTCTGTATGAAGAACTTGTTACTTTCATTCAATGATACGTTGATGGAAAATACATACGGTTCGAAGAAAGTCTTGGTGAAAACACAATTCTTGCGTGCTAACTAGTGTCACCTACTCTAGTTGGTTGTTTTTGGGTTAACCCTTTTCAGCTCAGTTAAGTAGAGTAAGGTGAGGGGGAAAAACCTTAACAAGCACGTCCAAGGTATAATAAACTACTTCTCTGAAATAACAACCCCTTCTGCTCTCAATAAGTCAAGATCCCTCTTCCGCCTCTGAAATGAGTAAGTGTTATGCACAATTACAAAGATGAAAAATGCAAAAAATGAAAAGGTTAAAAAAGTTTGAAAAATGGAAAAATTAATAAGGTGAGAGAAGAGAAAGGCTTCCTGTGCATAGAGGTGATACAAGTAACTCCGTTGGGGTATTGACTAGGCTCGCTAGTAGCGGAGCCATGCTTGTGTTCCCATGTCACTCCACCAGGGTACTATCCAAGCTTGCTGGTAGTGGAGCAACACCAGAGATGAAACTAAGACTCTCACAACTATACTACTTGTGCACAAATATACCCCTCAACCCCAATCGAAACAATTGTGTTTCCTTGGCTTGGAATGTGTGTCAATTAACCAAGTTCTTCGCAGCTACTACATCTTACAATCAAGCTAGTGCGGAAACCAAGAGGAGCTGAGAACTGAACAATACTTCTGGAGGTGTTAGACTTACTTTTCATGAACAAGGTCAATTTAGAGAGCTAGAGTTATACAAGTGTGTCACCAAGTGTTGTAGTGGCTAAAACCACCCTCCAAAATTTTTCCTTAGCTTCGTTTTGGATCCTCCCTTCCATCGTTCACAATAGCTTGCCTTGCTTCATCAAGTTCACACGCTTCAGTGTTTTGCTTGCGCAAAGGTAGCCTGTCGGTCATAGCTCGATGCATTCCCCTCACAAGCTAATCACCCAGACTTGGTCCAACTGCAGGCTGAGAAACTTCCCCAAGAAATTTTGCAATTCAGGAGGGCAACCAACCTTCCCGCCAGAAATTGTGCAATCCTAACTGGCAGCTTGCTGGGCTCTAGAATTGTGCAATTCTGGTAGTCAACACTCAGAGTGAAAATTGCAAAATTTTCCCTAGGAGGGATGCTTAGCCCAGAATTTTCGCAAATCTGGAAATCAACTACTCTGCCCAGAAATTGCGCAAATCTCCTTGGCAGTAAGCCCAATTCCCAGCCATAAATGCACATTTCCTTCAAACAGTTGAACAACCTCTTGCATGTGCAGTTAAGTTAATCGGTTCCCTCTGGGACTGAGAAAAATAGACTTGCATGCATTTGATGCTTCTCCTAAGGGAGCATGCAAAGGCATCCCTTGTTTCAAGGATCTATGTTTAGTAGTTGGAGGTTACATGCAAGGATCATTTCCTCCCAGCAAGTGTTGCATTCCCTAAATTTGTGGCATGAATGTCACAACCTTGATGTTATCAAAACTCATCAACCGAACACTGCAGAGCTCATTCCTCACATCATCCTTGCAGCTCTACCATCCCACATCACATCTAGGAGCAATCCACACATTCAACTCAATTGTTTTGGGGTAAGCCTGCTTTCCATGCCTTGTGTTGCTTTTCTGTCTCTTTTTGTGTTTTCGCTTGTGTGAGTATTATTTTCTTGAATTCATTAGACGCTTGCTATCATTTACATGTGTACTAGCTTGTCCTAACAATGTTTCAATTTTCATTGCTATCTCACTATTGTCGCATGCATGAAATTGTTTTTCATGAATGGTCACCGATTCGGTGAATCACCTCACCCACATGCATGTTGTTTTATTTTCTGAATCTGTCATTCACCATTTTCATGGATGATCATTCACTTATGCTTACACTCAGTATCACCATGCATTCACACTCACATTCACTTTCAATTGTCCATCAGCGACTCTGGCCAACCTTGGCCTGAACTCTACCTCACTAGATAGCATTGTGTAATCTTGAGAAGGAAGGCTCTCCCTTCCTCTCAATAAATGTACATTTCTGCCTGGGCACTGTCCTCTAGGACTATTTTTCACATTTCTGAGGGATAGTGACTACTGACCCAGAAAATTGCATAATGCAGTCATTGAGCCTACAACCATTGCCAGCTAAGCTTGCGCATTGCGCAAATCCAATAGTCAGTAGCTAGACTGGACTATGCACTGTGCAATTCCAGTAGTTATCCAGTCTCCCAGCAGCCCAGACTGTGCCTTTTGTAGTCTTGGTAGTTAGTCTCCCAACCTCCCAGGTGAAATTAAGAAACCTTCATGATCAGTCACACAGGTATGTTGAAAGTTAGTTCTCAAGTTCATTCTGGTTTTTGACTAACAGATTTCTTGACATGAGTGTTTCCATGTCTCCAGGTATTGCAGGTGTCCATCTGCCTCTCAGCAGTGCATGTACAATGGTTTCCAAGAGGTTAGACTTGAAGACACCGCTCAAAGCACACCTGGAGATGTAGTCGATTAAATGTTTATGAGCTTGCCTACTCATGAAGATATCAAGTTGTTCATATACAAGAACATCAAGTTATCACAGTGAGCGACATCATGAACAATAGCTGAAGGCAACATACCAAACGCAATGAATGAACAAACACAATGAATGCAACAAATACAATGAACACAGTGAATGCAACGAATGCAATGAATGCAGTGAATGCAAAAGGAAGGTTGTTGATAACACATATGTAGAACAAAGTTGCAAGATCAAATAGATCCACTAATGATGAAAGCAACTTTGGAGACTCAGGCTATGAAGTGATAGCACGACATGAAGATTGTGCAAAGATAGAGAATGGATAAAAGAAGGAGTTTCATGTGTTGAAGTAGCAACTCGATGAAGAACATGAAGTTGCACTGATAGATGAATGATTTGCATCAAGAACAGGAACAACAGTGGGCGTAACATGCACTCATGGATGAAATTGTGCCACTACAAGTTAAATATCTATCCCAACAACTAGAATGAAGCAGACATGGTGAGTAGTGTTTTTGATCACATGTAAGGGATTCATTTCGTTGTGCACACCCATGCGATCCAACCCATTCAACACACTCACCAAGACGAAGATAAGAAGTAAGTCCAACTGGAGATGAACGAATACTTTGTCAAGTTGATGTGCATGACCACCAACACACACTTGAAGATCAGCATGGACACTATGCATCAGTGTGTTGCTGGTTTAGCCGCACCCAAGAATACCATGTGCATGTTTGTAGACAAGTTAGATGAAGGAGTCGAACCAATGCAGTAGTTGCAATGGAGGCAAGAGCTCACTGCAGCAAGATGTCACCATGTGGTGCATCCACAACATCACGGACGACCAAGCTCAGCATCAAGTCACCACCTTCACCATCACAAGCATGTCAAAGTTTTGGTCTCATCACAACAGACCAAATGTCAGTGATGTGTTGCATGGCTTGCTCAAACCATTTTGTCTCACATGGGAAAATGTGCATTGTAATGTTAATTCATGTCAAGTGTAAGTCAAGTGTCAATAGTTGGATGTTACAGTCATAGAGTAAGTGAAGAGTCAGAGGGTTGTTGAACGACCACAAAGGGGAATGTCAAGGGTCACGCCACCCTTTTTTATAAATAGTCCCTCATAACTCATTGGATGGGCTTTTGGTCAGCCAAGCTTCTGATAAGACTATCTTGGAAAGAGCTTGGACAATATTGTAACATGCCTTGGCTTCTCCACTGCACGGAGCTACTTCATCTCTTTGGAGGAGTAGGAAGATGTGGCTATAACATTCCACTATTGGGGCTAGTAGGTTTACATGGATGTATTGTATGATTGGAACTTAGAATTCTTTATATGATAAGAACCAACACATTTTCATGTATATATTGTTATTGTAGTTGGACTGTTCCTATTGTTGTAGAAATGTATGTTGTTTAACTTACGTAGTTGTGTATGAACACTTTTGTATGAAATTATATGAATCTTTTTGAAAATTTGATGTTGGTTTAAATATCACTTTGGATATTCGGACTGACCTGCTTTCCAGCTTGTGATGCATCTTCGTGCGTGTGTTCCACAGCTGAGTACACTTATAAGTTTCCAAGGGGCACACTCATCTCAACCCACCTATGTTAGAAACCTCTCATGCACCTTCCTTGACTCACTGCTACCAATAGGTTTATCTTACTTGCCTCTGTGCAACATCGCGGTCAAGGCATTGCTTTACGACCCACTGCTGGGACTCCTACACCAAACAGTCTGAGGTCTAATTGGGACTTCTTACCAAGGAGATCCTCTTACATGTTGGCAGGTCAAGTACTATAAACACATTCCAACAATGGGGATTATACTTATTTGGAGAGATACATCAAAATTCATGTGGTGAATACAAGTACATTCTCACGACCAATGATTATTTCACCAAGAGCATGGAAGCCATTTCGACCTAGAGAGATGATGAGAGTTTTATCATCACAATTCTCATAGATTACATTCTCTCCAGATTTCGATGTCCCAAAAGGTTGGTCATAGATAATTCCCAAGCTTTAAAATATTTCAGGATAATACAGTTTTGAAAAAGATTACAACATAAAACGAGTACATTTTACAAAATATTATCCTCGAGGGAATGGATTGGTAGAATCCTCAAGTAAGAATATGATAAGAATAATCAAGAGGATGCTGGATAATAATAAGAAGCGATTGGATTCCAACCTCAAGTATGCACTTTGGGAAGATAGAATTAATACTAAAAGAGATATAAACACTTCCCCTTATCAACTAGTATATGGCATAAACATAATTTTTCCTATGAGTCTCACTTACCAGTGGTGAAGCTACTATAGGAAGAGGATCCAGACACTAGCTTGATGAAGAAAAGAATATATCCGATGATAGATGTCCAACAAAAAAGATAATAAGATATGAGTAGGATCGAAGGCTACCAATAGAATATGAAAGTTTTCTTTGATAAGAGAGCAAAGGAATGAGATCCTGAAGTTGGATATTTAGTGATGAAATGGGACTCACTCCAAGATGATAAAGGAAAACATGAGAAATTTGACAATCTCTAGATTGGTCCATTTTTGGTACAAGACGTTCTAAATAACAATACCTGTAAGTCGGAAACCCTCAATGGATATTTTCTTAGGAATATTGTCAATGGTAGGTTCCTGAAGAAATTATTCACATAAATACTACTCAATTATGTTAAAAAAAAAAAAAGAAAAAAAAGAAAATGATTTTCTTTCAAGAAGTTTATTTCCCAAAATTTTCTTTTGAGTATTGTAATTTTTCAATTTCAAATGAAATTACAAGGAAGGGAAAAAACATTTTCAAATAAGACTTGACAACCCAATGGAAGAAGGCATTGGAAATTCAATTTCCCAAAAGGACATAGCAGCCCATTATCCCCCATGGCATCGATGTTGGTACTAGAATCACATCACCCCTGAAAAATTCTTCTCCAAGACCTTTTAGGGTTCAAATAAAGCGCGTTCAAAGTGTAAGCTACAAATAGTGTTTTGTAAAGGTTTCAAATGAAAGGGGCATAGGAACAAAACTTTGTTGGGTGGAATTGGTGGGTGTGTGCTAGCACGGTGCCATGGGTACATGGAACCATGAGCATTAGCACCGAAGAACATGCACACCATTGGGATCCAATCAAGGATAATTTTAAGGATGGAAAATCTTCTTGAAGTTTAAAAACATTAGCGAATCTCACTAATCCCTAATATGCAAACTATAAAAAATTTATTGATATATTTGTAAAATTATTCAAATTTATAATGATTTTATATATAGTCTCTATATAATGTCGGAAATTTTTAAGGTAAAATAATTTTATATTCTAAAATTTGGGTGAATCATATTTTATAAAAATTGGAAATTGGCGAATCTTTTTTGTGGAAAAATCATGGAAAATTAGCCAATTGGGTGAATATTAGCCCCTAAAATTTTCCATGGATCCAATAGTGGGTGTGCCCAACCATCATGTGTCCCTAGATGCTCCACACCATAAATTTGCATGCCTGATAGCCTAACAGAGGGGTGTGGAGAGGGACATGTGGTTCCCTCACATGCCCCTCACACCATTTATCGATTCTTAATGGCAAGTTTCAAAACGATGTGTAGAGGACCCATATGGTCCTCCACATAGGCCTCATATGCATCATCACATGTCAGAACCAATACGCCATGTATGACTACCATGTCTAGTACATCCTACCATCCATGTAACCTTGCCACATACCTATTGAGCCTCAAAACTGCTCTTTCCCTAGCAACTCTTCTCATCCCTTTTTCTTTGTTTTTCCATGAAGAAATGCCTTCCTATCATCAATGACCAGTATATATTGCCTTAAGGAGGGCATTTAGTGATTTACATGTTATGCTTTTATGTTTTGATATTTGAATAAATTTTTGTCTTTTAGCTATGGAACGTAGCCTATTCTGCAGCTAATCAGCTGTTCCGCAGCTACTTCCATGCTTCAACAGGTTCCAGGTGTCAGGAGGAGAAACTAACTACATGGGAAGCTTGGAAATCATTGTGACATGGATCGTGTCCTACTCACCTAGCCCAGGTCGACAAGGAAGATGGTGCAAGACTCCGGTCAATGGAGAATTCAAACATAGAGACCGAAGGCAACAAGACTCTATTCTGTGGATAATCAACACATTTCACAGTGACGGGAAGCGTTATCCAAAACAACTTCCTGAACCCACAGACTCCAACAACCATCTATGTAATCGAATCCAATAGCCATCATCTTGGATTTATGTCTCCAGCAGCCAAGGAAAAAAATTCTGTGTGCCTGTCTTCTACGCGTTTTTGGTTGTCGCTTATTTTTCTCCACAAACAGTTGCATAATTTTCTTATAAATACCTGTGTAAATAACTCAGAAGGAGTTTGAATTTCCCCATGTATTAAGCTCAAACTACTACTCTATAATTTTGAAAAACTCATTTCTTGTGTTTTTTTTAATATGAAGACCGCAAGTTTTATGGATATGTGAAGAAGTTTCCTGGAGTTTGATTAAGTACGCATAACCTAATCAATTGCAGAGGGACCCTGCGCTGACTGAGGTTTTATTTCATTTTGTTTTATCTTTTCTAGTTAACTGTAAAGTCATCATTTCTTCCATAGTGTTCATAGCCATTTTTCATACTAACCTTGTTTATAATGCAATCCTTGTCATTTTCTTACTAATGTAGAATAGCTTCTTTTTGTTTAAATTCTTTCTAGTTTTTATCAGCAGTTAGAAGTTGAAATTTAGTAGTGTAACGTAGTTTGTTTACTTTACCGTTTTACTAGTCTTTAGTTTTCAATTAGACTGATCAGTACCATTACAATTCATGCCATTTTATTACTAGTTTAATTGACTCATGGTGTAGATGAATGTTTTTGAAAAGCCCTTCTAGTTGATAGCTCATCTTAAACTAAGCGGTTGAATACATCATTCATGCAATGGATCTTTTCTGCATTTTTACATTTATTTTCTCTTAGAATAATGAAGTAAAAAATTCCTCAAAATGTCATCACAAGGATATTTTTCTCCCAAAATTGAGAGGAAAAGTAACTAAGTACTTCATTTAGTTTTGTTTCCATAATAGATTAGACATTAGTTGCAATTTCACTTTCAGTTTTAGTATTTCATTTGGTTTTGTAGATTATACATTATTTGTAATTTCACTTTCAGTTTTTAGTATTTCATTCAGTCTTGTTTCCATAATAGATTAAACATTAGTTGCAAATTCACTTTCAATTTTAGTATTTCATTTAGTTTTGATTCTGTAGTTGATTACACAGTAGTTGCAATTTTAGTTTTTAGTTTTTAGTTCATGATTTGGAAATAATGATAAGAGCAGAAATAGAAACTCTATTTTCATTTATTGATTAAACTTTGCTTCCAAATCTTACTTACGCTCTTTTAATTCCCATTTCTTTAGGTTCTTAGCAATCTTTACAGAAGTGAGATTTAATATTTTGTTAGTTTCCTTGTAAATCATTAGGGATTAAAAGACCAAAAAACCCCAAAACAACATAAAACATGAAAACAATGAAGTAAGAAGGGTCACCTATCACAAACAGTGCACTACACTTCATCAGTTTCTGATACCCGAATTGATCATTTATGTAGAGAAATTTAGGACACTAAATTGACCAAACATTTTGGCGCCATTGCAGGGGAAGTGTAACTAGGTAGCCTTATCTCTTACATTCATAAAAGCAAAAAAAAAACAAACAAAACAAAACAATGACATGCATAGAGAAAGAGACTCAAGGGGTAGACTTATAGCTAAGGGTAGAAGTTCGATTTCTACAACACCACCTGCTCCACCAAGAGTAAGGAAAGACACACCTCCATCCAAAACTCATATTCCCAGCCATAGGATTCCTACAATTCAATGTGAAAAAACCCAATCAGAAGAATCTCCTACTTCATCTACCAAGACAATCCTAGGAGAGAAAAATTTCGAATCTCCAATAGCAGGGATAACCATTTTCACCTCCACAGGAGAGCCTATTGTAGTTGAAGAATTTGGAATACCTGGTGAGGAAGAAGAAGTAGAAACTCTCTCCCATATTCCATTAATAGAAGAACTGGACGAGGAGGGAATAACCTTGCAGGTTGAACCCTATACTGACTTTGAAGAAACTATAATGGTAGAAGAAGAACAAGATGGAGAATTCTCACTGTTTTGAGGAGGGGGTAGAGGGAGAGGTAGAGGAGACAATAGAGGAGGTAGAGGTAATAATGGAGGAGGCAGAGGAAATAGGGAAGTAGATTACTCTTTTGGATTCCCTATAGTGGACGAGGAAACACATACCACAATGAAAAATATCTCACCATCTGTCCTCCCAAACTTCTATGGGTTGAGAAGTGAGGATCCTGAAACATTTTTGTTTGAGTTTGAAGTCTTGTGCAAAACTTATGACTATCTAGAAGACTCTCAAAAACTTGAATTGTTTCCCTCAACATTGAAAGGAGCTTCTTTGAAATGGTTCATGGGGTTAGTCACTCAATCCATTAGAACCTAGAATGACATAAAAAAGGAATTTTTGGATAGGTACTTGGATTACTGCATGCCTACCAATCATAAAGATGAGGTGTTAAAAATGATGCAAAGAGAGGATGAAAACTTAGAAGAGTTGATTGAGATATTCAACTATAATTTGAAAAGAGCAAATATGAACAATTTAGATGAAGAAACTTTGAAAGCTCTTTTGTCAAAGGCCATTAGAGATGAGTGGATAGATATCCTTAACATGATGGGGAAGGGAGATATCTCTCAACTTCCATTGAGTGATATAGGAGAACTGTGTGTTCATCTCTCAAGAGGGAAATCTAAAACAAGGAAAGGGCTAAGAGATCCTTCTCTTGTTAGAGAAAACAAATCTGCAACTGGTTCTGTAAGCAGGGTAGAAATTGGCAATATGCTTGATGAGTTTAAAACTAACATTCTAGGGAGCCTTAGTGAGCAACTAGACACCCTTAAAATTCAAAACAAGTAGAAAACAAAGGCTGATTCTTTAGCCATTTTTTGTCCAAAATGAAGAAAGAAACATGCTCTAAGGGAATTCCCTTTAGATGCAAAAATTATAGAAACTTGTATCATCTGTTCAGAAATCCATGAAACCAAGGGATTTCCTTCAATCTCGGGCCGTAAGGCTGTCTTTCAAGAGGAAACAGTCCCAAATTCTGCAGAATCTCTTTTTTTTGTTGCAAGAAGACCTTGGTTGGGGCCACAAAATCAAGGATTTAACAATCAAATGTATCTTCAACCCCCACCAAACTGGAATTGTTGGAAACAACCTTGGCTTCAACCTCAATCTTAGTATCAATCTCAACCGTGGGCACAAGGGGTACAAAATCCTTATGGGAGATTTTCTCAATATTATCAATATCCTCCATCCTATCAGAATTATCCTCCCCCACAAAATTAGCAACAAAATCAACAACCACAGCTTCAAAATCAGAACCCTCAACTTTCATTGCCATTTCCACAACAACCCCCACAACAAAGTCAAAATTCTCAACTCTTGCTACCATTTCAGCAGAAACAAAATCAGCTACCTGCCTAACCATTACCAAACCCCAACAATAAAAACCATCAACATGTTTACATGGTAGAAGGAAAAAAATTTCTAACTTACATGATTACTCCTCTAGATCTTAATGATATTCAACTAAGATTTGGTAGGATATTAGAAAAGGAAAGACCTTCTGTAGTTATTCAAGAACAAGACACTTCTGAGGAAGATTCTATAAAAGTCAATAAAATTTTTGAGGAAACATCTCTCCAAAACCAAAAAATTAAAAAAGGAAAACAAAAAGAACCAGTGAATACAACTCCTATCATTAAGCAACCATCGTCTACTTCTACACCTCCTTTTCCTGAGAGACTACAAATTGATAGAAGGGTAGAAAAATAGATCTTGTTGCCCAACTATGATTTTCTAGATGAATTTAAGAATGTCTTTATCAAAATTCATTTGCTACAAGCCATTAGAGAAATTCCAATTCTAGCCAAAGCAATAAAGGAGTTGGGCATCAAAAGACCAGGAAGAAATGCAAAAGAAACAAAAAGAATTCACCTGGTAGGAAAGATAGCAGACATAATGATGGGAAAAATTGCCATACAGAAATATGTGGATCCAGGGAGTCCAATTGTCAAGACACATATAAATGGAATTGAAATTCCAAATACATTGATTGACTTAGGGGCAGCAATAAACATCATGAGTAGACAAAATATGGAGCAGCTTAAACTTCCCAATCTTCTTTATACACCTACCTTACTACAACTTGCAGATAGATCAGTAATCAAACCAGATGGTGTGCTAGAAGACATTTCAGTATCCTTAGATTCTTGATAATATCCTATTGATTTCATGATCCTAAGTCCCAAGAATAATCAAGGAGGACACCCACTAGTATTAGGAAGACCTTGGCTAGCCACAACTGATGCTTTTATTAGTTGTAGATCTGGTGACATGTATATTTCTGATGGTAATTCAACAAAGAAATTTACTATGTATCCTCCAGCAAAAGCAATCATAGAAATAGATGACAAGAAATGGATTGATGATGAAGATGATATTCAGCCTCTCTTTACTATATCAGAAATTAGTGAAGATAGTTAAATTTTGAATACATTGGAAAATTTTGAAACATCTTCAAAATATGATTATGCACAATTTCAAGAAAAATCTAATGTTGAATACTTGTCATCTAGGTAGATGTCTCTCTATTCTATGGAAGAGTTTGGTAGCTCTATAATTGAAATTTTTCCAGGTAGGACATTGAACATAAACAAAAACTTGGAGAAACTACAACAAGAAGAGCTAATCAAAACATTACAAAAACATTCTGCTACATTTGAATGGGAATACACCGACATGAAAGGCATTGATCCTAAGAATTGTATCCATCATATCTATATTGAGGAAAATAGTATACCAATCAGACAACCTCAGAGAAGGATGAATCCATATCTTAGGGAAATTGTAAAAGAAGAGCTCCAAAAATTACTGAATGTAAACTTCATTTACCCAATTTCGGATAGCTAATGGGTTTCTCCTTTGGTAATTGTGCATAAAAAGAATGGTAAATGGAAAGTGTGCATTGATTACCGAGAATTAAATAAAGAAAACCTTAAAGATCACTTTCCTTTTCCCTTTATAGATCAAGTGTTAGATACATTAGTAGGTAAGAAGTATTTCTCCTTCTTGGATGGTTTTAGTGGTTATAATCAAATTCAAGTAGCACCTGAGGATCAGGATAAAACCACATTTACTTGTCCATGGGGAACTTTTGCCTATCAAGTACTTCCTTTTGGGTTGCATAATGCTCCTACAACATTCCAAAGAGCAGTACTAGGAATTTTTTCTGATCTAATACATGATTGTGTAGAGGTATATATGGATGATTTTACAGTCTATGGAAACACATTTGAAGAAGCTTTGGAAAATTTGGAAAAAGTTCTTAAAAGATGTAAAGAAACAAACCTTCACTAAGACATGAAAAATGTTTTATGATGTTTACAAAAGGTATTGTTTTAGGACATCACATTTCGGGAGATGGGATTAAAGTTGACAAATCTAAAGTTGAAGTCATCTCTAAGTTATCAATTCCAAATTGCCAAAAGGATGTTATAAGTTTTCTAGGATTTACAGGATACTATAGAAGGTTTATAGAAAAGTTCACTAAAATAGCATCTCCACTCTTCAAATTGCTTACAAAATATTGTGAATTCAGTGGGAATCTTGATTGCCATCTAGCATTTGAAACCTTGAAAGCAAAAATTTCTGAAGCACCTATTTTAAAAGGTCCAAATTGGAAACTTCCTTTCCATATTTCCACAGATGCTTCAGATACAGCTCTGGGAGCTATATTGGGACAAAAAGATTTGATTCCTTATGCCATTTACTATACAAGTAAGAATTTGACTCCCATTGAGTTGAATTATACTGTGACTGAAAATGAATTTTTATTTGTTGTTCATGCAATTAATCAGTTCAGACACTATATGACAGGATATGAAACCTTTGTTCATATAGATCACTCTACAATTAGATATTTGATGAATAAACCTATTACTAATGGCAGAGTTACAAGATGTATTTTACTTTTGCAATAATTCAACATTACTATGCTAGATAGACCTGGAAAACAAAACACAGTTGCTGATTTCTTGTCCAGGATTTAGAATATCAAAGAAGATTCTCTGGTTGAAGATAAATTTCCTGATGAATATCTTTTTGCAATAACTACTCAAACTCCTTGGTTTGCAGATGTTCCTAATTACTTGTTTACAGGGAAGTTACCTTCACATTTGTTTCCTAGAGAGAAAAGAAAGATTATTCAAGAAAGTGCAAGACATTCATGGATCACTAACGAATTGTATAAAACAGGGCCATATCTTATGATCAAAAGGTGTTTTAGGGAAGATGAAATGCCTGACATTCGCAAATCATGTCATGATGAGACATGTGATGGACACTTTTCTAACAAGAGGACAGCCTACAAAATCTTTTCTTTAGGATATTATTAGCTATCCATCTTCAAAGATGTTAAAGAATATGTCAGAAGGTGTGACAATTTCCAAAGGGTAGGGAAACCTGCTCCCTCAAATGAAATACCATTATAAACTCAGGTACTTATTGAACCAGTTGAGAAATGGGCTTTAGACTTTATTGGACCAATTAATCCTCCATCTAAGCAGAAAAAAGTATATATTGGTATGCACTGATTATGTCACCAAATGGGTAGAAGCCAAAGCATTACCTTTTGCTAATGAAAAAACTGTAGTTAATTTTTTTTTGAGGATATCTTCACTCATTTTGGTCTCCCAAGAGAAATTGTGATAGATCGAGGATCTCAATTCACATCCAATATGTTGGAAAGGCTTTTGGAGGAGTACAAAATCAAGCATAGGAAATATACTCCCTATCATCCACAAGAAAATGGTCAAGTGGAGTCTACAAATAAAGTGATTGAAGGAATCCTCACCAAGACTATACATCTACATAGAAGAGATTGGGTAGAAAGGCTTCCTGAATCCTTATGGGCCTATATAACTACATGGAGGAACAAAACGGGACATACACCCTATGAACTTGTTTATGGGAAACAAGTCCTATTCCCTATAGAGTTCCAAATCAGAACTTTCAAGATGGAAGTCCAGTTGGGGATGGAATTATCCGAGGCTCAAAAGCGTAGACTGGAGAAATTAAATGAACTTGATGAAATTAGGCAAGAAGCAGTTCAAAGGACTGGTATAGTCCAACAATAGAGGACTAAATGGCATGATAAATACATCAAGGACAAGAGGTTTCAAGAAGAAGATTGGGCACTATTATTTGATTCAAAGTTTAAGGATTTTCAAGAGAAGTTTCAAACTCATTGGCTTGGGCCATATGAGATTGAAAAAGTCTTTAGTAATGGAGTAATGAGGATCATAACAATAGATGAAAGTCAAACTCCTCTTCTTGTGAATGGTCATAAATTGAAAATATATCAAAAATCAATTTCGAAGGAGGAGTTCATCAAGATCTTCCAGAACAATTCTGAAATCAAGTTAGTGAAGAAGAATCCTTCTTCTCCACCAACTTAGTCTTTATTTTTCCTATCTAAAAAAGAAATTGTATAAGGTTGAAAACCAATCATTGATTGGCATGCTTAAACAGAAGATACAGGGTGAAAATCAGAAGTTTCTGACACCCTATATTTTCCATTTCCTTTGTGTAATAAGTGGTGAAAAAAAGCCACAATCACTTTGCATTCTGTAAAATTCATTATCTCATCCCACTTCACTCTATTTTAGTTTTACAGTTTCAGTTCATTCCATTGCCATAATTCACCAATAAATGTTTCCTTTTCTAGTATTTCTTTCATCTCCATTTTCAATTATCATCTTGTCTTATTTTCACTTACACGGACATTTCCATTTCATTCATTCATAAGCCATATTTCACTCTCTGTTTCACATTCTGCAACTGATTCCATTCCACAGTTGATCCTGTTCTGCAGCTAATCTGATTCTCCAGCAACAATTTGTTTATCAGTCCAAGAAGTTCATAATAAAATCATGTATGTAGGTAATTGAAGAGAAATAAACTTTGAAGACCAATCATGCCTAAAGTACCTGTGGAGAAAACATCAAAATATTAGCAAGCGGAAGGTAAAGGTTCCAAAGGTAAATACAAAAATTTATTTCAAAAAGCAGTTTAAAAACATAAGCTTGTATAACATGTATGATCACATGTCTCCTTAATTAATCATCATGTGATTTGACTACCACGACGTCTCTGCCATATCTTCCGCCTTCAATGAGAAACAGTCTAATGATTCCTTCATAACTGATCTCTGTTTCAAACTCCATAACTTGTACTTAACCAGTCCTTCATAGCTACACCTCTTAACGATCAGATTAACGACATGATATACTTATCTATGACTCTTCAAACCCTGACTGTTTATTTATTACATGCCAACTCTCAAGATTTTCTCTCATATTTATGCAGCCATTTCATGTATACAGTCATTTTATTTCCATATCCACAGTGGCTCTATTTTCGTATACCTAATCACTTCATTTACATATACACAATCATTCCATATACACAGTCTTCCTATTTTTGTATACACAGTCTCCCTATTTTTGCATACACAACGTTCTTATTTCCATATACGCAGTCATTCCATTTCTTAGACAGTGAGAGCAATTTTAAAGGGTAACCGAGAACAGAGGATATGGGGCTTATTGTTAGAAGTGAGCCCGTAGGGCTTAAATACATGGAGGGGAATCCACAGCTAAAAGGAATGTTACAGAAGGCAGTTTGGCTATGTTTTATTGAAAAATTTGACGCCTACAACAAGGAAATCACTAAATCCTTTGCAAGATCATTTGATGGCATGGAAGTGGAAATATGAGATATCAAATTTGCAGTTACCTAATCCTTCATAGCAGAAGCAACAGAACTCCCAAGGCTAAGAGAAAGTTGGTTTAAAAACAAAGAGTTTCATGATGAATATTGGAAGGTGATTCTTAAAAACCTAGGTATGGATGTTACAGTGTTTAGAAAAGGGATTCCAATTTCAACACTCAAAAACAAATGGAGTAGCATGTTGTTAATACTGCAAAAATTCATTACATGTGAAGGAAGGTTTGCGTCTATGTATGTTTATCATATACGTTTGTTAATAAATTTTCTAGAGAATGGAACCCTCAATCTTCCCTTTTTCCTTCTGAACAGTCTGAGAAGAATGACAACCAATGTCCAAAATAAAGTTGAATCAATAGAAACAAATTTATATCATCATGGATTAGTGAAGATTTTAGTTGAATTTCAATTGAGAAGTGTAGGGGATACATGGGAAAACTTCTTGGTAAGGAATTTCTTCCAAGATGCTCCAGATTTATCTAAGGGAAGTCCTATTAAAAGAAGTAGAAGAAGAAATATCAGCATTAAAATCTCCTCAGAAAAAGATGATGCAGAGATAGCTCTTAAACCAGAGGTTAGGGAGCAAACCAAACAAAAGATAAAAATGAAAGAAAGGGTTGAAGAAATAAATAAGGACATTCCTGAACCTTCATCACCTCAAGAGGATGAACAACTACTCTCTAAAATACTAACCAAGATCAAGGAGCAAATCAAGAAAAATAAAGAAAGAGGAAAGAGGGAAAATGACACAAAAGAAGAAACCATAAGCTTCCAAAACTTGAGGAGGAGCTCTAGACTCCGAGGTAAGTTAAAGAGGGTGAAATCAAAAGAGGCCCAGTTTATAAACTTAGAGGAAGAAACCCCAGTTCAATCCCCTGATAGTATTCCATTTGAACAAAGTCCACAGAACTCTCCTCCACAGAATTTTGAAGGCAGCCCAAGTAGAGCCTCTCCTGGCATAGATCCAATACAACAACAAATCTATGACTACATAGAGTCATTAGAGAAGAAGAATACCTTAACAAATCTAGGAACTTCAGCTAATCCAGAGCAGCCCGTCACCTCACAAGAAACTCTAATTAGCTCTCTCAAACAAGAAATTTTTGAGCTAGAAATTCTGAACAGGCAAATCCAAAAAGAAAATGAAACCTTGAGGGAACAGAACAAGCTGGATAGAGATATTCATGACAACACAATTCTACACTTGGGATTATGGTACAAGAAGAACAGGAAGCTGAAAAGGAAAAATAAGAAGCTGAACAGAACACTCATTAACCTCAAATACAGATTTCTTATGAGGAAGCCAAGGATGGAAATCAGTGCAAAGAAAAGCAAGAAGAGGAAGTTGGATGTGTTGGCAGAAGTGTCAGAACAAATGCACTAGGAGGAAGAAGTTCACAATTTTGATTGCATGGGGACATGCAATGGTTTTGCAGTGGGGGTATGTTGAGCCTCAAAACTACTCTTTCCCTAGCAACTCTTCTCATCCCTTTTTCTTTGTTTTTCCATGAAGAAATGCATTCCTATCATCAATGACCAGTATATATTGCCTTAAGGAGGACATTTAGTGATTTACATGTTATGCTTTTATGTTTTTCTATTTGAATAAATTTTTGTCTTTTAGCTATGGAACGTAGCCTATTCTACAGCTAATCGGTTGTTCTGTAGCTACTTCCATGCTTCAATAGGTTCCAGGTGTCAAGAGGAGAAACTAACTACATGGGTAGCTTGGAAATCATCGTGACATGGATTGTGTCCTATTCACCTAGTCCAAGTCGATAAGGAAGATGGTACAAGACTCCGGTCAATGGAGAAGTCAAACGTAGAGACCAAAGGCAACAGGACTCTATTTCGTGGATAATCAACATGTTTCACAATGATGGGAAGCGTTATCCGAAACAACTTCCTAAACCCACGGACTCCAACAGCCATCTGTGCAACCGAATCCAACAGCCATCATCTTGGATTTATGTCTCCAGCAGCCAAGGAAGAAAATTTTGTGTGCCTATCTTCTACGTATTTTTGGATGTAGCTTATTTTTCTCCACAAACAGTTGCATAATTTTCTTATAAATACTTGTGTAAAGAACTCAGAAGGAATTTTAATTCCCTCATGTATTAAGCTCAGACTACTGCTCTGTAATTTTGAAAAACTCATTTCCTGTGTTTTTCTTAATATGAAGACCGCAAGTTTTATGGATATGTGAAGGAGTTTCTTGGAGTTTGATTAAGTACGCATAACCTGATCAGTTGTAGAGGGCCCCTACGTTGACTAAGGTTTTATTTCATTTTGTTTTATCTTTTCTAGTTAACTGTAAATTCATCATTTCTTCCATAGTGTTCATAACCATTTTTCATACTAACCTTGTTTATAATGCAACCCTTATCATTTTCTTACTAATGCAGAATAGATTATTTTTGTTTAAATTCCTTCTAGTTTTTATTAGCAGTTAGAAGTTGAAATTCAGTAGTGTAACGTATTTTGTTTCATTTACTGTTTTGCTAGCCTTTAGTTTTCAATTAGATTGATCAGTACCATTACAGTTCTTTCCATTTTATTACTAGTTTAATTGACTCATGGTGTAGATGAATGTTTCTGAAAAGCCCTTCTAGTTGATAACTCATCTTAAACTAAGTGGTTGAATACTTCATTCATGCAATGGGTCTTTTTTTCATTTTTACATTTATTTTCTCTTAGAATAATGAAGTACATAATTCCTCAAAATGTCATCACAAGGAGATTTTTCTCCCAAAATTGAGAGGCAGATTAACTAAGTACTTCATTCAGTTTTGTTTCCATAATAGATTAGACATTAGTTGCAATTTCACTTTCAGTTTTAGTATTTCATTTGGTTTTGTAGATTAGACATTAGTTGCAATTTCACTTTCAGTTTTTGGTATTTCATTCCGTCTTGTTTCCATAATAGATTAGACATTAGTTGCAAATTCACTTTCAGTTTTAGTATTTCATTTAGTTTTGATTCTGTAAATAGTAGTTGTAATTTTAGTTTTTAGTTTTTAGTTCATCATTTGGAAATAATGATAAGAGCAGAAATAGAAACTCTGTTTTCATTTCTTGATTAAACTTTGCTTCCAAATCTTACTTAAGCTCTTTTAATTCCCATCTCTTTAGGTTCTTAGCAATCTTTACAAAAGTTAGATTTAAGATTTTGTTAGTTTCCTTGTAAATCATTAGGGATTAAAAAACCAAAAACCCCCAAAACAACATGAAACATAATAACAATGAAGTATGAAGGGTCATCTAGCATAAACAATGCACTACACTTCATCATTTTATGGTACCTGGATTGATAATTTATGTAGAGAAATTTAGGACACTAAATTGACCAAACAATACCCTTATCATGCATGTGCCTACACGTCAGCATGCCACATGGGATGGTTCATGCCATGCTTATGTAATGATGACATCATCCAAATTATCACCCAATAAGACCTTGCCACATGTTGAGGGATTTTTTTTTTTATAAAAGCTTAATGTGCCCATTTTTTTGTCATTATATACAGTTCACCCTCCATCTTATCCACACACATGAAACTCATGTACTTAATTCCGCATTTTCTAAACTCAAACACATGAATTCAAACCATTTTTCATCCTATTTTAATGAATTCTGCCATCTAAGCTCATGTTCTCACCGAATTTACAACATTCGAACTCTAATGAAACCCTAAGCCTTCAAAAACAATAAACATTCACTATGTGGATAAAATCCCTAATTTTAGAAAACAAAGCCCCTAATTTGGTCAAATTATCCCTATAAGTGTGTTCATAAGCTGAATTAACCTTTGAATTTTCTAAATTCACACCCATTTTTTCCAAAAACCATCAAATCAATTATTATCTTGCACATGCTAGTTCACTATAAGATTCAAAATATTCTCCCTCCACGTAACCACCCCTCCCCACATTTACCTGCTTTTACAAGCCCTTCAGGTAAATGTGAAGTTGAGTGCTACTACAACATGACCCAACCTCCAATGTTCCATTTGAGGAAGTGGGGCTACAAAATGAACACTTGCTGACACCCTACAAGGACTACAAATCACTTAGGAGTTGAATAACCACCCTAGGTGACCAATCCCAGAGCTAGAACCATTTTTCACTGACCCAACACCCCACTTGCACAAACAACAATTCAAGGGTGTGATTATAGGCCTCCGATTGCATGCATAGGCCTACTTTCATACGGTTATGGACTTATTTCCCCTATTATAAGCCAATGGTCATGAGGTTTGAGTCAATTTTCTAGGCCAGGCTCCAGACCACTGCCCAAATCTTCCTATAACTTTCCACAATCATATTTAACATGATGGGAAAGATAAATATTCAAACTTGAATCAAAAACTTGACCTAGGTTGTCTAAAACACATTATAAATTTCGTCAAACATATAACACACATGTAAGCTACAAGTCATGAATGAATATCTAATCATAATTTAATTGTATTCATCTGAGAATCACCAACAAGGTTGTAAGCCCTCTCTAGCTACCTATAATAACACTTTTTAGTCTACATTCATTAACCATTCAATAAATTATCAAAATATGATAGGATCCATATATAGAGTACATCATATCATAAGCAAGTAACCAACTTAGAAACCATGGTGAACCAACCATAACATAACTGTCTTAATTAATACAAATTCTCATAGATCACAATAAGAAGATATCTCATATTAACATGTGAAATGGCAAACCAAGCCAGGGACTTCCACGTACCACCCGACCATAGATTAGGCTGAACCAAATCTCTCTTTCAACCAATAACCCCCACACCATATTCCAAGCATGAATGTGGGATATCATGGAATAAACCAAAATAGAACCAAAATAGGGATTCCAGAGGACAAACCACCTCAACCCTCCAACCATAGTGATTCCACCTCTATGGTCCAAAAATCACTAATATCAACTAGAGAATTGGATTCCACCTCTACAGAATTTGTTCCAATCGTGGCTCCAAGGTCTAGTAAATCAACCGACCAAGGGCTCTAGGGCATTTGTCCCAAGCTACAACTCCAGGTACTAGTAACTCAACCAAATATATTCTAGGAATTTCAAGAATTTTTTACAATCCACAACCATTGGGAACCCGAGAACCAATAAGAAATTAATAAGTGGAAAATTGACAACACCATATCTATCTAGGAAATGGCTAGGCAAGGCTAAAACTACTGTCAATCTAGGAAAATATTTGTGCCAATGACAACGCATAACCAAAGCATCACATGCATATACCATGCATATAGAAATCAACAAGGAAATCACGCATGAAACCTGTTACCTACAAAGCAATCCAACTTTCACTGTTGATCCAATTATTTCCTTACGCTTTCTTCTTTCCTTTTCCTTCTTCCTCCAAATCCAAGTGAATACTAGAGTTCTCCCAAAATGCTCCAAGAATTCTCCAAGTTTTCTCTAAGTGTGAAAGAGTATGAGAGAATGAGATAAAGAAAGGAGAGCTCAACTCAAAACTATAACAAATCTAGCAATTGTTTCTTTGAATATTTTTTATCATTCATGTCTCTAATTTCTTCATTTTCCTTCATTTTTCCTCTAATTTCCCTTGCATTCAAATCCATGTCTCTTCACCTTCAATTTCTCCTATTTTATTTTATTTTTATAAATAAATTCCAATTATTTCCACTTTGCCTTTGCCACTTCCTTTACTAATTTCTATAGCCATCAATTAATCATAAGTGATGCCCACTAGGATTTTTTTCCCAACATTTAGCTTGGAATCCATGTCCCATGGCCTTGGTCTTATTTTATCTACATAGAAAATCAACCAGGGGCTATTAAAAACCCTCCCCCTTTAGGGAACACCGTCCTTGGTGCTCAATGATGCTTATAACCAATAAAACATGCTACCCATGGAGCTTTATAACACAACTTGGTGCAACATTCACATCATACCAAACTTTTGAAACCATGAACACCATACTACTTATTGAAGCTTTATAACACAAATTGTTGCAGTATTTACAACACACTTCTTGTTGGAGCTTTATAACATTGTTGGACGTGGAATCCCCCCACAGCATGTTTTGGGGCTCAAAGCCCAAGTTTTGACTTAATCTTGTTGTAAAGACTACATGAATTGTAGGCATGGAGCGCGAAATGTATGATAGAGTCACAGGGTTGTCCGCCCTAGTCTTGTAATGTAATGTTGGCCTACCCATGGTATGCGTACCATGGGATTGTATAAATATAGCAAGGATCTAAGTGAAAAAGGGAAGAATAGATAGGGAAGTAGAAGCGAATAGCAAAAGTCTAAGTGTGTCTTGGATCGTAGGGTAGGAGAAGGCTCTGCAACTGAGTGTGCAAAGGCCTAGTAGTTTGTAGCTAACTGCGCAGACCCCTACAGCTAAGTGCGTAGGCTGGAGTCGAGTCTGTAACTGGGGAAGAAAATAATAAAGAGAAGTTTTATCTTAATTATGTGTATTTGTTCTTGGGTTATTATATGCTTGATATAAATTACAAACATATTGTTTATTTAATGCGCGCACCTATATGAATGATTTATATTGCCAAGTATACTTTAATGCATACAAGTAGGCTAAGTTAATCAACTAAAAATGAAATACTAGTAAAGGCTTGGGTAATAACAACATTCAGGCCCCAAGTAGGGCTGCGCAAAGGCAACATCTCAGGCTACAAGGTACAAGTAAGTGCACATATAGACGTGGGCGTAGGGACAAACAATGGACCCCTTGAACTCATCAGACATCTCCAAGGTGTGAAAACCTAGTTCTAGCACCCACCCATACTACTTCGGGTGAGACCTCAGTCCGTGCTCCACGGACTGTTGCTGAAAGAGCCATCAGTACTGGGATTTTTTTGGCTAAATCACCTTCGAACCTGGGTCAGGCCCCAACAAGCCAACAAATGGTTCGGTTGTTGGGACCAGGACTTGCATAAGAGATGTCTAATGTCATGTCACTGGAATCCGACAAAGAAAGAAATTGAAGAGTGGCTAGACAGAAAGATTCACAAGTTCGCGATGCAGGAAAATAGGAATCCGTGAGTATCGAAGGAATAATGGTTAGAGCACTACTTATATATGGAAATCCACGAAATTTTCTTTGCATCCTTCCCCTCTGAGTTGTACGAGTGGATCGCGAAGCTAGCAAACAATCAAGGAAGGTGTAAGCTCAACAAACCGATTGTGTGGACTCCATAGTTGGTGCATAGACTAGAAGCATCGGAAGATAAGATCGTGCGTGCTGTGGACCACTAGCTCGATCAAATTATAGGAGGGTTTATCACCGAGTTCACGGTAGATACGTCAATCAGCTATAGCGAGGTGGAACGATGTTTCCTCAAAGGACCGTGAGGTAAGTACGTTAAATCTTTTAACACTTGGATTAAAATTCTACTATGTGAAAAGAAGATTATGTGAATAAATTGATGTTTGTGACTACGCAAAGTGGGAGGATATATAGCAACGAAGGTAGCGCAGAAATAGAAACTAGCACCTTGATTACACCTCGTGAGAAAGTGAGGAAGAGCTCGCGAAGGTTTCACCAAGGAGTATGATCAGTCTGATAAGGCAGTAAATTCCCCGCATACCACCTCCACCTACACCACCACCCGTTTCACCATCTTCACCCCCATCGTCACCCACACCACCTCCGCCACCACCACAGTTCAATATGGCGAGCGCAATAAAGTTGTCAGTGTTCAAAGGAGTAGGTAACAAAGACCCGGACCAATTTTGGTTCGTGGTAAAGGTTGTATGGGAAGCACAAGGAGTCACGAATGACAACATAAAGAAGGTGATGTTGGTAAGCGTGTTGCAAGATTGTGCATTGACATGGTACATTAAGCATTCCAATGACAATCCAAATGCAGGAATCATGGATATCCAAGCTGCACTGAATAGGGAATTTAGCAGGCCAAAATCAGAGACACAGTCGATTATCAGGTTTAAGAAAATCGCGATGCTTCCAGGCAAGACCCCCTAGGAGCTGGATCAAAGACTGAAGGGTATGATTCATGAAGCCAACATGACCTTGACAGATGGGAAGCACCACACATGGTTTGTAGCATCACTAACACTGCATCTAAGGACCACGATGTCACAGAAGAAATTATCCACCTAGGCTGAAGCCTTGGAGATTGCAATGAAGCTACACGAGATCCCAATACAAGATCCTAGTCTAGGAGTCCAACAGATCCATGCGCAGTTGAAAAACTTTTGTTTGGAGATGCCGAGTTTGAAACCGGATAGGACAACTCACCCAGAAGTGCACGAGGAGGTATGGTTCATAAAATGAAAAGGCCAGGGAGATGACAAGGACCATTGCCTAGTCTTCGTGAACTACGTGGCAGGAGGAGTACCAATTCCATTGAGACTAGAGGCACAAGCAGGACCAAGTGCAACACCTGCATTATGGTGCACGATTTGTCAGATAGGAGGGAAGCATGCTATAGATAATTTCCACCTATTACAGAAGTATACACAGACGTCCCAACAATTGTTCCGTAATTTATGTAGGTCGGTAGGCCATGATGAGGTCACCTATAGAAGTTATGAACTAATGATGGATCGGACTCCTACCTACAGAGTTTAGACCAAAACACGATCCCTCGATCAAAATGCAGGGATGGCGCGCATTGGATTTTAGGGGCATGGACGAGGTTGAGGTGGAATGGGACCCGGAAGGGGTTGCAGACAGCTGATTTGTTACAATTGTAGAGGGCCAGGGCATTATTCCTGTGATTGTACAAATCCGATGAGAGAATCATGTTTATATTGTACCCAATTTGATCATGATATGGAGGACTACCCCACACTGATAGGGAGGTTGAACAATAAATGAATACTCCAGCCTCCCCCGACTCAGAGCCTGCGAATGATGAGTTTTGAGTCGTGCGAGGAGGACCCGAATGTAAACATTGTGCTCTGAAGCGGTATCACAAAAAGATATTACAAAGGTAAGAATCCAGAAGAGAGTGCTTGGGTTCGCAAGTCTCCAACAAAGGAACCAGAGTTCGATTTGGAGCGTGCGAAGGAGACACTCATGGAAGCTAAGAAGAGCTTCATAGAGGCCTCCACTTCAGGTAGTAAAGACAAACTAAATCCGGAGATGGACACATCAATGCTTACCACTTTTCTAGAGACATGAATGAAGTTGTTGCATGAGAGCAAGGCTGTGAAGGGACTGCAAGAACTC
Source organism: Pinus tabuliformis (assembly GCA_031772625.1). Lineage (NCBI taxonomy): Eukaryota > Viridiplantae > Streptophyta > Pinopsida > Pinales > Pinaceae > Pinus > Pinus tabuliformis. The sequence goes on from CM062818.1 coordinate 937,914,999, forward strand.
ATCACTAGATGTGCTGGATCAGGGGAACTGCATGTAGTTCGGAAACTTGGGAAGCAAACAACGCGAACAGGAAGGGAGATGTGTTTGATTGTGCAAATCAAGGAATATGAAATGGATCAAGTAATTTTGGATCTAGGGTCAGATGCAAATGTCTTGTCAAAGCGGACATGGGAGCGCATGGGCAGGCCTACATTGCAATGGTATCCTATTCAATTGCAAATGGAAAACCAGCAAAACATCCTACCGATGGGAAGATTGCATGGAATAATGGTAGATATCGAAGTTGCAAGCGCACTTGTAGATTTCAAAGTGATAGAGATTGTTGATGACAACAATCCCTATCCCGTGCTACTAGGGATAGATTGGGCCACTAACATGAATGGAGTGATAAATCTAAAGAAGCACAAGATGATTTTTGAGAAAAAGTCACTACGTGTAGTGGTACCTTTAGACCCTACGGAAGGATTGCACTACATAGAGCCAGTACGCGACGATGAGATTGATGATGATCTAGACTATATCTACAAGATAACTGCTCAGGAGCAAGATTGGGTGAATACAATAGTGGATGGCAGGATTTCGTGGGAGCGCAAAATCTCCTACACATCAAATTCAGAGGAACAAATAGAAAGATGGCAGAACCGGTTACACGAGATAACCACGCTCAATTGAAACATGATGATAAGATCACTGCACTGCGTGACAATAGAGGTAAGAGATCTGCCTATGTATGACAGGTTGAGGTAGACGACTTCCTGAAAATGTTTGAAAGAGAAGTACCAGAATAGCAGCATTTTGATGCTCTAAAATGGGCACTGCCTGCTATGCCCTCAAGATGGTGGGGTACACATCAAAGGAGTTTTGAGGACTGGCACGAATGTAGAAGGATGATGCTCATATGGTTTGAAAAGCCTCAGATGAGGATGAAATCTGGGTATGACGAACGAAACAACCTACGTGCCCACCTCTCCAGATGGGTACAGGAATATGGTACACAACTTGCATGAATGCACACCGTCCTCGAAATAGGGAACAAGACCAAAAAGCAGGAGCAGGAAAGACAATGGCGCAAACGATGAAGTATGATAAGACTGAGTGCACCAAAGATTATCCACGTGCAAGCCTTTGAAAAAGTATGCGAAGTATTGAACACAGTCCATCATGTGAGAGGCACTGATTAGGACCTATGCGTACGAGCAGTTCTATGGGCTTATAGGACCATGTGAAAAACACTGACCATGCGAGCACTTTTGAAGCCAAAGTATGAATCAAAGGTTGTAATCCCTATGGAGCATGCAAAGCCTAGTCCATGCATGATAGCACCCGTAGATACAATGGTTCGCAAAGCCCGAAAAGAAGAGATCACACAACCACAAGAAACAGTACACACGAAAGGAAGAAATCCAACAAGGAAATCTTAGACCTCGCGAACTTGAAAAAGAAAGGGTATGGTTAAGAGAGAAAAGAACTTTGATGAACACGAAGGTCAAAAAGCTGGAAGACGAGATAAAGGAAGAGTTTCTCACCGAGAAAACTAGGATGATAAGGCAAGGTGCATACAATCATATTGACAAGTTTAAGAACTATCGTCATTAATTGGTTAGTATGTTACCTTGGCTTGGACCGCATATCGCCAAGTGTGGTGACCAGGGTAGTGCATTACAAGTGGTGAAGTGCGCGATGCCGAATGCAACAATGGAAGGTGGGGATTCTCTGTGAATCATGGTGGAGGATGGGATGGAGCCCTTCATGGGTGGTGTGACCACCTGACTAGCCACAAAAAGGACAGTCTTAGTGCTCCACGCAGTTGGAAGGGAGCACGGGACTATAAACTATTCTACCCGGGAGTTGTGCGATATTGGGAATGTACATAGGAGCACAAAGTCACAAGGTTCACGACCATGCACGAAGGGCTGCATTGTAGCATGGGTTGGCTGGGAAGTGACCATTGAAGTCACTGTTCATGATGGGATTCTCAACTTGAGGCCAAATGGAGCGGGCGGAGGGCATTTAAGACGTGATTTATGGACAAGATTTGGGAAAATTTGCTACCAAGGAAACATTAATGGACCAGAATTGGTGGAACGGTCGAATTCAAATTCAAAAGGTGCTATAAAACACAAGGGGCTACCCAGCAAACAACACTTGGTCATTTGATAATTGAGCGATTGAGCAGAGCACTGAGCATTGAGAGCCAAGCGATAATTGAGTCCCTGAGTTCGCGAGTAATAGAATACAGCCTAGATACAATGATAGCAACTAAGGATGCTTTGGGAATTGAAGAAGTAACCACCGGCAAGGTCGCATAGACCCCAATGGTGGAGGATGTTCCAGAAGGTTCCAGGGTTGTGGAAGAGATCCCAAAATCACCGCGTATGCCAAGACCCAAGAAGGATAAACAGGCAATGGCCCCACTACACGTGTCCCTGAGGAAACCACTGCATAGCAAACTATCAATGGCAGAAAAAGGGAAATTTGTCACGATAGAAATAGATGAGGAGGAAGAATATTTCCAAACCCTTATCATTGTAGAGGAAGAAGATGAAGGCATGGAGGAGGAGATTCAACTTGCGCGCTTTGCGACAAAGCTGCCCACATATTTCCCCCCCACAAAAGGGGAAGGCCAAAGTGCCTAAGGACCTGGACGAAACCAAGAGTTCCCTCCATACCCTGCTCCTCCAAGACAGCATTGTGTTTGAAGGCACACTCCTAGGTCGCATGCCAACCATGGAGTTTGAAGATTGGTACCTCGTTGACTACGAGAAGTTCCCTCAGCTGGAGACTGAGAATCTCATGAAGCAGAATAGCGCAGGGGTGGTGACAACGTTAGAGCCATGGAAGTGGTTGCATGGAGTGGAAAAGGCTAGGATACTGAACCTGCTATGGGTGCCGCATTTCCACCCTGCCCCAATAGCCATTTTCATCATTAGCCAGTTGCTTTGCCTAGTGCATGATGGGCATATATGGCTGGAAGAGCCTATTCCCATCACGGCAGACCTAATCCATTGCATTTCCTGGCTACCGTACAAAGGAGAGGACCCCGCGACCATATTAGAAGGGAAGGGTAGTGATTTGGCCCTCGCAGAGGCCATGAAGACAAAATACAATCTGGAGAAGAAGAAGAGGAGCTATTCTATCTCTAGCATCAAGGACAAAAGGATATGCATAGCTACCCAAATCCTTGCTTGCAAAGTCATGCGAAAGTGCCGCACAGATGAGGTACCTGCACCAGTGATCGCACTAGCCGAGCAGTGTGCAGAGGGGGTCCAGTTTAACTAGGCTAAATTCCTTTGTACAAAATTCTTGAAGAAATGTTGAGAAGCCCAAGAGCAGGGTAAACCTTCCACTATGCATGGTTGTTCCTATCCATAGTGCTCGTGGCGGGGGAATTGCCAAAGGACAGTCGATTCCCACCAATTGACAGAGATTTACTAGAGGCCATGAAGTACGCTTCACTCTGGGCCGCGAAGGATGCAAAAAGAATAAGCGTCAGCAAAATCTTTTGGGTGCTCATGGAGATGAACATCCAGATGCGGATCAATCGGAGGCCACGCCTGTCACCCACAATGTACAATAGTCTACAAAGTTTTACAAAATTCAAATCCGACATGCATAATATATACATCAGGGCACGCAAGGACACACAAATGTAGTGGAGGAAGCTACCTTTTATAGCCACTGACAATGCCATTTTCATTGTCTTGGAGGCATGGCCTTCGGAGTGGTGTGCCCTAAATATTGTAGAACTCGAGAGGGCAGTAGCATAGAAGAAGAAGGATGATGCCAAGCTATGCATCACATAGTTGTCCAAGAAAATCTAGAAGGAAACAACAGCAGCTGAGGCGTAGGTAGCACGGGAAGCAGTGCAGAAAATCGTCGAGCAGAAAAACGTCGCAGAAGAAGCAGTAACAACACAGGAGGTAGAGGAAGTGACCAAGAAGGTGGACGAGGGCCAAGCAATGCCCTCGCAGGAGTAAGAGGAAGAGGAAGTAGAAACAAGAGAAGTGAGAACAAACACAGTTAAAGTGCACACACACGGCAGAAAGAGCGGGACCGAGGAAAAAGGTCAAGGCCTCGAAATTTTCCATTGAGCCGATCACCTTAACCGAAGGTGATCTCCATGACATCAGTGAGATGGTTTGCGATGTCACAAATGAGTCTCTTCAGGATTTTATGCAAGAGCACTAGAGTGTACTGGGGGCCGTCAAGGCTCAGTTACAGGAGTTACAGGTGCATCCCCGTCAGGTGGGTACCCTTTCCACCCACCTCTCTTCAGGATCCTCGGCAGCAAAGCAGATGCTGCACGCACAGATGGAAAAAACAATAGTGTTGCCGGAAGGGGCCCTAGTAGTAGCGAATGAGGCCAACAGATTTTTGATTAACATGATCAAAGGCCTTGGCCTTAATTTGGCTGCCCTTATGCATGAGACACCATATCTACTACAGGATGGGATAGCAACAGAACTGCACGCCAGGGAGAGTCGCATGATCCAAGTTCTCAGTGAAAAAAAGATAAACATGGAACAACTCAGTTTGCAGTGTGACGAATTGGTGTTGCAGAATCAATAGTTCGTGCAAGTGGTAGAGACACTTGCCGATGCGTCCCGAAGCTGGCTCTCACAGCAAATCTACTAGTAGATGTGCGGATCCACAAGTTAGCAACCGGAGTCCGCAAGCTAGGGAAGAAATGACCAAGGTCTAGCTGGATCTGAATCTTCAGATTGCTGAGTTGCGGTTAAAGGAGCAAACCTCCACTCCCCCGGAAGTCAGAGAACAATGCACTAGCGCTATCGCAGTGGGATTGGAGGAAATGGGAAGTGTAGTATGAGACTGCACCATCATGCTGGAAGACGCACTTGAGGTTCTCATGACTCTGCAGGAGGACCCCAACATCGAGCGCTTGGAAATAGAAGCATGAGAAATCTAGAAGCAATATGACAGTGTCTGAGGAACTGCGCAGACAGTGGTCGTCACCTAGTGGCTTGCCAGGATGCAGCAGGCTAAGGCACTAAAGGAGCAGGTGGACGTGGTGTGACATAAGGAGGCGGTTCTAAAAGCACATGTTCAACCTTGGATTGATGTGGCCTTCACTATCACGACAAATATCGAGGGGAATCTATCACACATACAGGGGATGCACGCATAGATGTAGAGAAGCACGCCGGATACAGAGGTCTCAGAACAGCGAATGCAATAGATTCAGTAAGCAGCAACTCAGTGCACTGCAGATCTCGATATAGTTAGAGAACAGTTGCAGGGTCTCCACGCCAAGATCACCGCACTGACCGAGTGACTCGAGGACGAGTCATGATGTTTGTGTTGGGGGCCTGTTGGGCATGGAATCCCCCCACAGCATGTTTTGGGGCTCAAAGCCCAAGTTTTGACTTAATCTTGTTGTAAAGACTCTGTGAATTGTGGGTGCAGAGCACAAAATGTATGATAGATTCATAGGGTTTTCTGCCCTAGTCTTGTAATGTAGTTTCGACCTACCCACAGTCCGCTAACCATGGGATTGTATATATAGAGTGAGGCTTTAAGTGAAAAAGGGAATAATAAATAGGGAAGTAGAAGTGAAGAGAAAAAGTATACGTGTGTCTTGGGTCGTAGGGTAGGAGAAGGCTCTGTAGCTGAGTGTTCAGAGGCCTAGTAGTTTGTAGCTAAGTGCGCAGAACCCTACAGCTGAGTGCATAGGGTGGAGTTGAGTCTGTAACCAGGGAAGGAAATAATAAAGATAATTTTTATCTTAATTTTGTGTATCTGTCCTTGGGTTATTATATGCTTGATATAAATTACAAAACTACTATTTATTTACTGCGTGCACTTGTATGAATGATTTATATTGGTAAGTATACTTTAATGCATACAAGTAGGATAAATTAATCAACTAATAGGGAAATAATAGTAAAGGCTTGGGTAATAATAGCATTCTGGCCCTGAGTAGGGTTGCACGAAGGCAACATCTCAGGCTGTGAGGTATGGGTAATTTCACATAGCGACGTGCGCACAGGGACGAACCACGGACCCCTTGAACTCATCAGACATCTCTAGGGTGTAGAAACCTGGTTCTAGCACCCTCCCATACTACTTCGGGTGAGACCTCAGTTTGCACTCCATGGACTGTTGCTGAAAGGGCCAGTAGTACCGGGATTTTTTTGGCTAAATCACCTCTGAACTTGGGTCAGGCCCCAGCAAGCCAACAAACACAACTCATTGCAATATATACAATACACATATGCATAAAAATAAATAAAAATAGATACATCAAACACATCTTCTCAATGAACAAATAAATATGGATATAAAACCCTCATTGGATCAATCATATCCCATATAGATTTATTGGGCCCAAAGTGCTTCCACTACACTTTAACTTTATCTATTGATTACTTCCAAAGCATGAGCTATTTCCGCTAAAAAATGCACTAAGGTTCTAGCTAGAATTCTCCCTCTGGTTTCACCTGTAATACAAACTAGTCAATCACTTGATCAACATACTGAACATACTTCTTAAGCAATAAAACATGGAAAACATCATGTAATTCCACTGTTGGCAGTAGTGCAAGTCTATAGGCCCTAGTCCAATTCTCTCAAGGATCTCAAAAGGCCCACAACAACGATGTACTAGCTTGGGACATGATAAAATCCTCAAGGAGTGTCTCTTGGGCTTGATTCACAAGTACACATGCTCCCCAACTTGGAACTCCTTGAATGCCTTGTGATGATCTACATAATTTTTTTCTTTTCTTGTACTACCTTCAAATTCCTTTTGATAACATGCATTTCCTTTTCAATTTTAGCCAACATATCTAGCCCAATCAACACCCTATTCACTGGATCACTCCAACTGATAAGAATATTACAACTCCTCCCATAAAGAACCTTAAATGGACTCATATTTAAGGACTCCAGATATCCATTACTATAAGAAAACTCTACTAGTGGAAGATACTCCTCCCACTTACTCTATTTATGCATGACATACATACTTAACATATCCTTAGGAATCCTATTAACCCAGTATGGTTGCCCATCTATCTATAGATGATAAGCTATACTAAAATCCAACTCTGTCCCCAAGATTGCAAACAAATCCTTCCAAAACCTGGAAGTGAACTTGACATCTTTGTCTAATATAATATTCTTGGTAACACCACGCAATCTCACAATCTCCTCGATGAAGATCTAAGCTACCTCACTAGCTGAATTTATAGATTTCATTATAATGAAGTAAGCTAACTCACTTAACCTTTCACCACAACCATGATTAAATCATGCTATCTCGACGTCTTCAGAAAAATTGTAATGAAGTCCACGGAAATGGCCTCCCATTTCCATTCTGGAATCAGAATCAACTGTAACAAAATAACTAGATGCTTACACTCTACTTTTAACTGCTGAAAGTAAAAACATCTAGCAACAAACTTAACCACCTCTTTCTTCAAATTTAGCCAATGGTTGAACTTATTAACTGTTTTCAAAGGCTTTTGATATCCCGAGTGACCTGAATACAACTTAACATGAAACTCCCTCAATATAATAATCATGAGATCACTATTGTCCATCACATAAATATTGTTTCTAAAACTGACCAAGCCATATGTTGTGAGTTGATACTCCTCATCTCTATCACCTTCTCCCTATTGTTGTTACCTATGCCTCAAAACCTGGTACCTATATTCATGTTTCCCTTCCTGTAAGACTTGCTCCTGCAAATCAGTCCCATAAGAGCTAACAGTTGAAACATGATTCACCAGCACCCTTCTACTAAGATCATCTGAAACCCTATCCTCCTTTCCCTTGATATACCTAATCGCGAAGTGAAACTCACTAAGGATAGCCAACCATATGGCTTTCCTCATATTCATATTGGGTTGGTCAAACAAGTTCCTTAGCCCACTATGATCACTTATCAAGACAAACCTCCTACCAAGAAGATAAATTCTCCACATCATTAAAGCATGAATGGTAGATTCCAACTCAACATCATGAGTAAAATAGTTCTTCTTGTGCTCATTCAACTACCTTCACTCATAACATAGACTGGTCCCTCCCACATTAGGACTCCATCAAGTCCTCCCTTGCAAGCATTTTTACATACCACAAACTCCTTATCAAGATTTCTAATCTTCAAGATTGGAGAATTTGTAAGCAAATGCTTCAAATTCTCGAATATAGTTGCACACTCCCTAGTCCATTCAAAATTTTTCCCTTTTCATTGCAAAGATGTAATATTATAGGAAATCTATGAGAATTTCCTAATGAACCTATTGTAGTAACTTGCTAGTCCCATGAATGATTTGACCTCATCCACGTTCCTAGGAGTTGGCCACTCCAAGATAATTCTAATATTCTCTGGGTCCACTACTATACCTTTCTTGGAAATAACATTTCCCAAGTAATGAAATTTAGTCTGAAAGAAACTGCACTACCTAAGCTTGGAATACAATTGATGCTCTCTCAACAATCTTAACGCGGGTTCTCTTCATGCTCTTCTTCATTCTTAGAATATATCATTATGTCACCAATGAACACTATCACAAACTTGTCTAGATAAGGACGCAACACATTGTTCATCAAACACATGAAGTTAGACGGAGCACTAGTAAGGCCAAAAGTAACCATCACGAACTCATAATTCCCATAACTGGTATGAGATGTGGTCTTGTAAATATATTCTTCTTTGATGTGCACTTAATGATATCCTGATTTGAGATCAATATTTAAAAACATTGTTGCTCCCTTCAATTGATCAAACAAGTCATCAATTTGTGGCAAAGCATATCTATTCTTGATAAAAACCTTGTTCAGTTGCCTGTAATCAATGCATAATCTGAGAGTATCATCCTTATTCTTCACAAACAATGTTGGTGCACCCTGTTATCACTCAGAAGTTTTCCCTGGGAGTTATCAAAATAAGGAATAATTCGAGGTAACCACAAACCAATCTTCAGACTTAGGTTCTAGCCAAGCTAAGTCTAGAGAGGACTCTCTCTTTATAATTAAACTTTGTTTGGGTGAGGATTTCAAGCTAGTTCTTAGCGTTCATAAGGTTTTGATTTGGGTTGAGTGGTGGAATTTTAAGAACAGATGGATAGAGATAGTTTCTTCAAACCATTGGGCAATGGAGTCAATAAAAGGATAGCATAACTGGATCAGATCATTAAAGGGAATGTTCATAGGGCAGGCTAGCAAAGCAAAAGGAAAATCTTCAAGGGCTGATGGATGGAATGATTCTAACCAGGGTGAAAGGGCACTGAAGAATCCTTGGACTGGGATCAGAATGAGGAACAGAGGGTGATCATCAACAAAGGGCAATTAAGAAGCCTTTGCTACATAGACCAAAAGGAAAACTACAGAAGCTAAGGAGCAGCTAAGAATTCCCTAACTAAGATAGTTTAGCAGTTAGTTTATCATAAAACATTAAGAATGTAAACAATCAAGACAGAGTGCATTTAAGCTAGTTCTGAAATATCATTCCTATTTTAACATTAAAATTTCATAGAACACATATGATTATTAAGAAACATAAGGAAAGACAATAATATACATGAGAGAATACTAATTTGATTTTCACTTTACACAAGAATCTTGAAAAATATCTGAGCTTTATTCCGTGATCCAGCAAGCCAATCTAGTTTTTTGATACAATAAGACTTTGATTTGAGAGAAAAGTCTACATAAATGTCTTTGAATCCACCCTAAATACTTTGAAATATGAAGTATTTATACAAAAAATATTTACAAAATATCTCATAAAAACATGAGATTTAATCTAGGGAATCAAAATATCTTCAAGCTTGAAGGTAGGGATAGATGGAAAACTGCATCATGCTATCCCTCTTATTGTGGTAGTGCTGACTGTTGCAGTTGGATTTGAGCCCTTTAAGCTGGCTGATATTTGTATGTTGGAATCATCTTTATCTTTAATCTTTCACTGATACTCTTTAACCTGCTACTCTTTGACCCTGTTGATCTATCTTTTACCTGATTCATCTGGCTGCCTTCAGATTTACTATGGTAACTTATAGTAAATCTGTCATTTTTTCCCACCATTCATCCTCAGGTAACTTTTCTTTTATCATTCTTCTGTATATTTCATCTACTTCTGTGTACTTAGCAAAATTGGGCTTGGTGACAAACAAATGTTTCACCTCATGCTCTAAAAAGAACAAGTTTTCAAAAGTGTCATATAGTACTTTCCCTGTAGGCAAGGCCTTGAGACCTGAAGTATTGGCTTTCTCCTTGGCCAACTTCCTTAGTCTCTTAGTGTAGTCCAATTGGGTCAGATGAACATAGGACTAGGAAGGCCTTTGTCCCTCAAAATTTGAAATTTGGCCATGAATCTGTCAATGGCCACCTGCATGTTATGGTATTTTTCTTCAAAGTTAACCATAAGGTTTCTTTTGGAAAGAACCTTTTTGACTTCCAGGATGGCTTCAGTCCTATCCTCTATACCAAGCTCATTTAGCTCATGTCTATTCTTGTTTTTCAGGAAGTGGATGAGTCGATTGGCATCCTCCGGCATTTCACCCAATTCTTCATTTACTTTTTGGATAGCTCCAATAGCTACCTTTACCAGTTCTGTTTGCTCAAATATAACTTGAATTGATGGCCAAATATCATTGACAGAGTCAATGATATTAGCCTAGAGAATTTCTTTGGTCTGTCCTAGTGGCTTCTGTAATGTCAAATCTTTCTCTAGGACCTTAATTTTCTCACCCATCCTTAGGGCTTTCTGTGTTTCTTCTTTCTGCTAAATTTGGGCAAGCTTACAGTCAGTTTCTAAGCTTGCCACCTTCTCCTTTAGCCTTTTGAGCTCTGTTAGCTGGATGGACATTTCCTCCATGGCTTTTACTAACTCTTCTATTTTCTCTGTAGGTGTACCTGCTGCTGTAGACTCAATTTTGAATGGCAGTGTTGTGGCAGGTGGAGCTGTTGGTGCTAATGATGCTGCCAATGTTGAAGGGACTGCAGTAGAAACAGTGGGAATGGACCAAGTCCATAAGCTCTTCTTTTCCTTTTTGTGTTTCCAAGACTTCTGCTATTTGGGGGTGATGTAATGGTGGAATCTTGAGTTGCTTCTTCAAAGCAACTATGTCATTATTCTTCTTCTTTATCAACTTTTTAGTGGCCTTTACATATTTGGGATCGTGTCCCAACTCAATGATTAAGTCCTCTAAGGACTTGATTCTGGTGTCTTTGGCCTATGAAGAGGCCTTCTCCAATTGGAACTGAGCTGATATGTTATTCAGGGAATTTTGCAATTGGTGGGTTGCGATGGCTTTCCCTATCAAGGTGGAGTAAATCATCTCCCCTGTCTGCTTATGCAGCTCAATCTGGTCAATAAGATGAATGTCCTTTGCCAGTACTTCGAAGTTTATCTTTTTGAATTTTGTTGTTGTCCTTGGTTACCGAGTAGTGGGCTTCATAAATTTCATCTGCATTTTTCCTTCTTTCATATCATAGGCTGACATAAGCCTTGTCTGATTGGTGGGTGCCATCTTTAAGTACTGTGCATAGGTTTGGGCTTTTAGCCTCTCATTTCTAGATTTTATATCCTTGTACCTTTCTCTGATGTCTTGGTCTCTGTCAGCTGGCATCCTGAATGAGGAGAATTCAACACTTTGTTGCCCCTCCAACATCTGAGTATGTGATGTGGAGGGTTCTAATGTGCCCCCAGAGGGAGTGGCATGTCTGCTTCCTTCTCTTTCTATGCTGGTGGCCCCAACTATTTCTTCTGTGAATTCCTGTTCAGAGATAGGATTTATCCTTTTCCTTTTAACCAGGCTGGTCTCTGCATATGCCTGTGAGGTTGCTTTGCCTGAAGTTGTGGCTTCTTCCCTGTTTCTTTTGAGATTTTTCTCCTCATTTAGAGGAGTTTGGAAGGCTCGGGGAGTACTCATGATGGGCTCTGGTACACCTATTTGAGTTAGCTCTTCTGATAGGTCTGGTTGTTCTGACTCTTCTTGCACCTAGGATTCTTCTTCTACATGTGATTCACTTTGTGCCTGAGATTCCCCTTATGCTTGTGATTCTTCTTGGACTTGAGATTCTTCTTAGACTTGAGATCCTCTTGGCACCTGCAGGAAAGAACCCTCATCAAGCTACTTCTCTAGATCAATTAGAGTATTTTCAACAGCAACTTCAGTGCTATCTCTGTCCACTAAAGTATTCTCCACCCATTCTAATTGATTTTCATATTTTTCTATTTCATGGATTCGGTGGTGAATGTAGGGAGCCATCTTGTTTTTCTGCCTTCTGTTGTAGATGAAGTTAAAGGGATCATATCTCCACATGAAGCTCTATTTTATTTTAAGTCTCTGAAGGATTTTCTCTGCTTCTTTTCCAGCTTCTCGGTTATTACACACAAAGGGGCATAGTTGATCTTTGATTCTGAGCTGAGCCTTCTTTCTAGCTTTAACAAAATGCACCTCATCAAAATTGATTATTTTCTTGTAGTACTCTAGAGAAAATAACCTCATTGGGAGGTTTCTGGGTAGTTTATATGTGGCCAACTCACAGCCATAGATCTTAATTTCAGTGTGATTTTGGTACAAATACCAATCTCCCACTTTCTGTTGTTTTGAAAGCTGCAGAATCCTCCTGATATCTAAACTGATTCTTGGAGGAGGACTTCCTAGTAGCATTGTCACTATAGGATGTACAAAAAAATCTATGAAGTCTATATAGGTATATGGGGAGTCATACTTATGGATCAAAGGAGTCCAAAAAATCACTAACCTAGGATGACATTTAGTATCAAGCTTTTAGACAGTAAATGGGAACTTGTCAGCTTGGTAATATAAACACAGGTGGTACAAAACTGAGGAATACTTGAATACTCTCTCATTACTCATTCTAAGAAATTGTTCATGCATCCTATCAGCTATGAATTTGGCATAATCGTACATGACAGCAGGAGGCTGTCCTAGAGTGAAGATGGAAATGAAGGCTAAGATGATTTCATCTATATACTCACTGGTGGTATAGCCTAGGATACTAGATATCATTGCAACAATGTCCTGGCCAAATTTGGAAAAAAATGGTATATACATATGGGGGAGGATCTTTCGGAATATGTTTCACTTCTACAATAAAAGTTTGGAACATTTTAGCAAGCTTTGTAGTGGTTAGCTTAGGGAATTAGACCAATAGGTCTCCAATAAAAATTGGGGTTAGGTTTTCCCCTAGTTGTAGTTGCAGCATTTCATTGATTGACTCAGCAGTGATGGTGAAAAGTATGGTTTGGTAGGGGGGCATCACTTCTCTTTAACTGGGGATGTAGTTTGCATGGCAATAATGGACAATTTCTGGAAAGATGTGGACCTCAGGGAATTGACACTTAGGTAAATTGGACTCCAAGAGACCAATTTTATCAGAGTGGTTTAGGTATTGATCTCTATATCGATAGTATAGTTTAAGAGGGGACTTATGGATAGAGGTTTCCTTGATTTGGAAATCTTTATCAGCAAGGGGAAGGTGGTCCAAGTCCAGGTGATGAGTAGAAATGGGTCTGACATCCATGGCAATTGGGGCATCCATTCTTAGTTCTCATGGATTTAAGAATGGGGGAGGTAAATTGTTAGTCTTTAGGGAAAAGGTGGTTCAATTCTAATTGGGTTTTAAGTTGTCAGAGTTTCCCTTTAATTTCAATTAAGAAAATTTAGTGACTGGTTTGGAAATTGAGAGGGTTTCCAATGGATTCTGGCTTAAATACTTGGAATTTGAAGAAAATTGGGTCTGAACTAGGTAACTGGCAATTGTGAATGGTTGAAAAAGCTTCAATCAGGCTGGAAGGTAATATGGGAGCTTTATGGTGTCTTCAGAGTGCAATTGTATGTGGTTTGACAACTTTCAACGTTCACAGATGTGTGCATGGAAGTTTACAGTTAAAAAAATGATAAAAACAATGATTTGGGCCTTTTTGGATTTATGCACGAAAAGACAATTTGGAGGGTATGGGTGAACAATAGCCATTTTTTGTGTAGTGGGGTGAACAGTGGTTGTTTTGGCGTGTAGCGGGCTGCGGTAAGTGGTTTGCTTTGCACAGCTTTTGGGTGCTTGGCAGAATTGGGGGGAGGCCACCCAATTCCACTCATCGAGCGCCACGTCGCCTCGGGGGCCTATCAAAAAACAACCATTTTCGGGTGGGTAATGTTTGGATTTCGGGCCCTTTTGAAATCAACACGAGCCATCAGATGGGAAGGGGAGACATTGTGTGGTGTTCGAGCGATGGAGTGGCGCGGAAGGTAATGGGGGGGCCCGATGGGCATTTAAGTGCGATGGTTTAGGTTTAATGCAGGATTAAGGCAGGTATTAAGGCATCGAGCGAGATTTAATTGGGTTTTTTCACTAACTTAATCAAGGATCGATTAGTTAGTGGGTCCGGGGTAGAAACTTTAGTTTATATAATTAAACTAGGGTGGGATTAATAACTATTGCAGGAGTTGATATATATACAGGAAATGGGTTTTTATTAGGGATTTAATAAATAAGTCAATAATTTAGTCAAATGAGCGGAAGGGGCACCATACCCTAAGCATACGATTTTCATGTTTTTTAATGTTTTCTGATAAAACTTAGGATATAGTGTTTTTTGTGGGCTTTTGATTATGGAAAGAGTTATGTAGGGGGAACAAATACTTTTCCTAGGTAATAGTGATTTAACCTTATCAAAGAATATTATTAGGAAAGATGAATGAACTGAGGGGGGGAATGAGAGTTTATGAGGGGATTTTAGTACTCATTGTCTATAAGTCATTGAGCCGAGGGTCCGGTCCCTCCAAAAGTCAGATAAATGCTCTGAGCCTCTTCGAATTAGGGTTTTTAAGTACTTTGATCTTTATTTTGGGAAATTAGTTAAGTAAAAGGTGAAATGAATGAGGGAAATTAATTAATTGACTTTGATATCCATCTGCATTCTTGAGTGCCCATTCACATTTGGAACTTTTATTATGAAAAATATGATACACATGCTTTTGTCTAATCAATCATCAAAATTTTGCAACCTTTATACTACTTACCCACCTACTCACCTACCATTTTTACTTCTCTTTATTATGGTTCATTTGAGCTAGCAAACCCTTATCAAACATTTTTATTTTTTTTACAATGGTAAACTAACTAAATCTAACCTTATTACATCCAAGGGCTCAGATTAAACAGTTGGGCTCCTTTTATTTACTCTACCTATCTACTTATCTTCCAATATTAAACAGTTTGGTCAGATATTTATTCTCTATCTATAGACATGAATTTGAAACATGAAATAGCCAAGTTTAAACATTTTGATTATCATGGATTATGGCAAAGATTACAAGCTACACACAATCATTTATTTTTCACAAAAAGTAAATAGTAGTGGCATTTTGACTTGCACACTTTCATGGTCTTTTCTTTTCTTGGGGTTCATATTTTTCATCTTTTTTGACCCTTTTTTTCTTTTTTTTCCTTTGATTATTCTTTTAGGACATACCCTCTTTGCATTTTTTATTTTTTTGAATATGGAAAACATTTGCAAAAGTTAAAGGTATGTACATATTATAGGTTTAATCTCAATCATTCAAAAATTATGACTCCTATTAGTATAGGAACCTAACAGTGGCTCCACTTGGGGATGGAATTTCCTGGTGAAATGTCATGAACTTTGTAGACCAATGGCCTTCTGAATTGCTGTGATGTAACTCTACAACTTTCCTTATGACAGTAAAACTTTTGAGGCTTAGGGCCTTCACTTCAAGCTTCAACTTCAAAAAATCACTATCCAATCCACTTTAGAATTTTGAAAGTAAATATGTAGAAATGATTAGTGAAATCAATAGCTAGGTTCAATGTAGCGTTTAAGCATTTGACCATTAATTGGTCCTCCTTCTGCTACTGTGCCATCCATTTCTTTGAGGAAGAAAGCATTATTACCTCTGAAAGCATAGATGATCTGTGGGCCTTTCCATAGGAAATCAAATTTACCATGTTTACCTTTATCCTCTCTTCTAGAATCCCATTTTAAAACTTTGTCCCATAGGTAGAAATCTTCTGCCTTAGTCCTCTTATCAAAATCCTTCTTTATTCTTTCCTACACAACTTGAGATCTGATGTACACTTCTTCCCTGGTCTACTGTAAATGAATTGTTTGGTTCATTCTCCTTTGGATGTCATTTGGCTCGACCTACAACTCTTGGAGAAGCTTCATCACTGGTGTTCCCAAGGAAGATGTGAAAAAAAACTCCATTCCATAAACTAATTGATAAGGACTAGTACCAATGGATTTGTTTGTGGTTAGCCTGTCTGCCCATAAGTCATTTACTAGCTGTTTGTTCCATGTCTTCTTGTTATCTTCCAACAATTTTTTGATGATATTCACTAAACTCTTGTTTGAGGACTCTGCTAGTCCATTTCCTTGAGGGTAATAAGTTGTGGAGTGACATAGGTTTATATGAAACTTATTACAAAAATCAATCATCCTCTTAGATTTGAAGGCTGATGCATTATCAATGATGATCTTGATTGGGTACCCAAATCTAGATAGGATGTTGGACTCAAGGAAGGTTATTATAACAATATCAGTGGCTTGCCTTGATGGGATGGCTTCTATCCATTTGGTAAATTAATATGTAGCAGTGAGGATCCATTTGTGTTGGGCAGAGGAAGGTGGATGGATTTCACCAATGAAGTCAAGATCCAATTGTTGAAAAGGTACTTCAGCAAAGATTGGTTTCAAGGGCAAGGGTAAAAGCTTTTTCTTTCCTTCATAAATCTGACATTTATGACATGAGGTTACAAATTTCTTTACATTAGAAAACAAAGTGGGCCAATAGAAATCGGCTCTAAGAACCTTGTCAGCAGTGGTCTTCCAATAAAGATGTCCTCCACAGTCACCTACATGAAACTCTTGTAACACCTTGTCAAATTCTTCTTTTAATAAACAGTTAAGAAGGATACCTTCATGATTCCTCCAAAACAAAGCATTGTAAATTATGCCAAATTTTAAAGACTTAATTTTTAAAATCTTCTTTTGGTCCTAGATAATTCAGGAGGAGCTTGTAGATTTTGTAAAGCATATATGATGTCAGCATACCATGGTGATTCAATAAAGGCCTAGCTGATTGGTAGAGGCACCATCTCCTCTTCATTATCCATTTCTACAATAAAATTTATATCTAAGGCCTGACAATTTGATTCATCCATGAGCTTGGCTAAACCTTGGCCTTTGATTAGCATTTTTGGTTTGATTTTTGTGTCATATTCTAATATAGTAGCAATCCATTTTCCTCTCTTTCCATCTGGACCATCTTGAGTTAGGATATCCTTGACTACTGCATTGGGGACATAGGCTATTACATGAGAATATAAAATGTAAACTCTAAAATCTTTGATAGCTTTGACCAAAGCAAAGGCTTGCTTTTCCATCATATTGTATTTTAGAGGGGCATCTCTCAAGGATTTTCTAAAAAATGCAATAGGTTGTTCATAACCCTCATCATTTTTCTACAGTAGGACTGTAGCAATTGTATGTTCTGAGGCAAAGGAAAATATAATGAAATCCCTATCAAACTTTGGACTGACCAACACTGGTGTTTTTGTTAAGGCTAGATTAGTATCTTCAAAGGATCTCTTAGCTTCAATGGTCCATTTTATGGTCAAATCTTTCTTCAACATGTTATTCAATGATCTAATTAATTCTGCTAAGTTAGAAATAAATCTCCTAAGAACGTTGATTTTTCCCAAAAAGGCTTGTAATTCTTTGATGCTCCTAGGATGTTGTATTTGTAATATGGCCTCAATTCTTCTAGGATCTATTCAGATACCATCTTTGGAAATTATATGGCCTAATAAATTTCCCTCTTATAACCCAAATAAAGATTTTTTAGGATTCAAAGAAATTCCATAGTTCTTGCATTTGATGAAAACCTGCCTTAGATGATCTAAGTGTTGATTATCTGATTTTGAGAATACAGTGACATCATCTAAGTATATGACTAGGAAGTCATGAATTTCCTTAGAAAAAGCTATGTCCATAGACCTTTGAAAGGTGGCCCCTACATTATTTAATCCAAAAGGAATCTTCACATACATGAATGTGCCCCAAGGAGTAGTGAACGTTGTTTTAGCCTGGTCATCTAGGTGAACTAAAATCCGATTATAACCAGAAAACCCATCGAATAATGAGATTCTGGTGGACCCTACTACCCTTTGTAAGATGTGATCCATTTTAGGAAGAGGGTAATTGTCTTTAAGTGAAACTTTATTAAGATTCTTGAGATCAACACAGAGTGTAACCTCACCAGTCTTTTTCCTTGTGGGAACCAAATTTGAAACCCAATCAGAGAATATAATTGGTGCTATTATCTTGGCTTCATACATCCTTCTGATCTCCTTTTCAATAGAAGGCAATAGGATGGGATTAATCCTCCTAAGCTTCTGTCTGAAAGGTTTCTGGTTTTCTTTTATGGGGATGGTGTGTTGTATTATGTTGGTGTCATAGGACTTGAGGTCCTCATCACTCCAAGCAAAGACATCTTGGAATTCCTTTAGTAATTCAAGGTATTTCACTTTTTCAATAGGAGGTAAGGACTTTGAAAGTTTTATCAATTTTGGATTTTCCTCAGTACCTATATTACACTCCTCAATATCAGATTTTAAGGGTTCCATTTTTGGTTTTCTAGGGACATCATTTGAATCAAACAAGTCTTCCAAAGGAGTTAATCCTTTGGGCAAAAAGTTTTCTTTGAGAATAATGATTTCAAAGTCTTCATTAATTATCTCATCAATTTCAACTTGTTTTAGGTTTTCTACATCTGATTTTGTAAATTTAGTGGGATGAAATCTATCTACCTCTTCATCTTCTATTTTATTAATTTCTATTTTATCTTTAAAATCAGGATCTAATGTTATGTCAGTATCTATATTACTATTTACAAATTCTTCTTCTAAAGTTAAAAAATTATTTATTTGTTGATCATTAGTGAATACTTGCCAGTTTTTTAAGTTATCTGGGATAGCAGGTCTGTGCCTAACCTCAGCAGTGTACTAATGGTTAGGTTGAAATGGTAACTTACAAGTGCTAGAAAACATTGCTAAACTATGAGCCTGCATATTATGTTTCCTTGGGATGACTGCAAGCTTAGTTTCTAGAAAAGTGTTCAATATTTCTACAACTGTTCCTCTATAAAAACTTAACCTAGGATCTTTGGTCATATATACAACATTAATTTGTTTTATAACCAACTCAGAATCTCCCATAATAGAAACTCTTATAGCTCCTAACTTTCTAACCAATTTGAGACCTAAAAGAAGTGCTTCGTACTCAGCCATGTTGTTAGTGCATTTGAAATTCAGTCTGTAAGCATGGCCCTCTGAGTGATCATTCTCTAAATTGTATATCCACACTCCAGCTCTTGCTCCTAGTTTATTCACTGACCCATCAAATTCAAGATGCCATAATATTTCATGTTCATAATTCTTATTGTCTAGGGGGGGGGGATTTTTCATTGATTAAAGTGTCTTGATCATCTTTTTTATCTGAAATCTCTTGAGTTTGGACAATTTCATTTTGTGTTGTAACTGCAATTTCTTTTGGTTCTGAAATAATGTTGTTTGAAGTAGTTTCTTGTGTTTGTTCAACATTGTAAAGAATAAAAGAATCGATGTCAAAATGCATGGAATAGATAGGAAAGTTTTGAGGCCTATCCTGGCTACTCACTACATATTTCATTAGGGTCTCTCAGTTTTTTAGGATGTTCAAAGACTAAAATTGTGGCATATGACATGTCAAGTTGCAAAGATCCTTGGAGTTTATCCCCCATGATCTAGACAATAGCATGCCATATTTAGGTGGTATATCAGCGACAACTATATCCATGAGAATGGTTTGAGCAAGGTATTGTACTAAGGAAACACACAGGTCTTTAATTAACCCTAGACACTTTACTTGACTTGAGTCAAATGAAAATAGGTCCTTGTAAGGCCTAGTAATGTCCAAGCTTAATTTTTCAATAACAAATTTAGGCATTAAATTATGTGAAGCCCCAGAATCTAACATTGCATTGTGTAAGATTTTATCATGAATGTCAAGGTTAATATAAAAGGGTGGTATCCCTCCTTCTAATGGTTTTCCATTAACACCAGGACCGAATATAAGCTCGGGCTGATCGTCAAACAAGTTGACAGAGTCTTCATTCTCAACAAAGTTTAAGGTTTTTCTTATTTGACATTTATAGGTTTCATTTTTAATCAGATCTGTTAAGGGAACTGAGATTTTCAGTTTAGCCTTCTGCTCCCAAATTGAAAGGCAAAGGGGCTTTCTCTGTTTGAGGGCTTGGAATTTTCATGGCAAGAGTTTGAGTAGATTGTTCTTCTTTTTCTGCATTTGAAGTATATTTCTGTGGATCTTCTAATATGGTGTTTGGAGATTTCTCCACTATCTCCTTGGATGGAATTGAAGTGGATGGTTGATTATCAGGGGGTTGGTCATGGGTTATATCTACACTGGTGGGACCAGGAGGGTTCTAATTTGGTTTAGGGAGGATTTGGAGAGTTTTAGTAATTGGAGCTGTTTTGATTTTATTAGGTTGATTTGGTACTGCTTTCTTGTTTTGGTCAGGAGTATCAGTGTCCTTTTTACTCCTCAAGTTGTACTGTTTGTGCACTTTGAAGATAGAAAAATCATACCCTTGCTTATAATTGAATGATTCTCTAGATTGGGTCTGCAATTGCTGAAGCATATGTAATTCTTGATCATCTTGAGTCAAGAAGAGAGTTTCCTCTTCATCTAATCCCATTAATTTTATTTGTGTGTCTTGTTCAGGGTCTTCTGAATGGGATGTTTCAACATAGATTTCTTGAAAAGGAGGCCTAATATTCTGATTAGGTCCATTTTTTCCAGTATTTTGATTTTGATTCTTTCTAAAGTTTGGATTTCTCACTGGAGGTGCTTGTTGATTATCCCATTGAGGCTTCCTTTCAATGTTCTCTATCCTATCCATGATTTTTTCCATTCCTTTGGTTCAGACATCTATTTTAAGATCAGAGGATGAGGCTTCATCTTTCACAGGTCCTCTCCTTTCATTCCTAACCCTAGATCTTTTTGTTAGCAAGTTAGCTTCTACACTAACTGCTACACTTTGCATGTCTTATAAAGTTGGAGGATTTCTCTCTCTAAGTTGGAATGCCATATCAGTATCAAACCCATAAAGAAACTTTATTAGAGCTAAGTCAGGTGGGGGTCTAAGATTGACTGGTATTGCATTGTATATATTGTTAAATCTGGTACAATAATCATGGACTATTTCATTTGGTCCTCTTCTGATGCTCTTGTATTCAGAAAGAATCTGTAGAGGGTTCTTTTCCTTTTCCCATATATTTAAAAATTGATGATAAAATACTTCTAAACTATCTATGTTATTAGTAGGAAATGCTCTAAACCATTTCCTAACATCACCAGCTAAAATCTGAGCAAAAAGTCTCATTTGAACATCTCCAATATCAATTTCATGTAATTCAAAGTAATTTGTCATTTTTTTACATGTTGTTCAGCTGTATAAGGTCCTATGCCATCAAATTGGACAATTTTTTTCTGGTAGTCTTGTGGCATGGCACCCAGTGGAGCAGGTAACACAAGAGCGGCATATCTATTTACCATAGCTCTAAGTTGGGTAGGGCTAAGAAGTGGAGTTGGGGTACCAGGAGATAATACAGTAGTTGATGGAGAACTAGGAACAATAGGTGTTTGATGGGTAACGATAGGTTGGTAGGGAAGGAAGGGTATGAATGGAGGTGAGGAACGAAATTCAGAGGTGGAGGGGAATAATGGTGAACTAAAGGAAGTTGAAACAGTTTCAGAAAGCTCAGGGATCTTAACAGTAGTAAGGGATGACTGAGGGGAATTTAAAATATACTCATCAATTGACAGGTTTTCCTTTTCTACTTCAAGATCTACAATAAACTCTGGATCTAGAACTATGTCATCAATAGGGGTGATTTTAGGGGCGAATGTTCGCCCTTTGGCGAAATTAAGGGGTTTTAAATTTTTAGTGGGCGATTATTTTGTATCATAGTACACTTTTACAAATCACCTCAAATAGCCCACCTTCTTTTAAGGGAGAGGGTAAAAAAGGTAAATTTAGCCCTTGAAATTAGGAGTTACAACCTTCATTTCGCCCATTTTCAAGAATAGGTTTTATTTAAGTGAATCCATTCGCCCATTTTCAAGAATAGGTTTTATTTAAGTGAATCCTATGGGCCAAAGGCCCAAATACCATATTTATAAAAGAGGTATGGTAAAGTAATACAAATATAAATAAATGAGAAGTATGGTAAATAAATAAATAAAAAATTATATTTACTCCATAAGTCACCTTATATACATGCAAGGGTGTAAACAAATAAAAATATAAGTAAAGTGGAGGTATGGTAAATAAATAAAACGTTTTTTTATACTTACTCAAAAGGTATGGTAAATAAATAAAACCTCTTTTTATATTTAGTCCATAACCCTCGTTCTATTTATGAAGGCTCAAGAAAGTGGTTTTATTTAAGTGAATCCTATGGGCCAAATACCATATTTGTAAAAGAGGTATGGTAAATTAATAAAAATATAAATAAACGAGAGGTATGGTAAACAAATAAAACATTTTTTTATATTTACTCCATAAGTCACCTTATATTTACGAACACTCAAAAAATGCGTTATATTTAGGTGAAACCTATGGGCAAAATACTATGGGACAAATACCATGGACTAGATTGTTATTAATACCATGCAAAAAAAACATTATTAACCCTAATATTAATATTAATAAAAATAAAAATGGCACATGGTATTGACCCATGGTATTCACCAAAATGGCACATGGTATTGACCCATGGTATTCACCTGGAATGTAGCCTATTTAAATGGGGGAATTAAAAATTAAACCAGCATAGATCCATCTTTACTCTGGATCTACTAACCCCCCGAAAGGTATCAAATATCGGTAATTTTGATTTCAAAATATATTTTAAAGAAATGCAATGATTTCATTTGTGTATTCAATAAACACAAGATTTTATAATTGATTAAAATATTCGCCATGCCTGGTGAGAGATTCGCCAAAAAAATATATATACATATCATATTATTGATAAAATCGCCTTCCATTTTTCCTATATACCATGGAGATTCGCCCATTTATTATACATGTAAATTTAGGGGGGCTTCTTAAAATTTTCCCTGGTCATCAAGTGCACTTTCAGACCTGGTTCTAAATAAGAAAAGGTCAAATGACTCATCAAAAGGGAGGTCTCCTTAAAAAAACCACTCATCAGGACCTGAATCTACTTTGATCAAAGGCATTGGACTTACTGAACTTTCTTGTTTTCTGGATCTTCTTGAAATTTGGGATTATCCACTACTGGGGGAGGGTTTGGATTAGGATTGGCCATGGTATAGTGGGTTCTCCTTGAAGCCAGATTTCAAGATTTTTCTAATTTTTTTCTTTTTGTCAAATTTTGTAGATAACTTCTAATAAACCCTTCAAGGGGCTTGAAATAAAGATTTGAAATTTTCCCAAAGGTTTATTAAGACTGGGGATTTGAGGTCCCCAGTATGGTTGCCACTATGTTATCACTCAGAAGTTTTCCCTAAAAGTTATCACAAGAAGGAATAATCAAAGGTAACCACAAACCAATCTTCAGACTCAGGTTCTACCCAACCTAAGTCCAGAGAGGGCTCTCTCTTTATAATTAAACTTTGTTTGGGTGAGGATTTCAGGCTAGTTCTTAGTGTTCATAAGGTTTTGATTTTGGTTGGGTGGTGGAATTTTAGGAATATATGGATAGAGCTAGTTTCTTCAAACCATTGGGAAATGGAGTCAATAAAAGGATAGCATAATTAGATCAGATCATTAAAGGGATTGTTCACAGGGTAGGCTAACAAAGCAAAAGGCAAATCTTCAAGGGCTAATGGATGGAATGATTCTAACGGGGTGAAAGGGCACTGAAGAATCACTGGACTGGGATCAGAATGAGGAATAGAGTGTGATTATCAACAAAGGGCAATTAAGAATCCTTTGCTAGATAGACCAAAAGGAAAACCACAGAAGCTAAGGAGTAGCTAAGAATTCCCTAACTAAGATAGTTTAGCAGAAAACATTAAGAATGTAAACAATCAAGACAGAGTGCGTTTAAGCCAGTTCTGAAATATCATTCCTAGTTTAACATTCAGATTTCATAGAACACATATCATTATTAAGAAACATAAGGAAAAACAATAATACACATAAGAGAATACTTATTTGATTTTCTCTTTACACAAGAATCCTGAAAAATATCTGAGCTTTGTTCCATGATCAAACAAGCCAATCCAGTTTTTTGATACAATAAGGCTTTGATTTGAGAGAAAAGTCTACAGAAATGTCTTTGAATCCACCCTAAATACTTTGAAATATTAAGTATTTATACAAAAATATATTTACAAAATATCTCATAACAACATGAGATTTAATCTAGGGAATCAAAATATCTTCAAGCTTGAAGGTAGGGACAGATGGAAAACTACATCATGATGTCCCTCTTATTGTGGTAGTGATGGCTATTGCAGTTGGATTTGAGCCCTTTAAGCTGGCTTATATTTGTACGCTGGAATCATATTTTTCTTTAATCTTTAACTGATACTCTTTAACCTGCTACTCTTTGACCTTGTTGATCTGTCTTTTACCTTATTCATCTGCCTGCCTTCAGATTTACTGTGGTAACTTATAGTAAATCTGTCATTTTTTCCCACCATTCATCATCAGGTAACTTTTCTTTTATCATTCTTCTCTATATTTCATCTTCTTCTATGTACTTAGAAAAATTGGGCTTGGTGAAAAACAAATGTTTCACCTCATGCTCTAAAAAGAACAAGTTTTCAGAAGTGTCATATAGTACTTTCCCTGTAGGCAAGGCCTTGATACCTGAAGTACTGGCTTGCTCCTTGGCAAACTTCCTTATTCTATCAATGTAGTCCAATTGGGTCATAATTTTATCATGGATGACCATAGGACTGGGAAGGCCTTTGTCCCTCGAAATTTGAAATTTGGCCATGAATCTGTAAATGGCCACCTGAATGTTATGGCATTTTTCTTCCAAGTTAACCATAAGGTTTCTTTTGGAAAGAACCTTTTTGACTTCTAGGATGGCTTTAGTCCTATCCTCTATACCAAGCTCATTTAGCTCATGTCTGTTCTTGCTGTTTAGGAAGTGGATGAGTCGATCGGGATCCTCCGGAATTTCACCCAATTCTTCCTTTACTTTTTGGATAGCTCCAGTAGCTACCTTTACCAGTTCTATTTGCTCAAATATAAATTGAATTGATGGCCAAATATCATTGACAGAGTCAATGATATTGGCCCAAAGAATTTCTTTGGTCTGTCCTAGTGGCTTCTGTAATGTCAAATATTTCTCTAGGACCTTAATTTTCTCACCCATCCTTAGGGCTTTCTGTGTTCCTTCTTTCTGCTAAATTTGGGCAAGCTTACAGTTAGTTTCTAAGCTTGCCACTTTCTCCTTTAGCCTTTTGAGCTCTGTTGCCTGGATGGACATTTCCTCCATGAATTTTACTAACTCTGTTGTTTTCTCTATAGGTGTACCTGCTGTTGTAGACTCAATTGTGACTAGTAGTGCTATGGCAAGTGGAGCTATTGGTGCTAATGATGCTGCCAATGTTGAAGGGCCTGCAGTAGAAATAGTGGGAATGGCAGTCCTAGAAGTGGCAGCCAAGTCACTTTGTTTCGACTGAATCAATGTGTCCAACTCTTTCTCTGTCTCATTCAATTGGTCATTTAGCTTTAGGACCAAGTCCATAAGCTCTTCTTGTCCTTTTTGTGTTTCCAGGATGTCTGTTGTTTGTGGGTGATGTAATGGTGGAATCTTGAGTTGCTTCTTCAAAGCAACTATGTCATCATTCTTCTTCTTTATCAACTTTTCAGTGGCCTTTACATCTTTTGGATCGTGTCCCAACTCAATGATTAAGTCCTCTAAGGACTTGATTCTGGTGTCTTTGGCCTATGAGGAGGCCTTCTCCAATTGGAACTGAGTAGATATATTATTCAGGGAATTTTGCAATTGGTGGGTGGCAATGGCTCCCTGTCAAGGTGGAGTAAATCATCTCCCCTGTCTGCTTGTGCAGCTCAATCTGGTCAATAGGATGAATGTCCTTTGCCAGTACTTCGAAGTCTATCTTTTTGAAGTCTGCTGCTGTCCTTGGTTGCTGAGTAGTGGGCTTCATAAATTTCATCTTCATTTTTCCTTCTTTCACATCATAGGCCAACATAAGCCTTATCTGATTGGTGGGTGCCATCTTTAAGTACTGTGCATAGGTTTGGGATTTTATCCTCTCATTTCTGGCTTTTATATCCTTGTACCTTTCTCTGATGTCTTGGTCTCTATTAGCTACCATCTTGAATGAGGACACTTCAACACTCTGCTGCCTCTCCAACATCTGAGTATGTGATGTGGAAGGTTCTAGTGTGCCCCCAGAGGAAGTGGCATACCTGCTTCCTTCTCTTTCTGTGCTGGTGGCCCCAACTGTTTCTTCTGTGAATTTGTGTTCAGAGACAGGATTTATCCTTTGCCTTTTAACCAGGCTGGTCTCTACATATGCCTGTGAGGTTGCTCTGCCTGAAGTTGTGGCTTCTTCCCTATTTCTTTTGAGGTTTTTCTCCTCATTTAGAGGAGTTTGCAAGGCTGGGGGAGTACTCATGATGGGCTTTGGTACACCTGTTTGAGTTAGCTCTTATGATAGGTCTAGTCATTCTAACTCTTCTTGTACCTTGGATTCTTCTTTTACATGTGATTCACTTTGTGCCTGAGATTCTCCTTATGCTTAAGATTCTTCCTGGACTTGAGATCCTCCTGGCACCTGCAGGAAAGAACCCTCATCAAGTTGCTTCTCTAGATCAATTAGATTATTTTCAGCAACAACTTCAGTGCTATCTCTGTCCACTAAATTATTCTCCACCCATTCCAATTGATTTTCATATTTTTCTATTTCGAGGATTCGGTGGTGAATGTAGGGAGCCATCTTGTTTTTCTTTCTTCTATTGCAGATGAAGTCAAAGGGATCATATCTTCACATGAAGCTCTGTTTTAGCTTAATTCTCTGAAGGATTTTCTCTGCTTCTTTTCCATATTCTCAGTTATTACACACAAAGGGGCCTATTTGATCTTTAATTGTGATCTGAGCCTTCTTTTTGGCTTTAACAAAATTCATCTCATCAGAATTGATTATCTTCC
Organism: Pinus tabuliformis; assembly: GCA_031772625.1. NCBI lineage: Eukaryota > Viridiplantae > Streptophyta > Pinopsida > Pinales > Pinaceae > Pinus > Pinus tabuliformis. The sequence goes on from CM062818.1 coordinate 937,942,248, forward strand.
TGTAGTACTCCAAAGGAAATAACCTCATTGGGAGGTATCTAGGTAGTTTATATGGGGCCAAATCACAACCATAGATCCTAATTTCAGTGTGATTTTGGTACAAGTACCAATCTCCCACTTTTTGTTGTTTTGAAAGCTGCAGAATCCTCTTGTTATCTACACTGATTCTTGGAGGAGGACTTCCTAGTAGAATTGTCACTATAGGATGTACAAAAAAATATATGAAGTCTTTACAGGGATATGGGGAGTCACACTTATGGATCAAAGGAGTCCAGAAAAATCACTGACCTAGGATGACATTTAGTATCAATCTTTTAGAGAGTAAATGGGAACTTGTCAGCTTGGTAATATAAAAACAGGTGGTACAAAACTGAGGAATACTTGAATACTCTCTCATTACTCATTCTAAGAAATTGTTCATGCATCCTATAAACTATGAACTTGGCATAATTGTACATGACAGTAGGAGGTTGTCCTGGAGTGAAGATGGACATGAAGGCTAAGATGATTTAATCTATATACTCACTAGTGGTATAGCCTAGGATACTAGATATCATTGCTACAATGTCTTAGCCAAATTTGGAAAAAATGGTATATACATATGGGGGAGTATCTTTTGGAATATGTTTCACTTCTACAATAAAAGTTTGGAACATTTCAGCAAGCTTTGGAGTGGTTAGCTTGGGGAATCGGTCCAATAGGTCTCTAATAAAAATTGGGGTTAGCTTTTGCCCTGGTTGTGGTTGCAGCATTTCATTGATTGACTCAGCAGTGATGGTGAAAAGTATGGTTTGGTTGGGGAACATCACTACTCTTTGATTGGGGATGTAGTTTACATGGAAATAATGGACAATTTCTGGAAAGATGTGGACCTCAAGGAATTGATACTTGGGTAAATTGGACTCCCAGAGACCAATTTTATCAGAGTGGTTCAGGTATTGATCTCTATATCGACAATATAGTTTAAGAGGGGGTTCATGTTTAGAGGTGTCCTTGAATTGGAAATCTTTATCAGCAAGGGGAAGGTGATCCAGGTCTAGGTGAGGAGTAGAAATGGGTTTGACATCCATGGCAATTGGGGCAACAATTCTTAGTTCTTGTGGATTTGAGAATGCAGGAGGTAAATTGTCAGTCTTTAGGACAAAGTTGGTTCAATTCCAGGTGGGTTTTAAGTTGTCAGAGTTTCCCTTTAATTTCAATTAAGAAAACTTAGTGACTGGTTCAGAAATTGAGAGGGTTTTCAATGGATTCTGGCTTAAATACCTGGAATTTGAAGAAAACTGGGTCTGAACCGAGTAATTGGCAATTGTGAATGGTTGAAAAAGCTTCAATCATGCTGGAAGGCAATCTAGGAGCTTTATGGCATTTTCAGAGTGTAATTTTACGTGGGTTGATAGCTTTCAACGTTTACAGACACATGCATGGAAGTTTACAGTTAAAAAAATGATAAAAACAATGACTTGGGGCTTTTTTGGATTTATGCGTGAAAAGTCAATTTGGCGGGTATGGGTGAGTAGTAGTCGTTTGTCATGTAGCAGGGTGAACAATGGTTGTTTTGGCGTGTAGTGGGCTGGTGGTAAGTGGTTTTCTTTGCACAGCTTTTGGGTGCCTAGCGGTATTGGGGGGAGGCCACTCGATTACACTCATCGAGCGCCACGTCACTTTGGGGGCCCAGTGGAAAACAACCCTTTTTGAGTAGGTAACGTTCGAATTTCAGGCCCTTCCGAAATCGACATGGGCCATCAGATGGGAAGGGGAGAGATCATGTAGTGGTCAGGCGATGGAGTTGTGCGGAAGGTAATGGGGGGGCCTGTCGGATGTTTAAGCACAGCAGATTAGGTTTAATGCAGGATTAAGGTAGGGATTAAGTCATCATGCAGGATTTAATTGGGTTTTTTAACTAACTTAATCGAGGATCGATTAGTTAGTGGGTCTGGGGTAGAAACTTTAGTTTATATAATTAAACTAGGGTGGGATTAATAACTATTACGGGAGTTAATATATATACGGGAAATGGGTTTCTATTAGGGATTTAATAAATAAGTCAATAATTTAGTCAAATGAGCAGAAGGGGCATCATATCCTGAGCATACGATTTTCATGTTTTTTTAATGTTGTCCAATAAAACTTAGGATATAGTGTTTTATGTGGGATTTTGATTATGAAAAGAGTTATATGGGGGGAACAAATACTTTTCCTAGGTAAATGTGATTTAACCTTTGGAAATAATATTATTAGGAAAGATGAATGAACTGAGGGGGGCAATGAGTGTTTATGAGGGGATTTTAGTACTCATTGCCTATAAGTCATTGAGCTGAGGGTCTGGTCCCTCCAAAAGTCAGAGAAATGCTCTGAGCCTCTTTGACTTAGGGTTTTTAAGTACTTTGATCTTTATTTTGGGAAATTAGTTAAGTAAAAGGTGAAATGAATGAGGGAAATTAATTAATTGACTTTGATATCCATCTGCATGCTTGAGCACCCATTCACATTTGGAACTTTTATGATGAAAAACATGATACACATGCTTTTGTCTAATCAATCATCAATATTCTACAACCTTTCTACTACTTACCCACCTACTCATCCTACCATTTTTACTTCTCTTTATTAGGGTACATTTGAGCTAGCAAACCCTTACCAAACATTTTTATTTTCTTTACAATGGTAAAATAACTAAATCTAACCTTATTACATCCAAGGGCTCAGATTAAACAGTTGAGCTCCTTTTATTTACTCTACCTATGTACTTATCTGCCAAGACTAAATAGTTTGGTAAGATATTTATTCTCTATCTGTAGACATGAAATTGAAAGTTGAAATAGGCAAATTTAAACATTTTGACTATCATGGATTGTGGCAAAGATTACAAGCTGCACACAATCATTTATTTTGCATAGAAAGTAAATAGTAGTGGCATTTTGACTTACACACTTTCATGGTCTTTTCTTTTCTTGGGGTTCATATTTTTCATCTTTTTTTACCTTTTTGTTCTTTTTTGTCCTTTCATTATTCTTTTAGGACATACCCTCTTTACATTTTTTAATTTTTTGAATATGGAAACCATTTGCAGAAAGCAAAGGTATGTACATATTATAGGTTTAATCTCAACCATTCAAAAATTATGACTCCTATTGGTATAGGAACCTAACACACCCCGAGGAAACACACTCGGCCTTACATATCCTTTATCAATCATTTCCTTAAGATGCAACTTCAATTCCACCAACTATGGAGTACTCATTATGTAAGGTGCCTTTGATGATGGTGTATCTCTTGGTACCAAATCAATAGAGAAATCAACTTTCCTATGAGGAGGAAACTATAAAATATATGCAGGAAACACATCCTCAAAATGTCGTAAAATTTGATACCTCTTCAAGACTTCATCATCCTCAACATCCTTTCCTTTGTCACTAGAAATATGAACTACAAATAATACACATCATTTTCTACAACTGTGCTTTTCCTGCATAGCTGTAAACATTCTCACTGATGTATGCTTCTTATTTCCCTACAAGATTCGCCTTTCCCCATCATCTTCCAGGCACTTAATAACCTTATCATGGAATTCCACTTTAGTCCTATGAATGTACAACCAAGCCATTCCCAAAAAGTATATTGTAAGAATCCAAGGGAAGCACATTTAGATGTTCTGATGTAGACATACCATTCAGCTCAATTGCACAAGATCTTAGCCAATGATGAACTCTTCTCTTTATCCCTGTAGTCAGTTGCACCAACCAAGATTTTGCATGCACTTCTTTATTCAAGCCACACTTATCCACTAGGTCAGGACTGATATTACTATAGTTAGATACAAGGTCAATCAAAATAGAAACAACTTTATCACAAATATTACATTCCATCTCAATAATGGAAGCTTGATGACATCCTACCTATTATCCATTGCTACATAAATCTGAGGAATACTCTTCCCAACATCTCCAACTATTTGTTCCTCCTAATAATTATAGATCTAAGGTCTACCACCGTGATGCTAAGGACAATCTCTCCTGCAATTCTCTCCACCATAAGTCTAATACTACAAAGGTTTCCTTCCATTGCTTTTGTTCTGCTCCTCATCCTAAAATTTGTGTCCTCTATTAATTGCATTGAACTTCTTGTACGACACTACATTCTCCTTATCACTTGCATCCTAAGGTCTTCCTTACTTATTAACCCACTTTCCTTTAGTCTCATCATTTTGTTTCCAATCACTCTTAGGCTCAAAATTACACATAGACTGCTCATAACAATGCCTCAATTTCCAATGAATTCTGGCATTGACCGAGGCTCATAATACTCAATACGATATTTAAATGCTAAAGACAATCCACTAATGAAACTTTGAACCTTTTTCTTCTCATCCTTAATATATGGAACATACCTCAAAAAATCTAGAAACTTAGTCATGTACTCTTCTTCCATCATAGAACCAATCTTAAGCTCATAGAACTCCTTATCCTTTCCATCATATCATCTTTTGGACAAGTACTTCATCCTGAGGGGTCTTTTAAACTCATTCCAACTAAACTCCTCTATATTTATTCCTCTGCTATGCTTCACATTTTCCCGCCAGATGTTTGATTTTTCCTCGAGATTGAAAATAGCTATCTTGACTTTCATATTCTCTATATAATCATGCAAATTGAAGAAATTATTCACCCCAAGTGGCCATGCTTCTACATCTCCTGGTTTCTTCATCTCTCCACAAATGTAGGAGGATTTTCTTTCTTGAACTCATCTGGAATGTACCCCCTCTCACTCCTCATGTAAGGATGATGGAAATCATGACCATGTTTTCTATCTAAACTAGAAGTAGAAGAGAACCCATAACCACTAACTCTCATGTGATGTTTATCTAACCATCTACCACCTTTGATTGTGGCACCCGTGTCCAACTTTTATCCTCCATGAGTCCTGCTACCATATGCCCCATTAGTCCTTTCCTCATATCCATGAATTATCTGTGGCTATCCTTGTCTCTACAAATCTAATAAGATTTAAAGGATCATTGCATTAACCTCTTCTTATTTTTCCTGAGCTCTAGAAAGATTTTCATGCGACTTAATTATTGTGTCATTATCTTCCTTGAAACTTCTGATTTCTTCCTTTAGAATTCTCAATGTATTTGCTATATCAGGAGAGTATTGATTTCCTTGTTTCTCAGTTGATCTATAGGTAGAGCCACGTGAACTGTAATCCACCATTTTATTCGTCATATCTAATATTCTATCTAATGCAAACATGTCATGGTAGATAAACCAAATATAGACATAATAAAAATCATACCTTAGTATGAAGTTCAGGGGAGGATATCTCATCTACATGATCAATCTAGATTAGCACAATATGTATAATTAAATAAACATATCAATAATTTCAACACCATCATCACAATGGAACAAACCTATATTAATTACCATCACAATGCCTGCACAACAAACACTTCAAAAACTCATAATGCATGAATAACAATCACATCTGGCCCATCGAGTCTAAGTGTTTGAACCTAGAAGCTTTGATACCAATCTTTAACCACCCCTACACACATCTACATGCTTTTACAAGACATCTAGGTAAATTTGAAGCTAAGTGATACTATGGCATGACCTAACTTCCAATGTTCTAGTTAAGGAAGTGGGGCCTACAAATTGAACACTTACTAACATCCTACAGGGACTACAGATCACTCAGGAGCTCAAAAACCACCCTAGGTGATCAATACCTGAGATGGAAACCTTTCTGACTAACCTAACACCCCAACCACATGCACAACAAGGAAATGATGTAATTATAGGCCTACTTACATACGGTTATGGCCTAATTTTCCCTTTTCTGAGCCAACGGTCTTGAGATCTGAACCACTTTTCTAGGCTAGCCTCTAGACCACTACCCACAACTTCTCATAACTTTCGAAAATCACATTTACCATGATGGAAAATATAAACATTCAAACTTGAATCAGAAACTTGACCTAGGTTTCCTAAATCACATTAGACATTTTCCAAAACATATGGAAAAAATGCAAGCTACAAGTCATGAATTCATAATCGACCATAAATTGATGGTCTTCATCTGACAATCACTAAGAAGGCTCTAAGTCTCCCTATATAGCTACAATAAAACTTGTTACTCTATGTATTCATTAACCATTCAATAACTTATCAAAACATGACATGATCCATAGATAGAATACATTATATAATCAACATATAACCAAAAAATAACCAACAAAGAAACCATGGCAAATCAACTATAACATTACCATCATAATCAATACAAATGCTCATAGATCACAATAGGAAAATATCTCATATTAACATGTGAAAATGCCAACCATGTGAGGGACTTCCACGTATCACCCAACCATAGATTGGGTTGAAACAAATATCTCTTTCAACCAATCACACCCACACCATATTCCAATAATGAATGTGGTATCTCATGGAATAAACCAAAAAAAATCCAAAACAACACTTCCAGAGGCCAAACCACCTCAACCCTCAACCACATTTATTCCACCTCTACGGTCTAGAAATCACTAACATGAACTAGATCTATCTCTACCCAATCTATCTAGGGCTCCAAGAACTAGTAACTCAACCCAAAACCTTCTAGGGCTCCAAACTGTTTGTTCCAACTGTGGCTCTAGGGACTAGTAACTCAACCCAACAAGGGCTCCAGAGCATTTGTCCCAACTTATGGCTCTAGGAACTAGTAACTCAATCAAAGTTGTTGTAGTGCTTCCAGATCATTTGTTCCAACCCACAACCATAGACAACCTAAGCGCCAATAAAAAAACAACAAGTGGAAAAACCATAAGAAAAAAACTATCGAAGAAATGGCAAGGCAAGGCAAGGCTGAAACCATTGTTAATCTGGGAAAATCTCCATGCCAATGACAACACATAACTAGATCCTCACATGAATATACCATGCATCAAAAAATCAACAAGGAAATCACACATGCAACCTGTTACCCACAAAGCAATCCAAAATTTGGGCCTACTTTTGTACCCTTTTTCACACCCTATCTTACTATTTTTACTATCATTTATCCTAATTGACTCCTTTTTGACACCATAAAATCACTCCACACTAACCAAACCATGTTACTTTACAGTGGAGGTGAGAATTACTAATAAGGATTGTTTTCATATATCTTTGTTTGCTTTAGGTAGATGTTAAATAAATTTATATTCTTGACTTAATTGACTGGTCTATAGATGGACTCTTAAGTATAGGGAAGACACTTGAGTATGTGGACAGGTCATTTGAGGTCTAGCACCCAGTCCAACGAATACATCAAGCGACCATTTTTGGAGAAACTATTTTGTACTTAGTTTGGTACTTAAATCAATACTCTATTTCAGGATCAGTACCAGGCAATGAATCAACTATCAGAATCCCAAAGATAGTTCATTTATTTCATAAGCATAGTGTTAGGTTCCTTGATCCAAAGTTAGTGTCACGAATGGAATAGTTCAACTATGATTTGGTGAAGTAATCGTGGGGATTTAGCTTATCTTAAATTATCCCATATCACAAATTTATTTTATTTCTTTGGTCATGTTGTTGTAACCATTTGTAGGCTCGAGTTCTTGAAAAAGGCCCAGTGTTTGTATGAGAGGTTACACGCAGATACACGCATAGGCTAAACCGGTGACAAGGATATTGTGACACAATATCATTTGAATATGTTTTGAAACTCTCAGACTTATGTTTTATTTAAGGATTTTTATTATAATTGTCTCGACTTCTATTCATATCTGAGAATTTATGTTTCCTTGATCTGTGAATTTTTGAATTAAGCTAGACTTGTTCAAAGTTGTGGCAATGGCACACCACGAACCTCGACCAAGTCCTATAATAGTTTTTTTTAAGTGGGAGGTCTGTTTTTAATTCAATAAGTAGAATTATACTTAAATATTCATTTGCTTTCGTTCATGATTTCCAGAATTCTCGTACTTAGAATCATACTTAAGTTTCCTTTAATGCTTTCATAGATATGAGTTGAGATAGATAGTGTAATGTTTATTTATTTTTTGCAAGCTTTGGGATCATTATTATAAGTATACTCTGCAAGTATTAAATTCTTTGATTTCTCTCATGCTCTCGTGAACGCTGAAGAACAAGGTTTCAGTTTAGAACAAATTTATGAGAAATAAATTCTTATATTTTAAGATTGAATCCTATGTTCTGAATAAAAGTTTTTTAATCGAATGTGGAAGTATATATTGTTGGAAAGATATTGTTGTAGCTTTTTCTTAGTTTGAATGATTAGATTGATTGAAGACAATGTGTTATTTATTGAAGAAGTAGCTAGTGTTAATGCTTGTGGAATTGCATATGATTCAGTGTGTTGATTATTTGATTCACAATGTGCTAGTTATTCAATTTAAAGTGTGATGATTATTGGATGTACAATGTAATTTAAATGAGTGGTATGTAATTTATTTTATTCTTTAAGGAGTCTTCAGTCAGATTTACTTTTGTTCACTTACTTAGATAAATGAAAACCGTGTGTTATTTAATTTCCCGGGTCGATTTCAAGTTATGACACCATACGTTATGTGTTTATATGCTTAGTACGTTTTGAGTGGAATGTTACATAAGAAATAGCTTGAGTTATTTTCTGAGATATTGTTGAGTTACTTTCAATTTTTAGAACCCTGGGGATTAGTTTTTCATAATGGTTTTTGAATGAAGTAGTTGTTTGATTGATTTGAGAACATAGCTTGTGATAGTTACCAATCTTATTTTTGGATGAGTTTTTCAGTTAGATATGTTGTAATTGAGAATAATTTGAGTTGTGAATGTAAAATGGATTTCACTATTAGTAATTTAGATTGTTTAATGAAATAGGTTTTTTCACTTAAGAAGTTCATGGTGTGATTGTTAGAAACATAGTTTGAGTATTCTGTACTTAATTTCGTACTAAATATGCATAGGGTAAGTTTGGATCTGAACCAAAATTCATTGCAACTTGAATTTTACGAACTTTGGTTGACAATTTAAATTTATGGAATTCAACGACATCTAAAATCCCTAACATTTTTGGCGCCTCTGCTGGGAGTTACAAATGTTCCAGGTAATATTTCTATAAATATTTATGTTTAGTAAGGATACTGCAAGGCAATTAGAGGGCCAAAAGTGTACGATAAGACGTGAATGAAGATCCATGCATCCACTATGGTGGGGTTTCTCCAAAGTCTGGTTGTCTTTAGTAAATATTTGTAGTGTTTTCTTTTTCTTATGTGCAAAAGTAGAGGTGGGTCTATAGATATTAAGGGTAGATTTATTCAAACTAAAAAATCACTTTCACAATTATTTCATCCCACAAAAATACCCCCAATTAATCCCACTAATAATTATGTAGGTATCAGAGAGGAGGGAGAAAGCTCTACCACAAAGGTGGCCTCAATAAAAGGAATATCACATCAAGGGGAGGAAGAGCAGCCTCAAAGTACACCACAAAAAGAACAAACTATCGTAGGAGCCATTGTGGGCACAAAGTTGGTGGTAGTTTCATAGGTAGAGTTCGTATTAGGATGACCTTGAAGGGATTTGGGACCTGGCTACATTAGGTCTAATCCAGTCAAATCTTCTTCTAGTTGGATTACTATACCAAAGCTTACTTCTGAACCTGCAATAAAGATGGTCAACAGAGGAGGAGGTGAGGAAAACAAGAATAATGGCAGAAATAATGCTGAGGAAAATACTAGGGATAATTATATAATTCATACTCTACTGAATGGGAATAATGACCAAAGAGATGGGCCAAGAGGGGGATATGAGGACAATGACAAAGATACGGAAACTACCTTCAAATGTCCTATTCTAGACATCACTAGAGACATTACTATGAAGAACATCCCATTGGCATATCTTCCACTTTTCCATGATACGTCCTCAGAGGACCCTCACTCTTTTTAGTTTGAATTTGACATTCTTTGAAAATGTTATAACTATTATGATGTTGCACATAAACTTAAATTATTCCCTTCTACATTCAAAGACTCAGCCCTGACATGGTTCATGTGCTTGGGGGAACATACTATTTACTCATTGGATGATATGAATTCCCTTTTCTAAAGAAATATCAGGATTATTGTAAAATAAGAGATGTTAATGATATTTTTAGGATGCAACAAATGGAAGATGAGAGTTTGGAGCAATACCTTGAAAGGTTTCTTTATAATTATCACAAATCTTGAGTGGGTAATCTAGATGAGTGAACCTTTCAGAATTCCTTTTTAAAATGGTTAATGGAAGAATGCATTGAAACACTAAATCTCTTAAGTTCTAGTAATATCTATAAGAATTCCTTTGCTAAAATAGTCGATCTATGCAAAACGTATTCTAGACATCAAGCTAACATAGGAAAGAGGACTTGGGACACATCAAGGGATTATGTGTCTAGGAATTGTAAACCACTATAGGGAGGTTTCACTCGAGTTGAGCAAAGAAACCTCTTGAAAAAAGTTTAAAACAGACATCCTAAACACCATTAGTGATCAATTGGACACTCTGAAAATTAAATGAAAACAAGAGGAAGAGAAGGATGCTTTGGCTATTTTATATCCTAAATGTAGATGAAAGCATGATGAGAGAGAATTCCCCTTTAATGCGGTAGAATTTTGCAGGATCTACATACATGATCACCCCACTAACTAGTTCCCCTCCCTTCTTGTATCACAAGCTATTTACAAAGGGGAGCCCGAGACTAGTGAGTTTCCTCAATCAACTAGGAAATTATCATCGAGGGGGGCAAACAATAATACCTATCATGACCCTAACATGCAAGATTTTCCTCAAAATAAGCCATGGAATCCTCAACCATTTTATCCCTCATGGCCTATACAAACACCTCAAATTTCACCTTGGAACCAAGTATGGAGAGGGAATTCTTATGGGAACACCTTTCAAGCTCAAAACCAAGCCTTCTCATACCCTCAATATTAATGTCCACCCTACATGTCTTATGCATCGAATATCCCCCAATTTCAGCAAGGGTATAACCCACCTTACCTTCAACAACCTTCATTACCACTACCACCTCCAATATAACAACCCTTGCCCCTACCTCAAAACACTAATTCATCTTCACAATAGATACACCAATATTTTAACCCTCCTCGGCCAACACAGTTGTCTGCACAACCGATTGCTAATCCCAATAAGGAACTTCCTCAACCTATATAGAACATTCAACGCCAACCTTTTCCCACTTATGTTATGACTACCTTTCCCTTAAATAAATTTCAACTAAGGTTTGAGAAAACAGATAACAAAAGTAAATCAGAAATAGTTATTCATGAGGAGGATCCTCGCATAGAATATGAGGATAAAACCATTGAATAGATAGAAAATGAAAAAAACAATGAAATATAAGAATCACAAGAGCTCTTAGAACCTAAGGAGACTCCTTTTTCAAAAATATTGCTTGTAAAGAAAATCAAAAGTTCCCACAGAATATAAATTGGAGTCTGAATTGAGGAATCTCTGTATAAAAATTTCTTTGTTACAAGCCATTAAAGGCATTCCTATTTATACCAAGGTCATTAGGGATGTTTGCATTAAAAATCAAAGAAGAAAGAGGAATAAAAATTAGAATATTAAAGTACTCAGCCAAATGTCAGAAATGATATATGGATTACCACCAAAATAGCATGACCCAAGGAACCCTATAGTAACCATATAAATCAATGGAACTTTTCTGCCTAATACTCTACTAGATTTGGGGGCACCCATCAATGCAATGACTATTGATACTATGATATTATTTCAATTAAAATAAATAATACCTACATCTATTGTGTTGGAGCTAGCAGATAAGTCCATCGTTAAGCCTGTGGGGATCCTAGAAGACGTAGTGGTAACAATAGCTTCCTAGGAATATTTGATTGATTTTATAGTAATTTCTCCAAAAACTACTAAAACTAGTCACCTAATAGTTCTATGGAGGCCTTGGCTAGCCACGACTGATGTCGTTATTAGGTGCAGAAATGGGGAAATGACTATTTATAATGGGTTACAAATTCAAAAATTGACTATTTTTCCACCTTCTCAATTAGTTGGTGAAGTACCTCTTTGGTTGGAAAATCCCTATGGGGAAGAAGACTATATGCTTCCCTTGCTCACTTTAGAACAATAAAGAGGACTTCAGGAATAGTCTGAAGAACATGTTTTGCAATGGTTCTTATATGATATCAGTTGTATAGATTATCTTGTTTCTTTTAGTCTGTATCATCATGTTTTTAGCAACGAATTTCAGGAAACTTTCCACCCTGTTGTTTTTGCATCATTTACTATTGTAGCCTTGGAAGAAAATACAGAAGTAGATGCCCAACCCGTTGAAATCAATGCTAGAAAAACATCGTATATTGGTACAATTTTAAGTATAGAACAGAGACAATGGGTAATAAACATGATTCAAAAACAATCTAGAGCATTTTCTTGGGATTATTTTGATATGAAATGGATTCATCTTGATACTTGTATACACCACATCTACACGAGCGAAGAATTTAGACCTGTAAGGCAACCACAAAGACGAATGAATCTAGCTCTCAAAGAAATCATCAAAGATGAATTCTAGAAATGTTTAAGTGAAAATTTCATATACCACATCTCAGATTGTAAATGGATATCTCCCTTGGTTGTCGTTCCCAAGAAAAATGGGAAATGGAGAATTTGTGTTGAGTATAGAGAGTTGAACAAAGCCACCTTGAGGGATTACATTCCTCTGCCTTTAATTGATCAAGTGTTTGATACTCTATCAAGGAAGAAGTATTTCACCTTCTTGGATGGGTATATCGGCTACAATCAGATCCAAATAGCCTCGCAAGACTAATATAAGACAAATTTTACCTGTCCATGGGGCACCGATGCTTACATATTTCTTCCATTTGGCATGTGCAATGCTCCGACTACTTTTAAGAGAGATGTCCTATGTATCTTTGTTGATCTTATACATGATTGTGTGGAAGTCTATCTCGATGACTTCACAGTGTATGGTGATGAATTTCACTAGGATTTGGAGAACTTGGAAAAAGTGTTGATTCATTGTCAAGAAGATCATTTAGCCCTCAGTAATATCAAATGTCAAATTATGCAAACTGGGGAGATTGTTTTGGGTCATCATGTGTCACAAGCAGGGATAAAAGTTGACCCTGAAAAAATTGAGGTACTATCACATATTTCAATCCCAACATCACAAAAGGAGGTAAGAATATTTTTGGTACATGCAGGGTATTATAGGAGATTTATTGAAAATTTTACTAAGATTGCAGCCCCCATGTTTAAACTGCTCACTAAAGATGTTGATTTTCTATGGGATAATGATTGTCAAAATTCTTTTCAGGTACTGAAGGACAAATTGGCATTTCTCATGTATTGAGAGGACCTAGCTGGTCTCTCCCTTTTCACATTTTTACTGATGCATAAAATACCTCCCTCAAAACTATTCTAGGACAAAGGGAGAATCACATGCCTTATGTTATCTATCTTGTTAGAAAAAATACCTCACCTTCAGAATTAAATTACACTGTTATAGAAAATAAATTACTAGCAGTAGTCCATGCTATCAACAAATTTAGGCACTATATTATGGGTTACAAAAAATTTGTCCATACTAATCACTATGTTATTAGATTCCTTATGAATAATCCAATTACTAATGGAATAATTACTAGGTGGTTACTCTTACTTCAGGAATTTAATATCATTGTGATTGACAAGCTTGGACGGGATAATTTTGTTGTAGATTCCTTGTCCCAAATGAATATGACACAAGACATAGCTCCAATACCAGTTCTGGATGAATTTCCTGATGAGATTTTGTTTTCCATTTCAACACATACTCCTTGGTTTTCTGATGTGGCAAACTATTTGGTATTAGGTAGTTTTCCATAGAATCTATCAACCAGGGAAAAACACAACATCATGCAGTGGAGTGCCAACTATTCTTGGATAGAAGGAGACTTGTACTGCACTGAACCTAATTTTATCATGAGAACGTGTGTATAGGAAGATGAAATGTATGATTTCTTGAGATCTTGCCATAGCGAACACTATGGTGGGAACTTTGTAGACAAAATAACAACTTATAAGGTCCTACATGCAGGTTATTACTGGCCCACTCTCTTTAAATATGCCAAAAGGTTTGTTTCTAGTTGTGATGCTTGCCAAAGAATGGGAAGGCCCATTCCATGTGATGAGATGCCTCTTCAAACTCAGATATCTATAGAGCCTTTTGAAAAGTGGGCATTAGATTTTATAGGGACCATTTCTCCCATGTCCAAGAAGAAGAGGTACATATCAGTTTGCACCAATTATGTGATGAAATGGGTGGAAGCTAAAGCTCTATATTCTTCCACTGACAATTCTGTTGTAGATTTCCTCTTTGAACACATATTCACTCAGCTTGGTGTGCCTAGAGAAATTGTCACCGATCAGGGGACACAATTCATGTCCAAACCAATCAAGGCTATCACTAAACAATACAAGATAAAGCACCAAAAATATACCCCATACCACCCTATGGAAAATGGACATGTTGAATCCACTAACAAAGTCTTGGAGTCGATTCTCACTAAAATAGTTCATCTACACCATGGGGATTGGGCTGACAGGTTTCCATAAAAATTATGGGCTTATCGGATAACATGGAGAAATGTGATAGGATATGCTCCCTATGAGTTAGTATATGGGAAGAAGGTGTTTCTTCCCATTGAATTTCAGGTAAAAACATTTCAGATTGCTTCTCAACTAGGAATGGATCTAAATGAAGCTCGAAAACAAAAAATACTTCGACAAAATGAACTTGACGAAATTAGACAAGATTTCTTCCAAAGAACTATGTTGGTACAAGATCAAAGAGCTCAGTGGCATGATAAGTGTATCAAGAAAAAGGTCTTCCAACCAGGGGATTTGGCACTACTATATGATAGCAAGTTCAAACATTTGAAAGGAAAATTTTCAACCAAATGGTTGGGACCCTATGAAGTGGAGGAAGTATTTGATCATGTATCAATAAGGATCAAAACCATTGATGGTGATCAGACTTCGTTTGTGGTAAATGGCCACAGGTTGGAAATCTACCACTATCCACTTTCCCGATAGGAATTTTTGCAGAATGTGATGCAGGATCCATAAATGGAGTTGGTTAAAAAGGGGGATTTAACTCCTACTGTTTCTTCAAATTGGTTTATTTTTATTATATATATATATGTGTGTGTGTGTGTGTGTGTGTGTGTGTGTGTGTGCGCGCGCGCACGTGCGTGCGTGTGTGTGTGTGTGTGTGTGTGTGTGTGTGTGTGTGTGTGTGTGTGTGTGTGTGTGTGTGTGTGTGTGTGTGTGTGTGTGTGTGTGTGTGTGCGTGTGTGTGTACATGTGTGTGTCTGTGTACATAGTATAAATAACAGTGGGTTGAACTTTTATTTTCCCTCATAACTCATATAGAATAAGGAGGAAACCTATTAAGGATAGGTTTATTCCTTTATCCGAACTAAACAGATTATTTATGGAAAAGGATGTTCTAGAGTTTACTGTGAATGTTTCAGACTCCTTAAAGTTGAATGTTCCTAGCATTGACTGACCCATGCTCGTTAGTATTAATGGGACAATAGTAGTTAGGGATCTGATGAGTATAAAATAATTATTTTTCGTGCTCAACAAAATAAGTACGGAAAATAAAGTCCTTGGAGTCTACTTTGGGTTTTCTAGACTCTTTAAAATTGAATACCCCGAGCATCAGCTAACTTAGTCTCATTAAATTTATTAGGAAGTGGTAGATAGGGATATGCTAAGTACATAATTATTTTTTTCCGAGATCAACAGAATAGGTATAGAAAAGAAACCCCCTTCGAGTCTTGTTTTGAACATTTTAGACTCCCAAAAACTGAAATGCCATAGGCAGTGATCATCCTGGACCTAGTCAAAATCCATAGAATGATGGCACTAGATTGTTTTACAGCAAGTAGAAGTCAAATTTCAATCACAATTCCTAAATTTGGCTTATATGAAGTTTAAAGGAAGCTTTTTGTTCATTTTTTCTTAGTACAGCCATAATTTTTCATTGTTTTCATGACTTGATAAGTAAGTTCAGAGGTTTTTTACTTAATTAAGTACTAATCATATATTGAGTTAGGTACTACATAATTTTTATAAGAATGAATATCAATTCAAAAGAATGATATATGGTATTAACTTTGGCCTAACAACATTGGAATAAATGGAGATAACAAAGTGCAAATTTTTTAGATCATTCATGATTAAATGAGAGTTTTTGTAATGAAGTCGATAAATGGAGACGACACTTAGCTCAGGCTCAAGTTTTCCCCATCATTATTATTTTTTAGCTCTTGGATATCAATGTGTAGTTAAATCAAGGAATGAATGAATTTTCATTTACTTAGACTATTTCAAATAATATGAATAATGGAAATTCATAGTGATCTACCTCCTTTTGTTGCAGTGATTTACATGTATTTTCCATATCCAACTAATACTAAACCCCTATCCCACTATGCTTCTCACTTCTAAGTTTCAGTTGTTAACCGACCTATGAATCCTTGCATTTTCCTTCTAACCTTTAGCATTGTTCCACGCCTAACCACCATGAACCCACATTCACCCAATTTCACAATATCCCAGAATATGCAGTGTGTAAGGGGAAATTTGAGGAGAATGGTGGATGGGTTTTCTTCAAAACTTTCAGTGTTATAATGACAGGGTAGATATGGCCTTCATGTAGAGATTCAATGGAAAGGTTGTAGAGGTCAATAGCCTAAAAATTAAGGTTACTATAAAGCCGATAAGAAAAGCAACCAGATTTCCATTAACTGGTGAAAGATATTTTAAATAAGGGCCTCTCGAATGGGATGACTGTGCTAAGTTTCTTAATCCTACATAAAATTCTATTAACTGGTCGAAGGGAGTACTACGAAGCTACAAAGAGGAGGAATTGTTCCCAGTCATCACCATATTGCAGAGGTTTGCTACCTACGAGGGGAGGTATGCTACTATTTTCCTTTACCACCTTAGGCTTCTCTTACACTTTTCATATGGGCATGAAGTCAATTTTCCATTTTTCATCCACAGAATTTTGTATAAGGTCACTCGGGGTGTTCATCACATTACCAAAAATGTTGAAACTAGCTTGTGTCACCACAATATTATCAAGATGCTAGTTGTTCATGAGTTGAGTCGGCGTAAGAAGTCTTAGGAATATTTTTTGATTGAAAGTTTTCACAATAAAGAAAACGAAATTAAGGGTCAACAGAGGATTATTATCCCCCGATCAAAGAAATTGGGACAAGGAACTGAGGCCCCTCCTAGTTCTGTTTCTAATCAAGGTGAAATCCCTAATATAACCCCTGTATCGATAAAAGAGGAGGGTCATTTGGAAAAACCCCTGAAGAAGCTCGGACTTGTAAACCCTAGTTCATCTACAAAGAAACCAACCCTAGTCTCAAAGGGAAATAAATGAAAAATAAGTAGGGAGCAGTATATTGAACCTATAAATGATGATTCAACGGCTGAAGAACCTCAGCAGAGCAAACGAAAAAGGCCTCAGGTGGAGATTGCAAAATTGGTTGCCTCACCAATAGAAAAATAGTCGGAGGGAGCTAATGTATCCCCTAAGAAAAGGGAGAGGAAATTCTTCAAAGAAGGGGAGGAAGTGACAACATTTTGCACTTCACCAATACAAAAAAAAACGTATCCAAGATTTGGACCTCATCATATGGGCAGTGACACACCAGAATCATGTCTAGACAACAATTTTCAACCCTCGATACTCAGAAAATTAAACCTTTCACTGTGTTGTCTTCTATGGAATAGGAAGCAAAAGGCCCCTCTCGAGTAATCAAGCAAAGAAGGGATATTCCACCTGAGGAAGACAGACCAATTGATAACTTCCAAGATATTTTAAATAGTTCACCACAGTAGGGCCAATGTGACATGGGACCATTCAAGAGGAAGCAGGCATCTAAATATAAGAAGAGCCAGACACATGATGGGTTGACTCATAGAGGGAGTAGTTTGCGGCAACAAACCATACATACTGAGAATGCCTCAGCTTGTGGTGAAGAAGATTTACAACTGCTGATATCCAAGTTGTAGAGGAAGAATGAAAAACTTAAGGAAAGGGCTCATAAGTAGAAAACATTGTTTCGTTATGTTCGCTCGGTCAATGAGCAGCATCAAAACTGGAATCTATCCCTAGTATCCAAGAACGATGCGCTAGTCATGAGGAACAATCACCTGATTAGTTGGAAGCTAAAGCAAGTGAAGCCTATCGAAAGGTTTAACGCCCATGAATGAGCCCTAAGATTTCGACGACCATTAATGCAAAAAAACCCATGGTTTGGAAGTCCTAGTTAGTGCAGTTGCATCAGGATATCCATTCCCTCTGGCATATAGGGATGTTGGGCCCTACTTTTTTACCATTTTTCACACCCTATCCTACTATTTTTACTATCATTTATCCTACTTTACTCCTTTTTGACACCATAAAATCACTCCCCATTAACCAAACCATGTTACCTTAAAGTGGAGGTGAGAATTACTAGTAAGGACTATTTTCATAGATAATTGTTTTGTTTAGTAGATGTTAAATAAATTTATATTCTTGAATTATTTCACTAATCTATAGATGGAATCTTAAATGTATGGAAGACACTTGAGTATGTGGACAGGTCATTCAAAGTCCAGCACCCAGTCCAACGAATAAATCAAGAAACCTTTTTTGGAGCAGCTATTTTGTACTCAGTTTGGTACTTAAATCGGTACTCTATTTTAGGTTTGGTATTAGGAAACCGGTCAACTATCGACATCTCGTAGATAGTTCTTTTATTTCATAAACATAGTGTCAGTTTCCTTGATCCAAAGTTAGTTTCACGAATAGAATAGTTCAATTATGATTTGATGAAGTAATCTTGGGGATTTAGCCTAGCTTAAATTAGCCCAGACCATTGATGTATTTGCTTTCGTCGGTCATGTTGTTGTAACCATTTGTGGGCATGAGTTCTTTCAAAAGGCCTAGTATTTGTATGAGAGGTTATACACAGATACACTCATAGATTCAACCAGTGACAAGGAGATTGTTACACGATATTATTTGAATCTTTTTTGAAACTCTCAGAGTTATGTTTTATTGAAGGATTTTTAATATAATTGTCTCAACTTGTATTCATATTTGAGAATTTATGTTTCCTTAATATGTGAATTATTTAATTAAGTTGTACTTGTTCCAGGTTATGGCAAGGGCCCACCACAAACCTCGATCAAGTGTTGTAACAATTTTCGTGAAGTAGAAGGTGTGTTTTGAATTCATTAAGTAGAATTGTACTTAAATATTCATTTTCTTTAGTTGACGATTCCTAGAATTCTCATACTTAGAATCATACTTAAGTTCCCTTTAATTATTTCATAGATCTGAGTTGAGATAGATAGTGTAATTTTTATTGAGTTTTTGGAAGCTTTTGGATCATTATTATAAGTATAATATGAAATTATTAACTTATTTTATTTCCCTCACGATCTCATCAACGCTGAAGAAGAAG
This sequence comes from Pinus tabuliformis, assembly GCA_031772625.1. Classification (NCBI taxonomy): domain Eukaryota; kingdom Viridiplantae; phylum Streptophyta; class Pinopsida; order Pinales; family Pinaceae; genus Pinus; species Pinus tabuliformis. The sequence goes on from CM062818.1 coordinate 937,961,821, forward strand.
GTTTCCGTTTAGAAGAGATTTCTAAGAAATAAATTCTTATACTTTAAGATTGAATCCTTCGTTCTGAATAGAAGTGTTTTAATCACATGTGGATCTAGATATTCTTAGCAAGAGACTAATGTAGCTTGTGCTTAGTCTGAATGCTCATATTGATTGAAAACAATGTGTTATTTATTGAAGTAGATAGTGCTAATGCTTGTGTAATTGCATATCATTTATAGTGTGTTGATTATTTGATTCACAATGTGCTAGTTATTCAATTTACAGTGTGATGATTATTGGATTCGTAGTGCAATTTAAATGAGTGGTATGTCATTTATTTGATTTCCTAAGGAGTCTTGAGTTAGATTTATTTTTGTTCACTTTCTTAGATAAATCAAAACTTCGTGTTATTTAATTTCTCATGTTGTTTTTGAGTTTGGATTTGAACTAGAATGCATTGCAAGTCGAAGTTTACAAACTCCGGTTGACAATTTAAATTTAGGGAATTCAACGACATATAAAATCCCTAACACCAATTGTAGTTTTTGAACTAACTGTTTCCTAGAGTGCTCACAACATGCTCCAAGAAAGCTCCAAGATTTCTCTAATTGTGCAAGAGTATGAGAGAATGAAAGAAGATCTCAACTCAAAACTATAAAAAAGCTAGAAACTATTTCTATGAAGCCTTTTTATCATTGATGTATCCATTTTCTTCATTTTTCCTCTTATTTCCCTTGCATGCAAATCTGTGTCTCTTACCTACGTTTTCTCCTATTTTCCTTTATTTTCATAAATAAATGCCAATTATTTCCACTTTTCCTTTTCCAATGCCTTTGCTAATTTCCATGGCCATCAATTAATCACAAATGATTCCCACTAGGATGCTTTTCACAACATTGATTTTGGAATATGTGTCCCATGACCTTGGTCTTATTTTATCTACATATTAAATCAACGAGGGGCTTTTACACTCCACCTATTGTCCAATCTCCTTCTTCCAAGTGGCACATTCCCATTGGCTCTTATAATCCTTTAGAATATCTCTTTTCCCCTTTCTCCCTCCTCAGTTAGCTAATCATTATTAGTAGGTTGTCTTGTTCGAATGGCGTCCTCATTTGCTAAAATTTGCATTGTTATCCAGATGAAAGAGAAACAAAAGAACCAAATTTTTAAGATAGAGATGCTAATGTTTAGGATCCAATGTTAACCACATATGATATGAAGGAAACTATTCAAATAGTGCATAGCACCAGTGAAGCAACAAGAGACCATAATAATATGTATGCATCAAATTTGGTCTTGTTCATTTTCCCACAAGTGTTCCACTTCCCAGAAATGGTGACCAGTGTGTAATATGGCATTTTCCATATCAATGAGCCATTGTTTCATCTCAAGAAGGCAAGGAAATTATCATAATAATACATATTCCATTTCCAACATGTTCTCTTTCATGGATAGGGAAAAATGAAAAAATCTGAATAAAGATACATTTGAAGAAATATGGAACAATCTTTCATAAGAGGTTCAACCTCAAATGGTTGTTAGTTATGTCCAAGAAGGAGTGTTTCCCCCTGGTCAACCTCCTTATCACATCATATTTTTTTATTCCTTTTCAAATTTTTATTTCTTCATGGTTTCCCAAGTCCTTGGCCTTGAACTAATGTCTATATAACTGAGACAATTTTAGGTATCCTAGTCTCCTTATGTCATATGGCCACCAAGGCCTACACCAAATTTGATTTCCGTAGTTTTTGTAAGATGAAATTCATTCCTAGATGATAGATTCTAGAGAAGGAAAGTCCTTTCACTACAAAGCCTATCTAGTCCACTTATTGATTCATCAATAATATTTTTCATTGGAGCACCTAAAGCCCATAATGGTAGATGAGAAAAATTCCTTGTTACCATTTTAGAGGTGGCACCAATGCTCCAAAAGCCCCAAAAAACAATGTTTTCTTTGATTATAATTCCTTTTTTACATTAGTTATTTACACTCTTATGCATGTTCATTTGATTCCTTGAGTCCCTTCTTTCCTCAGGGAGAAGGTACAGTTTACCCCAAAGACTAGAGTCACTGATTAATCATTTTTTGAGGTCAACCATATCAACTTCCTGCATTCTTGACTCACATTTTTTCATTGGAGTACATGAGACAAAGGTTTCACAATGTCTTGATAGGAGAAAGAATTCCTCATACAACAAGTGAGTATTGGTCCAATCATGGTCCCAATTAGAACCATTTTCATTTGGTGTGGCTATATACTCTCTGAAACAAAGGCCATATTTCCTATGTTATTATAAGTTCAAAATATATACATAAAAACCAATTAAAAATAATAATAATCTAATCTAATAATTTTAAATACTTACAAGTAAATATAGACGAATATACAAACTAGTATGTATGAGTGGATCTACTTGAGTAATATTAACATTAGAGGATGGGGAAATCACCCAAATGCAACACTTAATTAAAATACTACAAATGTCTCAATTAGTGATAACCTTGGTAGGAATGTGGGTATAGTTATCCACTCAAATTGATTTATGGGCTCTTCTCTAAAGAGCTTATTGTTGAAAATGCAACGAGAAATTTGTAATTTAATTTTTCCTTGATTAAATTAGGATAAATTCGAATTTCAATTTTAGTGGAATACTTGGAGGTAGTTAACTGAGGTGACATAGATTTTGTCACTCATGTAACTCAATTAATTCGATTTGGAGCCACTTGAGTTTATTTTTACATGATTTATTACTAATTTGTAGTAATCTATTTCAATTAATTTGAGTTCTTGTATATGTAACTAATTCTCACTGTTAGTAGAACTAGTGGAGGTTCAGTCAAGGGTGTGTAACCTTTTTCACACTAAGTGATCATTCAGTTAAAATTATCAATCATCCTTAATTAACTCATGCATGCAGAGATTTCAAGTTACCCAGTTGAGATTAGAGTTCAAGGGCAATGTACTATCAATTGTAGAATTTTTCAAGTTGTATATGTGGTGAAGGAAGTCAAAGAAGGGCCTGAAGGAATTGCACAATTATCAATAAGTGATTTTCCTAATTAATAGGGGGATAATTCCTCATCAAATAGCTCAAGCAAAATAGGAGATTGGAAGGCTGATAAATTGGCTAAGTATTGGCTTGAGTCAGTTAGTGAGGCAATGAGATATATTATACTAGTGCAGGGGTTGCTTAGGCTTGAGCAAGCATTATATTTCTTCTCTGTTCTTTGATTAATGCAATAAAAATAGTAAGGGGTTTTCAATAGTTCATTTCCCCTACATAAATATTTGTGTATGTGTTTTGAATCTTGATGCATGTTAATGATTTGTGTTCTCGATCGTGATTTGATTTCTGCAAATGAGTAGAGTAGCTTCAAGTCTTGTGATTTAGTAAATTTCAAGAGAATTTTTAAATTTACACTTTAAATTTCTACATGGTATCAGAGTAGGAATCATAGTAGAGAAGAGAATTCAAAGTTTTCATTGCAGGTGGATTGAATTTGCAGGATCAATTCTTCAGAGATAGCAGGATGGCCTTCTATGGACTGAGACTCGAGTCTACATGTGAGGGTATCTCGAATTATGTTTCTTTGAAGGATAATATGGAGGTAGTGTTGGAAGATAATGGGTTGATGGAATTTGTAGATAATGATATCTAGAATCCTCCAACATATGATGCTCAAGATCTAACAAAATGGAATGAATGTGTAGAAAAGGTGAGGAGGATCATATTGGGGGAAGTTTGAGACCATATTTTCTCAAATCATCACACGAAAGAGACTCCATATGCAATGTGGCAAGCATTGACAGATTTGTTCCAAAACATTAGAGACCATAGGAAGTTGGCACTGAAGGAAAAGCTTCGGAATATCAAGATGCGAGTGGGTGACACAATACCACAGTACCTAAGTAGGTTCACATAGTGTCATGATGAACTTGGTCAAGTTGGTGTTACTATAACGGAGGATGATTGGATGAACCTAGACCTTCTATGCCTTCCCAAGAGATGGAACAACTACCAAGATTTAGTGAGTGGGAGGGAGAAGCTACCAAATTGGGAATGCCTTTGGTTTGATTTGGTACATGAGGAGATAAGGCGAAGCACCAAAGACGAGACCTCGTCCAAGGGTGACGATGAGGCAAAATGTGCCTTGGATGGAAAAAAAGAAAGGGAAAGGGAAGAAATCCTAATCCAAAGCAGATTTTATTCAAGGGGGAAAGAAGAAAGACTTTTTCCAAAATCAAGTGCTTTCACTGTCATGAACGAGGACACTATGCCACAAAATGTCCACACAAGAAGGAAGGAAAGAAGACCATAGGAGGAGCAGTGGGTGAAGCCTTGCCTTCACATTTCAAAAATGATTTTACCCTAATTTCATGCATGGTAAGTGCAATGATGAGTAGCATGTGGTATCTTGACAACAGTGCCTCATTCCACATGATGGGAAACAAATAATTTTTCAGTGACTTGTAGGAGAAGGATCTTGAGAGCACATCGAGATGGGAGATGATGGAAGGTATAAAACAAATGGCATTGGTACTGTTACTTTTCAGAGGTGGTCTGGATCCCCTCTCAGGCTCAAGGATGTGAAGTATGTCCTGGGGATGAAGTAGAATCTATTTCCATCGTGGTGTTGTAATATTGTGGCTACGATGTGCTATTCAAAAAAAGGAAGGTTTTCTTGAGACACATCACCACGGGACAAGTGAAGCAGATTAAGGTTCGAGTAAAGAACCTCTATAAATTAGATGTGGAAGACTATGAAGCATTGAGCACAAAATAAGAGAGGGTGTAGAGATGAGATGTTGGTGAATTGTGACATAGAATACTTGGCCATTTGCATCATGGTGCTTTGAAGATCATGCAGTATATCTATATAGGCCTTCCCAATGGAGTACTAGAGCAGCATGATACATGCAAAGGGTGTATATTTGGGAAGTACACAAAAGCCACCTTGAGTGATTAGGATAACATGGCACGTGCAATCCTTGAAAGGATCCACTCTTATGTATGTGGACCTTTCTCAACAACCTCCACTATCAAGCACATGTATTTTGTTATATTTATAGATGATTTCTCATGGAAGTACCTCATGTAGAATAAAGACCAGACATTCTCCAAATTTTTTGAGTTTGAAGCACTTGTTGAGAAAGACACTGATAGGAAAGTGAAGGCTCTCAGAAACAATAATGGTGGTAAGTACGTGTTGAATAAGTTCAAAAATTTCTATGCAAAGGAAGTAATTCAACAAGAATTGACAACACCTCATAACCCACAACAGAATGGGGTGGTTGAGAGGAAGAACATAAGTATTTTGGGAGAAACATGGGTGATGTTGCATGACCAAATCCTACCTCTACACTTGTGGGTTGAAGCATACAACACAATGGTCTATTTTCAAAACAAGAGTTTTCACAGGATTCTTGGCATCAATATACCAGAGGAAGCCTTTTCACAGAAGAAACTAGATTTGTCACACTTTAGAATCTTTGGATCATCAATTTAATGTCATGTTTCCAAGGAAGTAAGGAAAATGCTAGCACCAACAACAAATTTGGGCATATTTTTGGGGTACACAGATACACCTCACAACTATTGAGTGTACTTTCCATCCCTCAGGATGAAAGTGGTCGGATGAGATGTGAAGTTTGATGAGGAGAAGGAAATGAGGTGTTCTATTGAGAGGGAGATTCACTTGCTTCTTGATCAAAAGCTTTTTCCTCCAAAGGAAGAACCTTAGGAAGCTGTGGAGCAGCCAAAAGAAGAGGATGAGAGAATGGAGACATACACTCAAGCTTAGACATCCAGAGAAGGAAGGAGATGGACCAAGGACATTGTCATATTATTCTTGGATTCTAGAGGGAATGTGGGAGCACCCACATCATAACACAGGCATAGGAGGTCACCAAATAAGTACACTAGGTACATGGATCTGATGATTGAGGTAGTTGAGACAAAACCATCCTCATATGAGGAAACAATGTATCAACCTATACGGGTTGATGCTATGGTAGAGGAATATGATTCCATTGTCAGAAACACTATTTGGGAAGTGGTCCTAGGACTAGTAGATAAATTCGTGGTCGGCTCAACATGGATTTACAATGTAAAGCATGCAAAAAATGGGACCATAGAGAAACACAGGGCCATATTTGTGGCTAAGGGATTCTCTCAAGTGGAAGGAATTTATTATGAGGAGACCTTTTCTCCAGTAGCAACGTACTCATCCATCAAGACAATTCTAGCATTGTCAGTGCAGATGGGGTGGAAGATCCACTAGATGGATGTGAAGACAACATTCCTCAATGGATTTATTGAGGAGGAGGTGTATTTTGAGAATCTAGAGGGATTTGACACCTTTTATAGAGAGTCACATGTGTGCAGACTCAAGTGAGCATTGTATCGACTCAAGCAAGCACCCTGCACTTGGTATACGAGGATTGATATCCATCTCACCAGTTTGGGCTTCACCAAAAGTGAAGTAGATGTAAACCTTTATGACACTGTGGTAGAAGGTAAATTATTAATAATTGTGTTATATGTTGATGAACAGATCCTTTTTACTGATGAGAAGCTGATCACATCTTACAAGGAGGACCTTGCAAGAGGGTTAGAGATGAAGGACATGGGACTCTTGCATTATTTCCTCATTTTGGAAGTATGGCAAGGAGGAAGGGAGTTGTTTGTCTCTCATGGAAAGTATTCCAATGAGATACTGAAGAAATTCTACACAGTGAGTAGCAAACCCATGGACATTCCTCTAGCAGGTAACTGGAGGAAATAGGATGCCACTTCAGGTGAGGAAGTGGAGGCCACCATTTACAAGTAACTTCTAGGTTCACTCATGTATTTGGTGAACACATGACTAGACATGTGTTATGCAGTTGACTATCTTACTCAAGCCATGGTTAATCCACCCAATCTATATTGGAAGGAAGCAAAGCATGTGTTTATATATCTCAGAGGCACTACTTGCTTTGGTCTTTGTTATAGACAGACACAGGGAGTGAAGTTGCAAGGATTCACAGATCCATATTGGGCACGGGGGATTCACTTAGTGAACCTCTAACATATCACGTGTGTTGTGGCATGTTAAACAATACCCTTAATTTGACTACATATTGGAAAATCCCTCTAAAAATCACATTATTTAACCCCTTACCAATATCAACCTAGTACGTCTTCGTAATTTAAAAAACCCCTACTTTCACTAGATATTGTAGGTATCCATTTTTTCATTAACATTTTTTATACCCCTTTATATTTTTTTCATTGACTTCAAGCTCCAATTTTTATACTTTCCAATATAAAAACCCTTTACTCCTTATATATCCCCCAATATATTATGTCATTTTTCCCTCAATATATATCCCCCAATATAAGCCCACGTGGTATGATATTGCTCCCCTAGTGAAGCCCTTGTGAGATTGGATGGGGATTCCATTAGATAAGAAGAGCACTTTAGGAGGAATTTTCAGTGTTGGGTCAACAATAGTTTCTTGGTACAACAGGAAGCAAATATCTGTAACACTCAACTCAACAGAAGAAAAATACATGGTTGCAAGTCAAGAAGCATGTGAGGCTATCTGGATGAGAAAGATTCTTGTTGGGTTATTTGGCTAGAAGATGGATTTTATAGTGGTTTACTGTGACAATTAGAGTTGTATCAAACTCTCTAAGAATCTAGTATTTCATGATTGATCCAAGAATATTGACATTCGGTATCACCATCTATGAGGTTGTGTGCAGAGGAATATTATGTTGTTGTAGTACATTCCAATAGAGGAACAAGATGCATATATTTTGAAAAAGGATTTGTCAAGAGGAAAACTTGAGTTCCATAGAAGTAGGATTAGGGTATATGATAATCCTTTTCTTGCTGAGAGGGAGTGTTGAAAATGCAGCAAGAAGATCCTAATTTAATTTTTCCTTGATTAAATTAGGAGACATTCAAATTTCAATTTCAACATAATACTTGGAGGTAGTTAATTGAGATGAAATAGCTCTTGTCACTCAGTTAACTCAGTTAATTGAAGTTGGATACACTTTAGTTTTGTTCTACATGATTGATTGCGAATTTGTAGGAATTTATTTTAGTTAATTTGAGTTATTGTAAGTGTAACTAGTTCTCACTATTAGTAGAACTAGTGGAGGTTCAGTCAAGGGTGTGTAACATTTTTCACACTGAATGAGCATCTAGTTAAGCTGATCAATCAGCCTATATTAACTCATGCATGCAAAGAATTCGATTAAAATAGTTGATATTAGATTTCAAGGGTAGTGTACTATCAGTTGTAGAATTTTCCAAGTTGTACAAGTGGTGCATGCAGTCAAAGAAGGGCCTAAAGGAATTTCACAATTCTCAATGAGTAATTTCGGTAATTAATATGGGGATAATTCCTCATCAAAAGGTGTAAGGAAATAGGATCTTGGTAGGTTGTGAAATTTCTAAGTATTGTCTTGAGTTAGTTTGCGAGGCAGTGAGATAGATGATACTAGTGCAGGGGTTGCTCAGGCTTGAGCAAGAATTGTACTTCTTCTCTATTCTTTGATTAATTCAATACATATAGTAAGGGATTTTGAGTAGTCACTTTCCCCTAGATAAGTATTTATGTATGTGTGTTGAATCTTGACACATGTTAATGATTTGTGTTCTCGATCGTGATTTTCTTTCCGAAGATGAGTAGAGCAGGTTCAAGTTTTGTGATCTAGTAAATTTCATGAGTAGTTTTGAATCTACATATTAAATTTATACACTTAAGAAAAACAGATTATGTTTTTTATGGTTTTAAATGTTTATTTGAATATAATTAAATTAATCTAAATGACAGAAAATAAATCTATCTCGATAACGAGAGTAATATTAATAAACCATCCTTTTGAATATCGTAAATGAATGTTGATTCGTCCACTTGGGGTAGCTCAATTGGGAATGGCCGTGGAAATGAAGTCTCACTGAACCAGAAGTATTGGGTCCAAATATTTTGCTATCCCCCCTGATTGGGGTGAGAAGTTGGACATGATGAATATGTAGTCCTACCAAGCTTACAAATAAATAAATAAACAAATGAATGTCGATTCACTTAAAATAAATTGAGAAAATTATGAGTTAATTAAAACAATTCGACAACGCAATATACTTTACCATTTCAAAAGAAATGAAAGGAGAACATTCCAACATTCAACAAGTATCAATATAAAGAAAAAATAGAAAAAAATACTATCAATGTATTTTAAACAATTCAAATATCATACATTGTTCAGATCACATCATCCAATAAACATCAATGCTTCATTGCTCTTCAAAAATTGGCTATAAAATACTATATGATATTTTGATTGTTTAAAAGACATTTATAACATTTTCCTTTATTGTTTTTGTTTATATCAATACTTGTTGAATGTTGGAATGCTCTCCTATCATTTATTTTGAAATGCTAAAGTATATTGTATTGCCGGATTGTTTTAATTAACTCATATTTTTCTCAGTTTATTTTAAGTGAACTGACATTCATTTCTGATATTGAAAAGGATAGTTTATTAATCTTTCTCTCGTTATCGAGATATATTTATTTTATGTCATTTAGATTAATTTTATTACATTCAAATAAACATCAACAGCATAAAAGAATATAATTAGTTTTTCATAAGCTCTTTAAAGCATAGCCCAAACATCAATTTAAATGGCTAATTGGATCCACATTCCAGTCAAGTTTATCACTAATTGAGACATTTGTATTATTTTCTTTAAGTGTTGCATTTGGGTGATTTCATCATCCCCTCCTGTTAAGTTTGTTCAAGCAAATCCACTCATACATAATAGTTTGTATATTTGTCTATATATGCTTGTAAGTATTTAGAATGATTATATTAGATTAGTTTTTATTTTTAATTGGTTTATATGTATATATTTGGAAGTTGGATTAATATAGGAAACTGGGCCTTTGTTCCAAAGATTATATAGCCACACCAAATGAAAATGGGTCTAACTGGGACCCTAATCGGGCTAATACTCACTCGTTATAGGAGGAATTCTTCCACCTGCCAACAATTTAGTGCTAGTAGGGAAAAATGACAAGTTGGCCTATGGAGCTTTGCACATTAAGTTATTTATTTTTAATGGCTCTTTCCCAAATCCCTATTTGGAGTTGCATCTCTGGATGAGTATCTTGCAACACTCCATTAAAGATAGTAAATGTCTTGTCGAAAAATAAATTTGATGGTGAGGGTAAAATTATTGCATATGAACATATTAATCAATTCTTTCAAAATTGTGTTTCTCATAACATGCTTCATCAAGGTGTCATGTGTAGGATTCGCGCCCTTACTTTTGAAGGCTGCACAGAGATTTTGTGTGAAACATTGCCGACCACATCTATTCATTATTTGGACCAATTTATAGATGAGTTTTTGTTTTCTATTATTATTATGATTATGATATATTATTTAGAGAAGTTAATAATCTTAAGGTAGAACCTGATGAATCTTTAGAAGTTTTTTCAACAAGATTAATTCATCTTTGTTATGGATTTCCTTACAATGACATGCCTTCTATTAATAAATTCTTTGAACATATTATTTCTCTCCCCGATAATCATGAGAAAATAATTTATAATAAATTTAAATCATATATTGATTCTCGTCCATATAATGGTTTATATTTTAAAAATATGGAAATTATAAATGACCATTGTATAAACAACAAAGTTTGAAGTAATCAAAAAGTTTTGAATAGTAATAAAGAAAATTGCCTGATTCCTAAAATTAATACATTTGGCTCAGTGATGGAAGAATTTGACACAGAAATTCATGTTCATAACATAGAAAAATCCTCTCATAGTTTAACTGATCAGATTCAAGATCAATTTCCACAAATTGCATCATCAATTATATTCTTCTAGAGAAAGATCTTGAATCTTCTCATCTTAATATATCTAATGATATTTTTTTCCCTTCATTTTTTGATGGTAAACATGATGATGTTTTAAATAATGCTTCATGTTCATATTTATTTAAAAAAAAAATGTAATGGATGTTGATCAACTAACTCTTAGCGACGGAAAATTTAAATTGGATTTGAAGGTTAATGATTCACAAGATGTATTTCATATAATTTCATCTTTCATCCATTATTCATTATATCTTGATTTATTTAACGATTATGATTCTCAAGAAGATGTTTTAAATCCTATATATTTGTATTCTGTTGAATCAAAATTTAATCAAGAGAAAAATGACATTAATGAAATATTTTCTTCTTCCCAAATTAAAATTTCTCGACCTTATAGATGGGATAAGGGAATCTCTGTAATAAATATAGTTCTCAAATAATTTTATGATGATTCATTTTCTTTTCCAATTAGTGAAGAGTCTTGTGATTTAAATAATCAATTTGGTGAAATAGAAATTTGTAACCAATCAAATAATGTTAATAGTTTTCATTCTATTGATAACAATTTATCTGATATATTGAAAAATGACAGTCCGTATACAATGTTTGATTCTACTTATCCACCATTAGATGATTTTTTAACATTTCAATTTCCAGAGACTTGTCAAGAAGACAAAACACGTTAGCTGAAACAGGCTATCGTTGTGACAAATGCTAATGATATTGCTAAGATATACAATGTTAATCACAACAAGATTTTCCCACTAACTTTAAATCATGATAACTTTACACATAATCTAGACTCATGTGTAGATTTACCCCTGTGTATTCACACCATCCATTGTACATATCAGGAAATAATAGAATATTATTTAGAATAACCTTTCCATGGAAAATTCCCTTTAAATAGTCACATTATTTTCATGCACATGTTTGATTCAGTTCTACATTTATTATTATTTCAATTTCTGTTTTTAGTTGCTAGTAGATATTTGATTGTATTCTTTCATTTTTTTTAAACTGTGTTGTTGTGTCCACACTAATAATTTAGTGGGAAGGGATATGTTTTTTTATTCAACCGATTTCCTTCAAAATGACAAAAAAACACTGCAATTTCTAATCATGGTTATGCTTCATAATCTTGCTATTTATTTCAGAATCCATTTTGATGATTCCACATACACTTCAGTATTTGAAATTCATCCTAGTTATTCCCACCAACCAAATTGTTCATCCATAAGACTTTCTCAATCTTGAATATCTCTTCAACTTTATTTTTGCAACTCAACTAAATTTTGGTTGGAAGAAATATTGACGAAGGAATGCTTATCACATAATTATTTTCATGATAGAATTGAATCATGGTTGGTTGAATACTTTCAAGAAAATTTTTCTATAAATAGAAATGTGGTTATATTGTACATAATGCGTGCAATTGTAAATAGTTCAATTCTTTTTTTTCTTATTATTATTTATTTTTCTTCCAATATTAATTTATGATGTACATATGTTTGCAGGCTTAAATCTACTTGAATGGTTACATGGGCATTATGATTACACTTAATTCATTTTCAGCTAGTGTAGAATAGGTTTAGGAAAAGATTAGTTTTTCTTGTTTCTTAAATAGTTTCATCATGCTTATGTCAATATGTAGGTTTGAATAATCTTATTAAATCTTCATAATACATTCATTGTTTTTGAAAATGAGAAGATGAATTGATTAAGAATTTCTAATAGTTTTTCTTTAATTAAGAAGTATTCTCTCATTCAACTTGCTAAAACATTTTTACATTTGAATTATATTTCTCTTGAACAAGATTGATTATAAAATTATGAGTTAATATCATATTTAGATGTGATTCACAAGAAAATTCCTATGTTCCTTCTCCATTTACATTTTCTTTTGATAAGAAAGAAATCTCTTGCACATAAGGTTTGAGCTACTTGATTGTTTAAATCCTTGCATAAGAACTAATTCTAAAAATTAATTCATATTGATGATGAAACATTTATTTGCAACCAGTTTTCATTTCAGTCTCTCATCATTCATCTATAAAATAGAGAAAAAAATAGAAGGAATCTTTATTTAAAATAACTAAGAATATATGTCACCCCTTTGAAAATTTAACAAGTTACTTGGTAAAAATTTGAGGGAAAATCATTCTCTTGTAATCAATATTCTCATTTAGAATAATCTTCTTTTGTTCTAATTTTAATGAGTGAAGATGAAATTATTTGAGGTTACATTCATGGATATCTCTAATAATTAAAACAACATTCCATTGTATTAAAATAACATGGGGAAAATATTATTTTGTTAGCAAAAGAAGTTATTTTAGATGTACATGATATTAAACATTATTTTATCTTGTCTAAGAGAAAGTAGAATTTATTTCAAAGAGATTGATGATGCTAAAATATCTCCTAGATAAAAGTGTTTCGACAGTACAACTAATAATGATTTATGAAAATATATTTCTTTTTAAGAGGTATTTAGTAGGAAAAAATCATCTTACCTTGATTTCCAATAGCCATTAATATTTATATCCTAATATATTTATGCTTCTCATGTGCAGATAATTATACTAAATATTCTAATGAAGAGTTAAATATCAATGATTTACAAATAGGAAAGATGAAGTGAAACAAATGAAATTCTTGAGAAAGACATATCAAGCTAAAGATGAAACATCATCAAGATTTTTTCAAGGAAGTTTACTTTAGCTTTTTCATCTCCCTTAGATTTTTATCATCTTGCTCATGATTACATTCATCAAATATTTCTATTTAGGTCCTTATCCATTAAGGAATATAAGGACTTAGTTATGAAATGTTTAATTAGATCGATTTTTATGATTATGAAGCAAGAGTTATTTTAAGAGAATATTGATTGAACTAGATTAATGAAGATTTTAACATTGATATCATAACTCTACATTTAGTTTCAAAATTATTTTTAGGATAGATTTAATTTTTAATTTAGGTGCATTTGTATTTTTCTATTTCAATAAAAGCCAAGAATATCTTGAAATCCAACCTATTAGTGGATAAATTTTTATAAATCTAAATATTAATTTAAAGGATACAAATTAGTTGAAGGATCTAATAGGAAAAAGAGTACAAAATTTCAATTCAATCTATCATTTATAATCCAATTTCCCCTTTTTATTTTGAATTGTGATAGGTTGTGATATTTGTCTTCACATTTTATTTATTGGGATTTTGTTATTTACATGGATTAAATTTTAGATTGCCTTTCATTAAATAAATATTGTAGTTTTGTTTTCTTTTCACCTCAAAGTTTTCTTTTCGGTTTTCTTAGTCATTTAGATTAATAAATTGCTTTATACATTATTTTCAATTAGGTTATTGATTGGATTAATTTTCTTAATTCTCATTTGTAAATATTTTACACTTCATTTTTATTTATTTTGTATTTTACTTTGGTTTTGGTGTGATTTCCTCTTCATTTGGTTAACATACGAGAAAGCATGTCTTGCATTTAAAAATGGTGATTACTTGTTTAATTTACCACAAAAAAAAAGTAGCTTTTTAGTCATGGAGTGAATTGTTTATTATCCAATATTAATATAGTGTTCATTAAACAATAAAGTGTTTACATAAGATTGTTATAAAGAGCACCATCCATTTCATGACATTAAAATTGACATAAATAATAATTAGAAATGGGAAACAATAGTAGGCTTAGTTTTTATTCCCCGACATTTTTTTCTAATTAAAGAAGCTCTCTAAATACCCTACTTTTGCCACCCAATTGCATATAGAAATTCTTGATTAATTAAATATAAAGGATGGAACTTCTAAATAAGGAACTTTAAAGTATTTAAAGAAGAACAAGAAAACCCATCGGGGCTATGGATGCTCATTTCGAGTGGGTCAATCTTGTGAATCAAACTAAAGGGGATATACATGCTTGTAAATAGAGAAGAAATGAAAGTTTTAAAGGAGAGACGAGGAACAAATGTGTGAAAAAAATTGGTTTGAATAAAGGCTTAGGTCATTGTTTGATTTCATAACTAATTAGAAATTTTATGTTAGTATAACTAATGAACTCCATATCTATGCTCTTTTGACCTATTATGACAAGTAAAGACTATCACTAAATGAATAACTAATCATTTTTAGATATTAAGAATTGTAACCTTAAAACTAATAATTGAAAACGTCGAATTGAAATTAAAAGAGTTAAATGAGAAAATACTATTATTTTTTATTAGATATAACTACTTCATTCCAGTGTGTCGTCACCCAACAACTCCCCTTTATTTTTCTAGAAAAATGAAGGGTTCCTCATATAAAATTTTAGAAATATCGCCTTTCTTTGCATCTGGATTCCTATTTTTAGTGATTTTTTGAATTTCTTATTTTATCATTTTTGGGATTTCCATCACCTTTGTCTCATCGATATGTTTTCAATGATATAAAATTTTTCAAATTTTGACTCTTAGATCCAAAAATGTAATTTAATTTTTATAATAGTCAGAGGTCGGGATAATTTAATGTTTGTATCATTTTGTTTTTTCCGACCTCCTAACATAGTTATTATGTGATTTTATTTTATGTAATTTAATTTTTATAATAGTCAGAGGTCGGGATAATTTAATGTTTGTATCATTTTGTCCTTTCCGACCTCCTAACATAGTTATTATGTGACTTTATTTTATTTTATACGATGCGATTTTATTTTATTTTTATTTTAATTATTTTGTGATTTTATTTTATTTTTCTAACATAGTTACTATGTGATTTTATTTTAATCTTTTAATTATTCTTTTAATTAATTTGATTTTAATTTAGGGGTCAAGTTTATGTGATTTTATTTTAATATTTTGATTAATTTGATTTTAATGTAGGGGTCAAGTTTTATTTTTATTTTAATTATTTTGTGATTTTATTTTATTTTTCTAACATAGTTACTATGTGATTTTATTTTATTTATATTTTAATTATTATGTGATTTTATTTTATTTTTCTTTCAATTACTATGTGGATTTATTTTAATCTTTTAATTATTATTTAATTTAGTTATTATGTGACTTTATTTTATTTTATACGATGCGATTTTATATTATGTGATTTTATTTTATTTTTCTTTTAATTACTATGTGATTTTATTTTAATCTTTTAATTATTCTTGATTTTATTTTATTTATATTTTAATTATTATGTGATTTTATTTTATTTTTCTTTTAATTACTATGTGATTTTATTTTAATCTTTTAATTATTATTTAATTTAGTTATTATGTGACTTTATTTTATTTTATACGATGCGATTTTATATTATGTGATTTTATTTTATTTTTCTTTTAATTACTATGTGATTTTATTTTAATCTTTTAATTATTCTTTTAATTAATTTGATTTAATTTAGGGTATGTGATTTTATTTTATTTTTATTTTAATTACTATGTGATTTTATTTTAATCTTTTAATTATTCTTTTAATTAATTTGATTTTAATGTAAGGGTCAATTTTCATATATCAGGAGTGATTTAGGGGTCAGGGTTGATATATCGAGAGTGATTTATTCTCTTCACTTCATGTATGTTGATTTTTGGTTTATTTTATTTTATTTTTACATCCCATACCCCATAATCTCTATATGTACCATGTCTTCCTCAATACCTCCTTACTTCCCATTTCATTCAAATAACATTATAGCCATCAAACCATATAAAGAACACGAATTCAACTTTTCCCCTGCATGTGGGGTTTTTCTGAACTATTCAACAAATTCCACAAATTGTTCTACAAATTGTGAATGAGCTATTACATGACTCCAACTTCCAAAGGGAATATCGTGAGCTATAGGGCATGAAATCAAGACCATAATAGCTCGTTGGTAAGAGGAAATTAAGATAACAATTAGGAAACATTTGTTTTAGCAAATCAACATTCTAAACAACCTAGAAATTCAACAAAGAAAGGGATACAATTTTTTTAAAACTATTTTTCTAGGTTATTTTGATTATGTTGCTTTGATATCATCAATACATTATATACTTATCAAAATAACAATAACAAAAAATGATTTGCCTTATATTTTGGAACTTATTGCTAATTTATAGGAACAAAATTTTCTTTGAGTGGTTAGCTTCGATTATCTTAAATTATTTTTTTGCTTTAAGTTTTAATATATTTTTAATAATAAATTTTGTGAATGTTTTACATAGAATTTATAGAAGATTGTTACCACATGGAGCTTCAAGATTCTTGGATTGAGCTTGTATATGGGAAAGAAAGGATTATTCAAATCCCAAGAAATCGAAAAATAAATTTTCCTGGAGCTATCAAGAAACAAACTTTCATTTTATTTTTTTTTGTTTTTAAATTGAACTCTCTCTCTGATTATACATGGATGTCTATGTAAGAGAGCAGAGGAGGTTGAATCAAAGTAGAAGGAAACTATATTATTTTGGGATATTTCTTCTCAAATGATAGTCCTAGGAGAGTTGAAAATTGTTGCACTTTAAGACTCTAGTGTTGTAATTAGTATTTTACAATCAATTTTTGAAGACCAATCAAGCATTGATGTTTAATGAATGATGTGATCTGAAAATTGTATGAGCTTTTAGTTGTTTAAAATATATTGATATTATTTTCCTTTATTGTTTTTATTTATATTGATACTTGTTGAATGTTGGAATGTTCTCCTATCATTTCTTTTTAAATGGTAAATTCTATTGTATTGCTAATTTGTTTTAATTAACTAATATTTTTCTCAGTTTACTTTAAGTGAATCGACTGTTGGAAAAAATACTAAGAGGGGGGGGTGAATCAATATTTTAACTTTTTTATTTTCTTTTTTTTTAACTGTATACACTATTTTATAGAATCCAACCAGTTTATATCTATAACTACAATGAATGAAACCAGCATATAGATAATAAACATGTAAAATAGTTAATTCATTGTTTGTTGATATTAAACCATAGTGTGATGCTTTTACTAGGCAGTAAACAGATGCAGTACGAACAGAATAATCAACACACATAAGTAGCACACATGAACACCAAGATTTAAAGTGGAAACCCAATTTGGGAGAAAAACCACCTGTTGCTATTGTCTCTATCTTCTTTTAATATAAAGAAAAATTGTTTACAATCTTGTACTAATGGAGACTCATACCAGTATGTAGAAATCTACCTGCAAAAGGCTACAACCTTCTCTCATTCTCTAGATTCTACTGGAAGGGAGCTACAATCCCCTAGCTCTTGTATTAGCTGATATGTTTACCAATACGTAGGCACCAACCTACAGAAGGCTACTACCTTCACTCTTTCTCTAGGGACCACGTTTCATAAATTTTCAGACTGGATACTCCTGGTAAACAACAACACAATATGTAAGCCATGTTTCATCAAATTCTCATATTGGACCCATCAAAAACATTGAAGCTAAAAATCAATCACCACATCAAATACAACTGTATCTTAATCTGAACAGTTAGATCAATGTAACCAGAACACAAAGCTGAACCCCTAAAACTGTATCAACAACCAGAACCAACTGCAACCTCAAAAGTCATATATCAGAATGTATACGCTACTTAAATGAAGCCAAACTACATGTATACACTACTTTTTGTAACCCAACCTGCATATACCTCTAAAAATATTTAATCATAAAACTTATAAACCATAAATTGTATTGCCCAAAGACATTCTAAAGATCTACTGTCATATTACAGAGTTCTAAATAGATTGCAGTAGAGATCACCCTTCTAAATCAATCAATCGATCAACCAGACTCAACCTCCTTATACAATCATTTTTACATTCATATATAATGAAGACATCATTGAAAAACAACAGTAAAATAGCAGCATTGATCAGATAGATTAATCATCTCTGAACAACTGGATTTTCTTTTGCATACGCTACTTGGAAGTGCTGAACCAGCATGTATATATGCATTCACTAAGGTGAACTAGTGTATAGATCTATAAATAATAACTTATAACTTCACAGCTATTCCAAACATCAGATATACCCAGATCACAACATATAAAGCATAAACATAAATTAAAAGTTAGATCTAGACTATCCAATATCATATCATACAATGATAAGTCATTTTAGGTCTCATGATTCTGATCCAACATTGTATCTAAGGGTGCACAAGATATTTCAAATCTATAACATAACCATAGCCTTTATAACCCAAAATATACTTCAGATAGAAGTATTCTTGAAAAACCCTTTCTCTTCCATGCTTAGCCCTTTGGTCTTCTCCTCCTTATATACTTAGAGCCTTTTTCAATACCTTAGACCAAAAAAACACTTATAACCTGTGGTATTCTTAGATGGGATCAAGTAGTTGTTACTCCACTCAATATTTTGGGCTAATACCATGGTATGGACCCTTGGTATTATTTAACCTTAATTTTCCATCCCATACACGCTTTTCCTTCTGTGAAAGTGTGTGCATATATATATGCTCCTTTTATTCAGTGAACCCACTTGTATACACCACTTGGACTAGGTGAAACAACGTACATACAACTTAATACAAATTCAATCATTCTTTTTCTTCAATTGCTTGATTCTGATATGTATTATTTTGTTCCATCATCCTATTCTTCTGTGCCATTTTTTTGTTACCTCTGAATTGACCTGTTACAATGTGAGTTTCCCTTTATCAATTCTAAACTGACGTGTGTGTGGGTTGCCATCTGTTGAAAAATGTGCAACAAGAAATGATAAATTTAGAAAGTGCTAAAATAGCATGTCTAAAAATAGCAGTTTCGCCAATGAGCATTTTGGCCACCTTGGGTGAGAGGTGAAACTGCTAAAAATAGAATATTCTAAAAATAGCATTTCTATGTCCCTTCCTATTTTTAGCAGTCCCTGGTCTAACTATAGGAAGTAAAAATGGATTTGGTCTTAACAGTAGTTTAAAATATTAATTAATTAATCTCCATGAGTTAATTAGTTATGGAAAATTAAACTTGAAGTCTTTGTAAGATTATGCAATTATTTTCTCTCTTGATTTAGGAATTTATCCCTTGATTAAAGGAGATAAGGTTTAGTTATATATTGAGAGGATCAGTTGACTTAGTTTAACTTAGTCAAGTTCAGTTAGATTAATTTAACAAGTTTTTAAATTAATGAGATATAGTTTGTTGATGCTTGCATGCATGTGACAACTATTATTTTCAGATAACTGAGTATTCTCTCATGGATAACTGATGCATGGCAGTTCAGACAGAGACCTAGTTGAGATCAGAGAAGGGGTCCAGTGTACTATCAGTTGGATGAATATTTTTCCTATAAAGGAAGCTCATCCATGATGAGGATTTATCTCCTTTAGGTTTGTACAATTAGATCAAAGGTTAGTGAGTGTGTGAAGAGGCCAATTCACACAGGTGGCAACACTAGACCCCAAGGAAAACTATATAAGGAAATAGGAGGCTTGGAGGGTAGAGGATAAGGTTTGTGAGAAGCCTTTGACTATCTATGAGCAACAGGGGGATTGTACTGAGAGCTGGATAGCTTCCGAGCTAAGGCTTTATGTAATCTGGACTATATTTCCACTTGTATGATAATACAAAGATGGTGTTTTAGGCAAGTGCTTTCCTCAGGTAAATTCTTCTGTGTTATGTGTGATTGATTCCTTCTTATCAATTATATGCGTTCTTATTGATGTTGCTCATGTTCGATTAATCTTCCGCTAAATTGTTTGTAGAAGTAGATCAAATGTTTTGATTTAGTACATAGCATTACCAGGTTGATCTACAGATGGGAAATTTCTACATGGTATCAGAGTTGACTGATTTATAGAAAAAATCTATAAAATTCTACATGGTATCGGAGCACAGGTGATCAAGAAAAGAACAATATACTGAGAGGATATTTCAAAGTTTTGAGTTTTGGGCCGAGAGTTTGCAGAGCAGATCTAAAAATTTCTATATAAAATTTTTAGAAATAAATAGCATATTTGGATTCCTTGCGGAAAAATACCCAAAAAAAAAAAATAACCGGCTGAATCGGAGTTCGGATGAGGGAGATATCATTGATTTAAAATCGGCTCTTTTTCTAGACAATTCTGTGACAGCAAGAAAGTGGAAATAGATTGGTGTGCTAGCCAAGAAACTATATGCACTTGAGGTACAAGATGCATGCAAAGCCTTGAGGAGTGAGGCAAAGGTTAGAGGCTTGGTGGTTGAGAGGGAGAGTATATTACCTCTCAACATGCAGTGCCAGAAGAAGTCTCAAACAATTGTGGAGGAGCCACGATTGGTGCAGCAGCTTCAGGAAGTTGTGAAGCAGTGACAACATGGGAAGCTGAGAGGAGATCAAGTAGAGACATCTACTCATGCAGAGACCTCTAGTAGGTGGAAACTTCGAGCCAGGTGGGTAGAGGGATAAAACATGCAGCCATACCTCTAGGTAGGAGGTGGGGTGATGTAGAGTGATTGTCCCAAGGAGGAGGGGCAGGATCCTTGAGGTACCCAACCTCTTGGATGAGACCTTTCTATAGGAGCCCTGATGTGGATTAGCAGGAACTGACTGATTGGGTAGAGACAAATGCGGATGGAGCGGCAGAGAGAGCTATAGTGCAGGGAATCCTAGGACAGCGCAAAGCAAGTAGGTTGTAGTAATGCCAGAAGCACAAGTGTGTTGCACAGTGCTAGGTGGCACAGAAAGGTGTGCAATGGTGCAAGATGCATGGAGATGTTGCAGTGGTGTAGATTTTAGAGAGGGAGCACTTGAAAACAGCAGGTAGAGCTTCAGCATCAAAGTATGTTTCTAGCCCAAAAAAGTGGTCAGTTGCGAGTTTTTTTGTTCCAAGAGTTGTTGGAGCAAGCGGACCGGGTAGATGTGTTGCATGCAGAACATTCCAGAGTTGCAGGATTGGGTTCGAGAGGAAGCCTTTCTTGTTGAGAGGGAGTGTTGAAAAATTTGCAACAAGAAATGATAAATTTAGAAAGTGCTAAAATAGCATGTCTAAAAATAGAAATTTGGCCAATGAGCATTTTGGCCACCTTGGGTGAGTGGTGAAATTGCTAAAAATAGAATATTCTAAAAATAGCATTTCTAGGTCCCTTCCTATTTTTAGTAGTCCCTGGTCTAATTATAGGAAGTAAAAACGAATTTGGTCTTAACAGCAGTTTAAAATATTAATTAATTAATCTCCATGAGTTAATTAGTTATGGAAAATTAAACTTGAAGTCTTTGTGAGATCATGCAGTTATTTTCTCTCTTGATTTAGGAATTTATCCCTTGATTAAAGGAGATAAGGTTTAGTTCTATATTGAGAGGATCAGTTGACTTAGTTTAACTTAGTCAATTTCAGTTAGATTAATTTAACAAGTTGTTAAATTAATGAGATATAGTTTGTTGATGCTTGCATGCATGTGACAACTATTATTTTCAGATAATTGAGTATTCTCTCATGGATAACTGATGCATGGCAGTTCAGAAAGAGACCTAGTTGAGATCAGAGAAGGGACAGTGTACTATCATTTGGATGAATTTTTTTCCTATAAAGGAAGCTCATCCATGATGAGGATTTATCTCCTTCAGATTTGTGCAGTTGTATCAAAGGTTAGTGAGTGTGTGAAGAGGCCAATTCACACAGGTGGCAGCACTAGACCCCAAGGAAAACTACACAAGGAAATAGGAGGCTTGGAGGGCAGAGGAGAAGGTTTATGAGAAGCCTTTGACTATCTATGAGCATCAGAGGGATTGTATTGAGAGCTGGATAGCTTCCGAGCTAAGGCTTTGTGTAATCCAGACTATATTTCCACTTGTATGATAATAAAGAGATGGGGTTTTAGGCAGGTGATTTCCCTAGGTAAATTCTTTTGTGTTATGTGTGATTGATTCCTTCTTATCAGTTATATGTGTTCTTATTGATGTTGCTCATGTTCCATTAAGCTTCCACTAAATTGTTTGTAAAAGTAGATCAAGTGTTTTGCTTTAGTACATTGCATTACCAGGTTGATCTACAGTGGGAAATTTCTACATGGTATCAGAGTTGACTGATTTGTAGAAAAATTCTACAAAATTCTACACCACCAAGGAAAACATGTGTATTATAATGCCAACAATCTCCCCCTTTGGACTTGATGGAAACCATGTTGGTGTTGATCAATTCAAGGTGTAGAAACTATTAGGTTGCCATCAAGGAAAGCACACGTACCATAATGCCAACAATCTCCCCCTTTGGACTTGATGGAAACCATGTTGGTGTTGATCACTTCAAGCTGTAGAATATTTTAGATATATCAAGCAACACCAAGATACTCTCCCCCTTTGACATCAAGGGTAAAGGGTGAACCAAGATATTCCCCCCCTTAGTACATGTTGAGTTTGCACAAATATTTTTCAAAAGAATAACATGACTCTATGACTCAACTATGTGAGTATGACCTTCCTATAACCAATGACTCATACATACATCAATCACCCAACCAAATGGGGATATACGAAATGTTCATACATGACTAAAAATTGCAATTATTACATCATCCTTCCCATGCATAGTGGGGGTATAAATTACATCATATGTCCAAAAGGACTCATTCATAATAGACTATGACAGAAGGAGACTCATTATTACACAATTTTTCTTTACATGACCTTTTCATCAAATGATATTAATAACAAAGACCATTCTGAATTCAACAACCATGATGCCAACAATATTTTGAAGGCTAGTGCTCCTATTGACCTTATGTTACCAATACATTGTCAACAATTCATTCATCAAGGAATCTTCATCAATCAAATAAACATTAATGAGAAAATCGTATCAACATATTGTAACCATCAATATCAAACTGAACACCCATGATAGAAACTAATTTTGAGTCTTACCCATTGTTTTTCTGTTAGAAAAACACATACGCTACTACCGACACAAAAAATTGTGTTTATGCGCAACTCTACTTCATGAAATTTGCGCATCCCTCTGAATCTGAATAAAATGGTTTTAACAACAGGATGAGGTAGATACAACTCCCAAATTTTGTCTGAGATATTCAAATACTTCTCTGGGAAGAGGTTTGGTAAATATATCAGCAACCTGTTCTTTGGAGGGAACATACTCCAATTTAACCTTTTGTTCAAGAACTTGTTCTTGTAGAAAGTGGTACTTAATGGGTATGTGCTTGGTCTTGGAGTGCATGACTAGATTTTTCCAAATACTAATAGCATTTGTATTGTCACATAGGATGGAGATGGGTGGAGAACATGTGATTTTAATATCTTGTAAAGTTTGCATCATCGAGAGTAGTTGCGTGTAGCAAGATGCAACAGCCACATATTCTACTTCAGCTGTAGATAAGGAAATTGAACTTTGTTTCTTGCTAAACCAAGATACTAATGGTGATCCCATATAGAATGCACATCCACTAGTGATTTTTCGGTCATTAACATTTCCAACCTAGTCTGCATCTGTATATAAATGAAGAGTGAGATTTGTATCTTTAGGATACCATACACCAAAGTCTTGATTTCCTTGGAGATATTTGAATATTCTTTTTACAGCCTGAAGATGTGATTTCTTTGGATTGGCTTGAAATATTCCAACAATTCCTATTGCATGCATGATATTTGGTCTAGTACCTGTTAGATAAAGTAGACTTCCAATCATAAATCTATACTCTGGTTGACTCACTATAGGAGATTCATCAATAGAACTGAGACTACATCATGTTACCATTGGAGTAGATACTGGTTTGGAATCTTCCATTCCGTGCTTCTTCAGAATCTTCTTGAGATATTTAGTTTGTGAAAGAAAGATCCCATCTTTTGTTTATTGCACTTGTAGACCAAGAAAATAAGTTAGTTCTCCAAGTAAAGATATTTCACATTCTTGGTTCATAACTGAAGAAAAGTTTTGACTCATAGATTCTTCATTACTGCCAAAGATGATATCATCAACATAAACAACAATAATTAGCGATTTATCATTCTCAATTTTTGTATAGAAATTGACATCTGCAAATCCTTTTGTGAAATCTTGTTGTTGAATATATTTGTCAATATGATAATACCATGCCCTCGGAGCTTGTTTTAGTCCATATAAAGCCATTTTAAGTTTGCATACAAGCTTCGCATAATTTCCCAGAATGAATCCTTCTAGTTGTTCAACGTATACTTCTTATTATAAATATCAATTAAGAAATGAATATTTTACATCCATTTGATAAACTTTGAATTTTTGAAAACCTGAAAGAGAAAGAAACATTCTTATGGCTTCAATCTAGCAACAGGTGCAAAAGTTTCTTCAACGTCTATACCTTCTTATTGAGCATATCCTTTACAAACAAGCCTTTCTTTATTCCTAATAACCTCTCCATTTGCATTCAACTTATTCTTGAATATCCACTTTGTTCCTATAACATTTTTATCATGATGTCTAGGAACTAAATCCCAAGTATCATTCTTTTCAATTTGGTCAAGTTCTTCATCCATGGCCTTAACCCAACATTCATATCTGCAAGATTCATTTACATTTTGTGCTTCTATGGAGGATATTAATGCTAGATAACTGGAAGATCCTACAAGAGTTCTTCTTGTCTGTACTCCAAACCCCTTTTCCCCCATAATTTGAGATTCTGGATGATTCTTTTGAACATACTTGGATGGAGCCTTTTCCCCTTTAGATGTATCTTCTTCTGATGCTTCATTGGTTTCTTCCTCTATATCATTTCGATTTGATATGGGAAAGCATTCACGGTCTTCATCATTACTATCTTCCTTTGGTGATGTCACCTGTTTCCAATTTCTACATGCTTCATCGAGTACAACATCAATGCATTCAATAATTTTTTTAACTCTCTTATTATAACATTTGTATCCTTTACTTCTAGATGAATAACCAAGAAATATTCCTTCATCTGCTTTGGGTTCAAACTTACCAAGTTTTTCATCAGTCTTTTTGATGAAACATTTTCTTCCAAAAACTCTGAAGTGTTTTACAGTAGGAGGTTTACCAT
Source organism: Pinus tabuliformis (assembly GCA_031772625.1). Classification (NCBI taxonomy): domain Eukaryota; kingdom Viridiplantae; phylum Streptophyta; class Pinopsida; order Pinales; family Pinaceae; genus Pinus; species Pinus tabuliformis. Next base: position 937,987,673 of record CM062818.1, read on the forward strand.
ACCAAAATTCATATGGATTTTTATCACTATTTACACGAACATGAGTTTTGTTGAGAATATTTACTACAGTATGTGCAGCTTCACCCCAGAATGTATCAAGAGTTATAGACTCCTTAAGCATAGCTTGAGCCATTTGTTGAATTGTTCTATTCATTCTTTCCACCACACCATTTTGTTGAGGAGTTCTTACAAAAGAGATCTGTCTCTTTATTCCATGTTGTTCACAAAATTCAAAAAATTCGTTTGATATGAATTCTCCTCCCCGATCAGATCTAATACATTTGATTTTTAGATCTAATTTATTTTCAACTAAAGCTTTAATGACCTTAAACTTTTCAAATGCTTCACCTTTATTCTTTAGTAAACCAATCCAGCACATTCTAGAAAAATCATCAATGAATAAAATGTAGTATTCTTCTCTATGAGGTGACCTTTTCATTGTTGACCGACACAAATCAATATGAATGAGTTCAAGAGGCTTACTTGTTGATCCTTCTTTGGCATTGAATTGAACTCTAGTTTGCTTACTGAATTGACATGGTTTCCATATGGTATTTTCTAGGATGATGATATCTAGAAGATCACGAACCGCCTTGAGCCTTCATGATTTTCTTATTTGAGAAAATCTTAGATGCCCCAATCTTTTGTGCCATAACCAATTCTCTTCTGTTTTGCTCAGATGACATTGTTCTTGGCCTCCTTTTAGTATATATCGATTGCCTGGATTTCTTGTACCTTTGATTATGGCCTCTCCTGTGTCAAGTTGAAAAACCACAAATTCTTTTGAACAAAAGATAACTTCATTTCCTTGATCACACATTTGACTAACACTCAATAATTTATGCTTTAAACCATCAACATACATAACATTTCTAGCTTTAATCTTTTCTTTTAGATAAACAAAACCTTTACCCTTAATGACAGCTGGTGTGTCATTTCCAAAGAGACATTCTTTTATTTTTCTAAAGCATTGTATGAAATGAGTTTATCTTTATCACCTGTCATGTGTTTTTAGCATCTGCTATCAATGTAGTTATGATTTTCTTGTCCTTCTGCAAACAGATCTATGCCACATCTTTCTGACTGTAGTTCCTTATTTTTCCATACCTTGGAGTTGGATGATGTTTGCAACTTTTGATATGTTGTCCGAAATTTTATCCTGCATTCAGATTCTTCATGACCAAAGTTATTGTAAAATGAACATTCATTTTCATCTTCAAGAGGAGAAAAGCTATTATAAGAGCTCTTCTTGATTCGGTCATGTTCCTTTGCTTTCTTGCTTCTCTAGTCATAATAGTTTTGTAAGCAACACATTGAGCAGCCTTATGAACAAAGTTATGGCATGAAAAACATTTTCCATTAAAGAAGAAGTTTTTTTTTATCATTAAATCTTTTGGTATTATTCACCTTTTGGTTGGTGCTTCTATTGTTGTTCACATTTGGAGTAAAATGAGCATGATTTACCTCGGCAGTACTTTTAGGCTTTTGCTAAGGATTGACGAATTGTTCACTAGTTTTTGGTGCATAAAGATAGCTTATGGTGATGGCTGAAGGCTTTTTTGGTTGGAATGTTTCTCCATTGTATCCAAGACCAGTCTTTATAAGAGGAGAACATTGAACCTTAATGATTTCATCTAAGGTTTCTGATCCTTTAGCAAATCTAAGATTTATATATTTTGTCTTCTCAAGTTCTTTTCTTAGATCCGCTACTTCACATTCTAATTTCTCATTGTGATTTTCCCTTTCAGTGAGTTGATGTGTCAAAGTTTCTATGACCATATTCTTTTCTTCCAAACAGATTTTAAGATGATTGATTTCTTCAAGAAAATATTCTTCTTATAAGGCATCCATAAACTCATCATTTTCATAAGCCATGATAATTTAATATCTAGTTCAAATTCACCTTCATCACTATTAGACAAGCCATCATTATCTTCATGAGTATAATAACTTCTTCTATTAGCAAATTGTTTCCTATTACGTTTTTCCAAATCCTTTCCTTTGTCATGGTTATCTTTATGAGGACATTTGGCAGCATAATGACCAACTCTACCACAAGAAAAAAAATTGAAGGGAAGCTTACCTTTGAATCTTACGGTACCCAGTTGAAGTTTCTTCACAAATTTTACCTCGTCTTCTTCTAATATGTATCCTAATTCCTTGAGATCTTCCTTTCCTTTTCCCTTTGTAGAGGCTTTGAAAGTGGCTTCTTTGATTTCTGATGGACCTCCTTTCCTCATTTCAAAGGAAGTTAAAATTCCATGAAGTTGAACAACAATAATAGATTGTAGATCCTACTTTTCTTCAATGGCAGATACTTTTGACTCAAATTTAGAAGACAGAGATCTTAATATTTTCTCTACTATAGTAACCAGTTTTATTTCTTCACCCAGACTATTCATATGATTTACAATCTCATCTACTCATAAAAGGTAATTAGAAATACTTTCATCACCATGCATCTTGAGAGTTTCATATTGAATTCTGAGAGTTTGGAGCTTAGCAAATTTTACCTGGGAGTCTCTTTCGTAGCTCTAAATGAGTTGTGTTGAGCTGAATGACTTTGACAAATTCTAATTTCGATAAATTTCCCAATAATGCATTGACGGCTTTGGCATTGTTGTCATATGCTTTCTTTTTTGTTGGATCTGTGGGGACTACTGTTGGATATTGATGTCCTCCTTCCACAATTGCCCAAACATCAGCTCCAAGAGACTGAAGATAGGATTTGGTTCTTGTCTTCCAAAATGTTAAGTTATCTCCATTGAGGATTGGTGGCTTGATAGGTCCCATTCCTTCGTGATTGCTCATTTTGAGATATCTTCCTTCAAGCAATCAAGCTTCTTCTGAAGGACCTCCTCTGATACCAATTGTTGGGAAAAATACTAAGAGGGGGGGGGGGGGGTTGAATCCTTATTTTTTTTTAAACTGTATGCGCTATTTTATAGAAGCCAATAAGCGATATCCACGACTACAATGAATGAAACCAAGGTAGATAATAAACTTGTAAAATAGTTAAGTCATTGTTTGTTGATCTTAAACCATAGTGTGATGCCTTTACTAAGCATTAAACAAATGTAGTCAGAAAAGAACAAATAAACACACATAAGTAGCACACATGAACAGCAATATTAAAGGTGGAAACCCAATGCGAGAGAAAAACCACCTGTTGTTGTCGTCTTTTTCTTCTTTTAATATAAATAAAAATTGTTTACAATATTTTACTGGTGCAGACTCATACCAGTACGCAGACATTTACCTGCAAAAGGCTACAACCTTCTCTCATTCTCCATCTTCTACTAGAAGGGATATACAACCCCCTAGCTCTTGTACCGACTGATATGTTTACCAATACATAAGTGGTGACATATAGAAGGATCCTACCTTCACTCTTCCTCTAGGGACCATGTTTCATAAATTTTCAGACTAGATACTCCTGGTACACAACAACACAATATGTAGGCCACATTTCATCAAATTTTCATACTGGACCCATTAGAAACATTGAAGCTCAAAATCAATCACCACATCAAATACAACTACATCTACCAACAATTAGTTAATCCGAATAGTCAGATCACTGTCACTAGAACATAGAGTTGAACCCAGAACACTTCATCAACAACCAAAACCAACTGCAACCTCAAAAATCATACATCAGAATGTATACACTACTTAAATGAAGCCAAGCTACATGTATACGCTACTTTCTATAATCCAACCTACATATACCTCTAAAAATACTAAATCATAAAACTTTTAAACCATAAACTGTACTGCCCAAAGAAATTTTGAAGATCTATTGTCATATTACAGAGTTATAAACAAATTGCAGCAGAGATCACCCTTCTAACTCAATCAATCGATCGACCTAACTCAATCTCCTTATACAATTAGTTTTACATTCAGATCTAATGAAGACACCATTGACAAACAACAGTAAAACAACAACACTAATTAGATAGATCAGTCATCTCTGAACAACATGATTTTCTTTTGCATACGCTACTTGGAAGTGTTGACCCAATGTGTATACACGCTTTCAACAAGGTGAATTAGCATATAAATATGAAAATAATAACTTAACTTCGTAGCTATTCCAGACTTCAAATATATCCAGATCACAGCATATAAAGGATAAAACATGAATTAGCAATCATATCTAGACTATCCAATATCATATCATACAATGATAATTCATTTCAGGTCTCGTACTCTTGATCCAACATTATATCCAAGGTGCACAAGATATTTAAGATCTATACCATAACCATAGCCCTTCCTGAAAAACCCTTTCCCTTCCACGCTTAGCCCTTTGATCTTCCCCTCGTTATATAATTAGAGCCTTTTTCAATACCTCGTACCAAAACAACACTTAGAACATGTGGTATTCTTAGACAGGATCAAGTAACCATTACTCCACTCAATATTGTGCACTAATACCATGGTATGGAGCCTTGGTATTCTTTAACCTTAATTTTCCATCCCATACATGCTTTTCCTTCTGAGAAAGTGTGTGCATACATATATGTTCCTTTTGTTCAATGAACTTGCTTGTATATGCCACTTGGACTAGGTCAAACACCATATACAACTTAATACAACTAAAAATCATCCATTTTATTCAATTTCTTGATTGATATGTAATCCTTTGTTCCATCATCCTATTCTTCTGTGCCATTTCTCTGTTACCTCTGAATTGACCTGTTAGAATGTGGCTTCCCATTTATCAATTCTGAACTGACCTGTGTGTGGGTTGCCATTAAGGACAACACATGTACCATAATGCCAACATTCTCCCCCTTTGGACTTGATGGCAACCATGTTGGTGTTGATCACTTCAAGATGTAGAATCTGTTAGGTTTCCATCAAGGACAACACATGTACCATAATGTCAACATCGACATTCATTTCTGATATTCAAAAGGACGGTTAATTAATATTGCTCTCATTATCAAGATTGATTTATTTTCTGTAATTTAGATTAATTTCATTATATGCAAATAAACATTAAAAAACATTAAAAAAAAAAATTATAATCAATTTTTCGTAATCTCTTTAAAGAAAATCCAAAAAATCAATTTAAGTGGCTGAATAGACCCACATTCAAGTCAAGGCTATCACTAATTGATACATTTGTAGTTGATTTTCCCATCCCCTGTTGTTAATATTGTTCAAGCAGATCAACTCATACACATGAGTTTGTATATTTATTTATATTTACTTGTAAGTATTTAAAATGATTATATTATATTAGTTTTCTTTTTAATTGGTTTTTATGTATATATTTTGATGTTGGATTAATATCAATAACTAGACCTTTGTTCTAGAGAGTATATATCCACACCAAATGAAAAGGGTCTAATCGAGATTGTGATCAGGCCAATACTCACTCGTTGTAGGAGGAATTATTCTACCTGTCAGCACAGTGATCAAATAGACTTCACTTCAAATGAAAGCAACAGTCACTTTCCACCTTCCTCACAAGGTGGCACCTTTTTTGTTAATTCAAGGAATGTCTTGGAGCTCGTGGGGTAGCTATCGAGGGCTTTGATTTCCCACAAGCTGGAACTTCGAAATATGATCCCCAAAATATCATTTATGAATTAATGAAGGACAAGGATTAAGAAAATCACAAACATGATCTAAATACCATAGTAGAAGTATGTGCTAACAAATATACTTAGGAAGAAGTTAAAGTCATCCTTCATCTGGCTAGGTCAATCTTTTCTCACCTTTCTAGCAAGAAATGAGGTTCTTCCAAACCCATGAAGGTTGATGAAGGAGGGTAGCCGAGCTCCAAGAAAGACAAGATAGATAAAGAAACAAAATATGAGTATGATGATGATGACAATGAGACAAAGACAAAGGCTCTGATACTATACAACAATTAGATGACAAGTCTAGTAAAACATGCATTCACGATGGAAACATTTCCCTTTTCCATGTAAGGATCAGAGGAAATGGAGTCATGAGAGGTGTCCAAACCTGGACACGTGTCAATAGTAGAACAATTCCAAGATATATCCAAGAAATCCTCTAAGGAGAGGAAGAGATACATCATAATAGCGGAGAATAAGCCACTTCCTCCCATGGAGCTTATGAGTGCATTGCGTTATAAAAAATAAATTTTCATGCTCGCAGTGTTGCAATCCAAAGTGGAGACAACAAGGTCCATGTTGGATTATCAAGTGCATTAATTCTACTTTCTTGAGGATCACATTTCATATACTAATATCATGGATTTGAGTTTTTATGTGACCAACACTTTTCACATGAAAATGCATCAAAAAAATTCTATGGCCAAAACGCTACCATATATGTTATACAGAATCTACAATTGTGGAAAAAAGTGTCTTCCCTAGGCCTGGTGGACTGATCTGGAACAACAAAAAGAAAAGGGCACAATTTCTTCCTTAAATTACTTGAATAACGGGATGAGGCCTACATATAATTTTTTGCAAGCTCCACTTCTTCCTTGACTTGTACACTCCAATCCTAGCTCTGATTGCTATAACTAGAACCTGCACAATAAAAAAAGACAAGCCAAAGGTATACGACATCTATGTATCATAATCCAATCACTTCATTCAATAGATCAACATGTCATTGAAATAAATGAAATTATAAAATCATGTATAGGAAAACATTCTACTCTTTGTATTAATAGAAATGGAGAGAGTTACAACCAAAAATAGGATTTGATCTTGTAGAAGATCTTGTCCTCTTCTTGCCACAAGGTATGCCTTTATGTCACCCTAATTCCTAGAATAATGCCTCTCAAAGAAACAACATGAGGGTAGAATCAGTCTCCAAAATCCAACCCTTTTCCCATGGAAGGATGTAAATATGTAGATGAGGGAGGTCATGAATTCTTATCCATTTACCAATCTATGCTTGAGATCCACTTGAGATGGTAGGATGAGCTCAAGGGATAAGAGGTGAAAACTCCAAGGAAGGATCAGGTAGGATTCAAGACTCTTATCGAAGGTAAATGGTTGAAACAACGTCCGGAATATTTTGGAAGAGGAATCTTTGAGATTCTTTTTTTTCTTGAATTTCTAGAATCAACGCACCCCTATACTGAGAAACCTAGTGGTGATCAACGCAGGTGAAGAGAGGGTCATCTTGGTGGTCAACACTAGTCCCTAAAGAGTCAGGGTGTGTTGGGCCTTAAAATCTTGGAAACTCATCAGTCAAGAGTAGAAACTCAGGGATTCAGTAGAGCCATGCTTAGGGCTTTATGAAGGGATGATGACAATATGTTGAAGGATGTGAATTGGTCCTGTTTGAAGGCCTATTAACTAGATGTGACAAGATGGCCTATAAAAGATTTCCCCCAAATGTGAAAAGTCATAAATGATAACTGATGACTGGAGTGCCTTCCCTTGTGACAAGTCAAGATCAAGAACAATCAGTTGAGAGCATCATCTGTTACAATACATTTACATTATGATATATTTTCTGAGGGAGGCATACTCATGCTCAACATATAAGCTAACATTACATGTATAATGACCAAAAAAAATGTCCATGGATGATTGATGGTGGACCCAAGACTGTCTATATGATCACACCCATCATACATTTTGACCTTGTATTACTCTTGAAATCACAGCCCGAAGGGATGAAACTAGATCTGAGATCTTCTATCTTTTTCACATGACCAACCAATGTACAAGTCTAACCATGTGAATTAATGAGCAAAAGTCGAACATGTTAGACACCATTTTATTACTGACCAATGATTTAACTCATTAACGGATGCGAGAGAAATAATTGATGATGATAATGGCTCTTAAGGTACTCTAGTACAATCTGTATGGTGTGAATGAATGAGTTGATGTCGAACATCCCAAAAAATATTTCAGTTAAAGGCCAACAATGTAAGCCTTTCACCGAGTGCAAGGAAAATTTACATTGATGTATGAATGCACCAAGGTACCAAAGGGGTGCCTCTAATTCAACTTCCTGGATAATGAGCTTATGTCGATAGAAAATGACCCATCGTAGGAGGTCCTTGATGTATCCCCCATCAACGACACAAAACGGGTATGATGATTTGTGATAGAATGATCATAATGATGTTGATATGGAACTGGACTAGGAACAACAGACACGAAATGAAAGCTTAAGAGTATTCTGGTAGATATTGACTGAATGAATTCTCTTGTACACAACAACAACATTGAAATGGATTTGGTAGCATTGACCCAAAACCAAAAGGTAGGCATTGAAAAGGTATGATAAACCAAAAGACAAGCATATTTCCCAACCCAAAAACCACTGATATGAAGTAGAAAAGTTTAATTTTCAAGAGAAAGTCACTGTCATTAACAAGTGGAGTATCCCATTTTCCCAATTTCCCCAACCATTAATGGTCAATAGCTATTTATTTTTGACAAACTTGAGGTGGATAATATATTCTTGATTTGTATGTTCATCCTTTGGATGAATCCATCTGATAATATTTAATGAACCCAAAGAAAGAGTGGTTTGGTCCCATCATGATCAACGAGTCCATCATTGTTTGATGTTTTTACAAGTCCAATGAAGGTGAAAACTCAACATATTTTTCATGTTTAGAGAGTTTGAAAAAGACATGAAAACGAAAATTCGAAAGGTTCCTTTTCGTAGATAGTCTCTTGGGTCCAAAAAGACAGAAAACAATACTCGGGAGAACCTCTTCGCCATGTTCAACTAAGGTATTCCATGTTCGTAATTAGTCTATCACAAGTCTCTGGAAAATGGTTAAACTTATACTGAGTAGATTTCTTTTCATTTACTTTAACGAGTTCGAAAAGATAAGTGCTCGACAATATTTTCAAATTTTGGGAGTCTAAAAAAAGTTGAAAGAGAACCCCAGAGGGATTCCTTTTTCATATTTTTACAAAGCCCGAAAAAGTGATAAAAGTTTACTCTCAGTCAAAATGATCTTATTCCATTCAAAACATGACAGAATCCATTAAACAATTGTCGACCTGCTCAAAACACCATCAAAATGATTAAAAATACTTTTTTCGTGATAAAATTGAACTGCAACAAGGTCAAAACATTAAATACGAATAAATAATGGAAAATGACCATAAATATTTAAAATGACAATTCATTTTTACCATTTGACATTGGAGCTCTGAGTGATTTTTACCCTTAATCTTCTGCAGCTGATTGCTGTCAATCCAAAGGATCATTTTAGGTGTCATCACTTCCAGGTAAGATCTAAGACCTTTCTCTTTCTTTTCAAGGTGGCATTTTGTAGTTTCATGCATATTTTTTGGGTTTTTGGAGGCCCTAAGGCACAAGTATTGTGCCCCTCGATCAACACACACCCTAAAGGTCGAAAGGTGCATTGATCCTGGAGACTTAACACTACAGGGAGCAATTCAATGCACTCTCCTCCCTGAGGGGGTTGCTTTGAGCGTAAAACCCAATTTTTTTCCAATAGTTTCTCTAAATAATTATCATGATTTTTGCATGAAAATGATCCTAATGAGTCTCTTTGTGATTTTTTAAGACTTCATTGCTACAAAATGTATCTAATATGGTGGGAAAGAGAACATGAAGAACAAGATATGAATGCATCAAATGGTCTTGCTACCATCCAGGGACTAAGAAATTTTTGATTGCTAAAATTCTTCTGGCTTCCCAGAATTGGGAAACAAATGGAATTACTTGAATATCTTGTATGTGCATGGGATGTTCAAGTGAAGGCATTCAAACTAGGAGCACATATTCTTGAAATAAAGGCAGAATATATATATTTATTAAATGGTCTATCTAGAAGAGGTGCCCCCATCTCTTTCAAGACATGAGAAGGGGAGGAGAAACAATCAAGGATTATGTCGCCACTCAGTACGGACCTCAAGCCCAGTCGACCAAGGATGGGAAAATCAATATAAAAGACATGGTTCGATTTCCTCTAAGAACGATCATGTTCATTATCCCCATATTGGCTGGCAACTCTACACTACATTTGGCCAATAGATCATATATGCAATATTCTCTAGAATGCATAGAACCAACCGTCTTCAACTGGAGTGAGGGATTGTTGGTCAATAGGAAAGAACAACTAACTAAGAAAAGGATGGGAGACTAAAGAATTTTGGCTATGGAACAATATTGATCTCCTTTTCTCTAGAGAGGATTCCATTACTACGACCTTAGCATATCTCACCAATAGGGTCGAGTCATAGTCATAGTTGGTTAAAGAGTCAATAAAGCTTGTATTAATAATTGTAAGTGGTTGACCCGCATTTAGGAAAGGGACCACAGTTAGTTGGAAATGGGCCATGGTATTAGATATATGGTATTGAGAGAACCATGGTAATGACCCATGGTATTGTATGCATGAATCCTATATAGAGGCTAGAGACTCCCCATTGAGAAATATCGAGTCTTATTTTGTAATCGATCTCTGCTCTGGTAGAAGTTTCCCCCTTGAAGAGGCAAGTGAACATTGATTTCATCTCTGAATAATAAAATACTTGTTGTTTTTCTCATTTTATTATGTGTTCTGAGTTGTATTTCTTCGCATATTTGGTATTCCAGAATTTCTCGCAGGTCAAGAGCATATAACATAATATAACCTAAAGTTATTACAAAAATGAACATTAATTATCAAAATGCATAAAGAGTTACAATGTTTTTTAATCTACTTCACAAACATGTGCGTTGGAACCATAGAAGTATAAGTCTCAAACTCCTCTCTAAATCTTATCCCAAAACTCGTCAAATCTTAACCACCCCACCCTACTAATGATCCTTTACATTCCTTTTATAGTTGTGGGAGGTGGTTCCCCATTCACTTTTCTATAACTTCCCTAAATAAAAAATTACATTAGTAATTGTTTTATCTTTAAATGAAATACAAAATCCATTTATTTAATTAGTTTCATCTAAATATTCAACCTAGCAAGCCTTTATAATGTCTATATTATTTTTCTTGCATCAAAAAGGAAAAAGAAAAACTTTTAATATGAAACCCATAATAATAACTAAGAATATAATAAATATATGCTCACCCCTTGTTAATCTCTCCCCATAGTATGCCTTTCACATGCCTTTATATGAAAATTATTTTCATTTTTACCTTTGGTAACTTCTGGTAAAATTTTGCAACGATACAAAAAAAACCTTAAGCTATAAATAAAATTTGTTTTCTAGAATTTTAAAAGTTGCATTAAATTTGAAATTTACATTTTCCCCTTTTAATATAGAAATTCCTTCTAGATTCAAATGACAGATTATAATATGCTAAAACAATTGACTTGAATCTACTCTACTCATCAGCAGAAACAATAATTAATTGATGAAATCATGAATCATAAAAAAAAAAGAATTCAATCACACATAACACAATAATTTTCTGGGGAAATCCAAAGCTAAAAACCACTTCTATCTGTATATTGCATTAATTAGAAAATATGATAAGATTACAATGCTTTTTTCAAGCCCGAACAACCTCTATACTATCTCAATCTATCTCACTGCTTCATAAACAAGCTCCAGCTAATACTTAGCCAAATCTGTTGCCTGCCAAGCTCATATTTCTTCGCATAGTTTCCTATAAAATTAGCCCATATTTAATTGGGAAATTCCTCATCCATAACTATGCAATCCATCATAGGCCTTCCTATGATTGGAAGTACCACCTGTACAATTCAGATGATTATGCATCTAATAGTACATTGTCCTTAAACTCCAATCTCAACTGGGTCTTTATCTAATTTGACATGCATGAGTTAATTATGAGTGAATCTTTAGTTTACTAGTTGATCAATGTTGGTTACACCCCACTATAGCAGGCTACACCAGACTACTGGATCTCACACTAATTCCACCATCAATTGGTACTAGTTTAACTAAATTCAACTCAGTTAAACTAAATTAAGTAATTACAACTCAAAAGAACTCAACCTAGGCCCCTAAAATTTAAGAACCACTCTACATGACTCTAGATAGACTCCCAAATTGAATTAACTAAGCCAACTAAGTCAAATTAACTTAGTTAACTATTACAAGTTGCTATGAGAGTTAGAATTACAATTTAATTCCTAATTTAATTCAAGGACAAAATTAAATTAGGATTTTCTTGTTGCATTTTTCAACACTCCATCTCAACAAGAAAGGGATTATATGCTACTCTGATCCTACCTCTGTGAAACTCGAATTTGCATCTTGACAATGCCTTTGTCAAAATATCTGCATCTTGCTCCTCTGTAGGAATGTACTCCAACAACATGATTATCCTCTGCACACAATATCGTATATGGTGATACCAGATGTCAATATTCTTGCACTGATCATGACAAATTGGATTCTCAGAGAGTTTGATACAACTCTGATTGTCATAGTAAATCAGCTTAGGATCCATCTGCTAACCAAATAACCTGACAAGGATTTTCCTCATCCAAATAACCTCACGAGTTGCTTGACTAGCAACCACATACTCTGCTTTTGCTGAACTGAGTGCATCTGATCTTTGCTTCCTGTTGTACCAAGAAACTGTTGTTGACCCAATACTGAAGATTCTCGCTGATGTTTTCTTCCTGTCGGATGGACTCCCTGCCCAATCTGCATCTGTGAAGCCTTGAAGATTCACTCCCTCTGCCTGTTTGTACCAAAGACCAAACTAAGTGGCGCCTCTGAGGTATCTCAACACATGTTTATCTTTCTTCCAATAAATTTTGGTTGGCTTAACCATGGCTTGATTAAGCTAGTTAACTTCAAAACACATGTCTGGTCGTGTGTTCACCAAATACATAAGTTAACCCACAAGTTGTCTATAGATAGTAGCCTCAACTACTTCACTTGAAGTAGCATCCTCCTTCCTCTAGTTGCCTTCTAGAGGAGTCTCCATGGATTTGTTGCTCTCCATGTGGAACTTCTTCAGTATCTTGTTTGTATACTTTTCCTAAGAGACAAATTGTTCCTCATCTCCTTGCCATACTTCCATACCAAGAAAGTAATGCATGAGCCCTAGGTCCTTCATCTTGAATTCTCTTACAAGATCTAGTTTGCAAGGTTTTGTCATCTTCTCATCACCTGTTAGAATCAAATCATCGACATATAATACTATAATCAACAATTTACCTTCAACCACAATATGGTAAAGGTTTGCATCTTCTTCACTTTTGGTGAAGCCCAACCCAGTGAAATATCTATCAATTCTGGTGTACCAAGCACAAAGTTCTTGTCTTAGTCCATACAACGCTCGCTTGAGTTTGAACACATGCAACTCTTTGTTGAAGGTCTCAAATCCTTTCGACTTCTCAATATGCATCTCTTCCTAAATCATGTCGTTGAGGAATGTTATATTCACATCCATCTGATGTATCTTCCATCCCATCTGCGTTGGCAGTGCTAGAATAGATCTAATTGAAGAGTACCTTGCTACTGGACCAAAGGTCTCCTCATAATTAATTCCCTCCACCTGAAAGAAACCTCTGGCCACAAATCTAGCCTTGTGTTTCTCCACACTCCCATTTGCTTTACCTTGTAAATCCATGTGGAAATCACCACTGAATTGTCTGTTGATCTTGTGACCACTTCCCAAACAAGATTCCTGGTAGTGGATCCATACTCCTCAACCATGGAATCAACCCATATTGGTTTCTGCACTTGTTCGTCGAATAAGGATGGCTCAATATCTACACTCTTTTTCATGAGAGCCATGTAGCTAGTGTACCGATTTGGTGACCTCCTCTACCTGTGTTATGATGTGGGTGATCCCCCATTCTCTCTAGCGTCATGCATCAATCTATCAACCTCTCTGGTGCACTTCCTTCCATCTCTGGAAGTATCTGCATGAGTGGATGCTTCCACTCTCTACTCCTCTGCGTGTATCTGCTCCACATCATCCTGAGGTTCTTCCATTGGAGGTAAAATCTCCTCATCTGCATGTAACTAAAGCTCCCTCTCAAGGGAATATCTGATGACCTTCTCGTCATCGAACTTCACATCTCTATGAACCACTATCATCATGTTGGATGGCAGGTACACTCGATAGTTATGAGGTGTATTAGTGTACCCCACAAATATGCCCAACTCAGTTGTTGGCCCTAGCTTTTTTCATGCATCATTGATAACATGACAATAGACTCATGAACCAAAGATCTTGAAGTGTGCCACATCGGGTTTCTTACCTAGAAAAAATTCTTCTGGTGTACTCATCCTGAGAATTCGATGAGGGCTTATGTTTTGCAAATAAACGATTTTGTTGCATGCTTAAGCCCACAAGTGCAATGGTAAGCCCTGATCATATATCATCACCTGTTCCACTCCCACAATACTTTTTTTCTTCCTTTCATCCACCCCATTCTGCTATAGGTTATGAGATACTATTAAATACTGCTGAATTCCTTGTGATGTACAAAAGTTCTCAAATTCATTTGACACATATTCTCCACCATTATCACTTCTGAGAGATTTAACTTTCTCGCCAATACCTTTATCGAAAAGTGATTTAAATTCACAAAATTAGTGAACGTATGATATTTCTTCTACATGAAGAAAATCCAGCACTTACGAGAAAAAGCATCAACAAATATTACATAATACCTATGCTTGGTCGTGGATGCCGTCGAGAACTGTCCACACACATCTAAGTGAACTCGATCAAGGGTCGCTTGTGCTCGACTGGCTTTATCATGAAATGAAGCTATGGTGTACTTCCCCAATGTACACTCTTTGCATGTGCCTCTCTGCTCTAGTGCACCATTAGGAAGTCATGTAGAATTTTTTTACATGATCTTCAAAGCTCCTTAGTGCAAGTGACCCAATATTCTATGCCACAACTCACTGATTTCTCAAATTTGCACCTTCTCTACTTTAGTGGTCAAAGAAACACAATCTTCTACATCTAATTTGTACAAGTTCTTCACCCTAACCCGGATTCACTTCACTTGTCTTGAGGCTATGTGACAAAGGAAAGCCTTCCCCTTGCTAAATATAACATTGTAGTCATGATCCTCCAACATGGAAATTGAAACCAAATTCTTCTTCAAACCCAGAACATACATGACATTTTTTAATGTGAGAGGAGAACTAGACTCCCTTTGAAAGGTAACAATATTGATGTCGGTCGCACTATACCTCCCATCATCTCCCATCTCGATGTGCATCTGGAGGTCCTTCTCCTCCAAGTCAATGAAGAACTCTTTGTTTATGGTCATATGGAATGAGGCTCTACTATCCAGGTACCACACATTACCCATCACTGATGTCACCATGAAAGAAATGAGGGTAAAATCCAGTTCGAATTTTGAAGCATGAGATTCACCTGCCGCTCCTCGTGAGGGCTTCTTACTAGCCTTCTTGTGCAAACACTTTGTGGCATAGTGTCCCAGCTAGTGATAGTGAAAACATTTAATTTCCGACTTTTCCTCCTTTCCACCCTGACTGGAATCTGATTTGGAATGGGGATGACTTCCCCTTCCCTTTCTTCGCCTTTTTATCTAAGGCACAATTCTCCTCATCATCATGCTTGGATGAGGATCCATCCTTGGTGTTCTACCGAATCTCTTCTTATACCAAGTCGAGCAAAAATCACTCCTACTTTGGTAGCTTCTCCCTCGCATTAACTGAGTCCTGGTAACTATGCAAGCTCTTGGGAAGGCCTATAAGTGTTAGGCTCACCATTCCATCTTCAACAACTTTAACATTGACACTTCCAAGCTCATCCCGACATTGGGTGAAATTGGTCAAGTACTTTGATACACTGTCACCCTTCTCCATCTTGATCTTCCCGAACTTGTCCTTCAGTGCCAACTTCTTGTGGTCACTTCTATTTTGAAACAAGTCCATGAAGGCCTTCCACATTACAAATGGATTTTCCTTACCGTGCAGGTTCGAGACAATATGATCTCGAACTCCTTCTAGGATAATCCTTCTCGCCTGTGCCAAAAACTTTATCCACTTTTCCAGATCATGAGCATCAAATAGCTTAGGAATGTCAGTGTTCTATGAATTCCTTAAGCTCATTGTCTTCCAACACTACCTCCATCCTATCCTTCCAAGAAATGTAGTTTGAACTACCGTCAAGGGAATATTCGAGTCTCAATCTTAGAATGACATACTGTTGGCTCTGAAGTATGACATGACAAATTCGATTTATCCTGCAAAAGACAAGCTCTTATTCTCCTCTTCTATAACGATTTCAGCTCCGATACCATGTAGAAATTCCTTGTAGATTCAAACTGCATATTTTAATATGCTAAAACGATTGACTTGAATATACTCTACTCATTAGTGAAAACAATAATTAATCGATGAAATCACGAAGCATAAAAAAGAAAGAATTAAATCACACATAACACAATAATTTTATGGGGAAAACCACAACTAAAAACCCCTGTGATCTATATATTTCATTAATAAGAAAATATGAGAAGATTACAATGCATTGCTCAAGCCCGAACAACCTCCGCATTATCTCAATATATCTCATTGCTTCACAAACAAACTCCAGCCAATACTTAGCCAAATTTGTTGCCTGTCAAGCTTCTATTTCCTTGCGCAATTTCCTAGGGAACTATCCCATATTTAATTGGGCCCCTAAAATTTAGGAACCACTCTACATGAATCTGGATAGACTCCCAACTCGAATTAACTAAGCCAACTAAGTCAAATTAACTTAGTTAACTATTACAAGTTGCTATGAGAATTAGAATTACAATTTAATTCCTAATTTAATTTAACAATTAAATTTTAAATGTGAAAAATTGGTTCATATTTGATGCGGGAATTAAATCATCAAAGTTATTAATATGTTGGAAACTTTTCAAGATTTATTTTAGATTTTAAGACATGTACTAATTTCCTTCAACGCTCCTCCCCGTTACAAACAAAATTTATGTGAACCAAATGTCTATTTAATCATTAATAACAATAATAAATTATGTATGAACAAAATGTGCATTTATTCGTTAATAATAATAATTATATGTTTAATAAGATCTATTTTAAACTTAAAATAAAATAAAATATGGAATATATATTTCAAGTTTAAAATATAATTTAAAGTTTAATTAACAACTTCATATTCATAGTTATAATATAAACTTTAAATAAGTTTAAACATCGTAAATTTAAGCTGAAGAAGATTTAATTAAAGTAATGTATCTTATATATATATATATATATATATATATATAACTTATTGTCTTTTAATTTTAAAATAAACTAATACCCTATCGAGTTGTGAGAATAGAGAAGAAATTAAGGGCAAGTGAGACCCGACGTAATCTAAGGGATGGGAGCTTATGCATCGGACAAATATTGTTGTCTCAAGCAGAGAGAGGGACCGTACTTAATCCCTTTGAGCCAACCTGATGGTACTTTATTTGTTCTCGCATGAGTTGAACATTTTTAATCTTGTGAGGGAGGTCAACGTACATTACCCTGGTGATTATATTTCGTTGACTGGAAATGGTGGGATGAGAGGTGAGGGGGTAGGTTAATAAATTACTTTCATACTTAATTATATATTTTTTCTTATATTTTATTTTTATTTATTTTAATTTAATTTTGTTTTTATTATGTTTTATTTATATTTAATTTTTTATTTTTGAATTTTAAGGTATAGTTAAATAGCAATCACTTTGCTATGAAGAAATCTCTAAAGCATGAATTTCAAAGTTAAAATTTTTATGAGCTATATATAATTTTTATTTTTATTTTTAATTTTTAAATTATTATAATAATAATAATAATTTATAATTATAATGTTTTTTAATTATTTATTTATGATTAAATTTTTTAATGATTATAATGACTATAATAATAATGTTCTTAATATTGGGCGGACATGAATATTTATGCTGCAGAGATTTGAGTATATAATTTTGATTTAAAGAATAGGGAAAGAAGTCATAAGATGAGGGAAACATCAATATAGTGAATAACGGAATTATAGAAGGCAAATCCACAAAAGTAACCTAGTTTTAAGGGGTCGAATTCAGCTCCAACATGAGACACATCCCAAACTCATCAATATAAGGTATAGACTAAGGAAATGTTTTATATCCTTAACTCATTAATGCAAGATCACCTAAGGTTTTTAAGAAGCAAATACTTCATATTTATTTCTTCTAAATCTATAAAGTGCAAGTAATCAAGGAAAAAAGGTTTATTTATGTACAATAATTTAAATACATTGTGTTTCAATAGAAAATTTGTTCAAAGAAATCAAACAACTAATGTAACCACGAAAATAATTTATTAGTTCCATAACCCTTACCTATGTGCTCCGAAAACAATAATATGTTAAGTAATTGTAAGAAACCGTGAGATGTCTCACTCAATCTACTCCTAAAAAGTAGTTGATGTATATATAATAATAGGATGATGCTCTCTTAAATACCTTTTCCATCCAATCCTCCACAAAGTTGTGATACTTTATGTGATTGTTTAACTGATGAGACATTCCTAACATAACTATATCTACAACATATTCATAATTACCCCCATCTTGGAGCAATCTAAAATCATACTAGGATTAGTCATGTGGCAACTCACATATTTCTCAAATTCATGCTCATCCCGACAAGAAGAAAACTTGTCAATAGAGTCATGTGTAATTTAGAAGGTGTTATTAAAGAGTTGATGTATATATGGTGAAATAAATAAATGTATATTAGTTAAAATCATTTTTAGGGTTAGTTCATCTGCATTTCCATGTACTATAACATTATCCTGTGCATAATTACCATAGACAAGTCCCTTATTAGGAGAATAGAGAGGTGTCATATTAGTTATATAGTCATGTTCATCATGCTTATTAATATGAAAGGTATTATAGTTGTATGATGATTGTGGATTTAAAACTATAAATGAATAATCACTTACTTTAGGATCACAACACAGAATTAACAGTTCATTATCATACTTATCATATATTGGTGGTTTTGAGTAATCAACATAAACCTCAAATGAATCAACATCAGAATCATTGAAAACACCACCACATGCATTTTCTTCTTCGTGGTTATATAACCTTGATTCTCCTTCAAAGTTGTCTTATTTATAATAATCAATGTTAGTGTGATCAGGGACATGAAATACAATAGGTATGTTAGGAAAAATAAGAGAAGTAGATAGTTTTGATACCAAAGAAGCCCAAGAGAAATCCATTGAAACAACAAGAACAATATAAATAATTTATGATTTGCTAGGTGAAATGTTAAACTAAGAAAGATTTACTTGAAACCCTTTACAACGTGTGTTTTTGTAACCCTGTCCACCAATGGGTCCTAGACTTAACTATTATTAAATTACTAAGGGAAATGACATTTTCATAGTTTATTTCCGACAACAGTGCCAAGAATGTTGGTTCCCAAATTGTTCCAACAACTAAGAGAAATTTTAGAACACATTCATTGAGGATATGAGTCCCCCCACTTCAGGTTAAAAGGGTTGACCTCCCTTCACCTCAAGGGGTATTCCATGTTTCTATTCTAAAAAATGTTCAATAAGAAAATATATATAAAGCTAGATCAATGATATGAAAGTATTTTTAAAAGAAAGAGTAGTTATGCTTTGATATTTAAGTTGTCGACGTGTTTCGAACCAGCAAGTGTGGTTCATCGCTAGGACAAGATGTGATTATCGCCAAAAGCTTTTCTATAAACTTGTTATGGATCATAGAAGTCTCAATTCAACAATTTAAATAGAACTCATGTAAATAAATGATTCATGAAATTAATGTAAACTTCAAAATGAAATTATGATAAATAAAGTAAAAACAACAAAATAAAATAACATAACCAAATGAAAGGAAAAATTAAAACACGTGTAATACTAGTAATTAATTATATTTACTTGTGTGAAGAAATAATCCCAATATCAAATATTATGGAATTTCTATTACACAAATTAGATAAATATATATTGAATATAAAACCTTGGATAGTATAATACTTGAGGGTATATTATTGAAGTTATAGTTGTAAAGAAATGATGGTGATCAAGTCAATCATCAAACCCTTACATGCACCAAGAAGTAAATGAAAGATAAAGAAGTAAACACATCAAAAAATAAACACAACATTTTGGTTTATAATAATGTTTCTTGTGAAGGTTACAACCAATTATCAATGTCATGCATTGTAAATCCAACTTGCAATTCATCAAAGAAATATGCTAACTTGGAAATTTCAGATAATATAAATATCTAGAAAAAGAACCAAGTTGAATAATGTAGAACAATCTATCATCTAATCATGTTAGTCTATTTAAATTATTCACTACACCAAAACATAAAACACAAGAGGGAAGTAAAGAAAATGAACATTAATTATCAAAATGCATAGAGTTACAATGTTCTTGAATTTGATTCACAATGTATATGTGTTGGAGCCATAGAAGTACAAGTCTCCAACTCTTCTCTAAAGCTTAAACCAAAAATCCTTATAACCTAAACTCCCCCAACTAATGATCATTTACATTCTTTTTATACTTATGGTAGTTAGTTTAAGTTTTCTATAACTTCCCAAATAAAATTACATTAATAATTATTTTCTCTCTAAATAAAATACACAATTCATTTAGTTAATTATTTGTGTCCAAATAATCATCCCAACAAGCCTTTAAAATGTCCATAATATTTTCTTGCATCAAAAAAGAAAAACACAAATTAATTTTAACATAAAACACATAATAATAACTAAAACTATAATAAATTTATGTTCACCTTTTGTTAATCTGTCCTCATAATATAACTTTCACGTGTCTTTATATGAAATTGTTTTCCTTTTCACTTTTGATAATTTCATAGTAAATGTTTTCCAGCTATACAAAAAAAACCTTAAGCTGCAAATAAAACTTATTTTCCAGAATCTTAAAAGTTGCACTAAATCTGAAATTTATTTTTTCCCTTTTAAAATGTTGAATTTATGTTTTTCTAGTAAGCCTTCAACAAAACAAATTAACAACTAGATTTTAAATATGCAAAATTGGTTCATATTTGACCAGGGAAGTGAATGATCAAAATTGTTAATGGGCTGATTTATTTCAGATTTTAAGACCATGTACTGATTCTCTTTAATGCTCCTCCGTATTACAAACAAATTTTATATCTGGACAAAATGTCCATTCAGTGATTAATAATAAAAGTTAGAATTTAATAAAATTTATTTTAAAATAAAATCTAAAATATGTATTTCAAATTTAAAATATAATATAATTTTAAATTTTTATAATATAAAATATAATATGCATACGGTTGGGAGCGTATGCATCGGAAGACTATTGTTGTCTCTATACATAACCCCTTCGAGCTGGCTCAATGGTCTTTATTTGCTCCGGCATGAGTCAAACATTTTTAATCTTGTGTGGGAGTTCAACATACGAGAGGTGAGGTGGGTGAACTAATAGATTAGTTTTATATTTAATTTTAGAATGATTCATATATATATATATATATATTATAGTTAATTTAATTTTGTTTTTATTGTGCTTTATTTATATTCCATTATTTTTTTGACATTTTTATAATTATTTTAGTAATTAAAATTTTTATTTTTAATTTTTATGTTTAAATAGTTATGATAATAATTATAATTTACATTAAAAAAAATTGTAATTATTTATTTATGATTATAAACTATAATAATTATTATAATAATAATCTTAATGTTGGGGGACTTGAATATTTTTTCTGTGAAAAATTTGAGTATACAATTTTGATCCAGGTAATATGGACATACATTATAAGATGAGGGAAACATTAATATAGTAAACAAGAACATTATGGAAGGCAAAAAGTGCAAAGGTAACCTAATAATTTGAGTATTATTTTGATCTAGGCAATATGGAAATAAGTCATAGGATGAAGGAAACATTAATATAGTGAATAAGAGAATTATGGAAGACAAAACTCACAAAGGTAATCTAGTCCTCCAAAGATTGCATCCCTCTAGAAACTTGATAGATGGCGTCCTCTCTCTTTATATATATATATATATATATATATATATATATTAATTATAAATTGCATTTTTGAATGTATTAATGGATTCAACCCCTTGAAAACCCTTTCAATACATTTAATAAAATAACTTAAACAAGCAATTTTAACAAATATTTATTCCATTCAAAATTAACTCTTAATAAAAGGGCTAGAATGATCACACTTGAAATCCTATAATAATAAGCGTTTATTTTTTTAATTACTTTAACATACATTTTATTATTATTATTATTATTATTGTAAACCATATATAATATGTGAATGGTTGACATTGAAATAATCACTTTAGGATAATTTTAAAAATTGATATAATTATCTTATTTTCTATGCACATGGAAATATATAAGTAGAACAAACGAAATATGCATATTTGTGTTTTATTTTTATTGCAATCAATATTATTTTTTAATTTAAACAATCTTTTATTTTAATTTTAAAAGAGATATTCTATGTTGAGTATGGACATAATTACAGATGGCTTACATACCTGGTTGTGGAATAAGCCACTTGGTTCAATAACTATATGTATGAAATTAATAATAAATAATGTTTATCCATATAATGTTATTAAATATATATAAAAGAAATTGATACTAAGTAATGTTTATCCATATAAGGTTTAAAAGAAAATAGAAGTGTGGAATATACGATAAGGGAGGATTGGATATTACAAGCATAGATCTATCTTAAATACGGATCTAATATGACCCAAGAGGGATCTAATTTCTTTATGTGCAATCTTTTTTATTTTTTTTA